>JARHVA010001512.1:1980000-2315000 GCA_037957365.1 Torreya grandis
CTGCTAGAGTATGAAGGAAGGCCCAACATACCACACATCTTGCAAGAAAGATGCCATAGAAGGAGGTCTACCCAGACTATTCCAAAAATCCTATAGGGAGGACGCATGAACACAGAGTCTTTTCCAAACTTCCCACCAACAATGCCAAAGCTTCAGAGTCACAAGACAATGGAAAAACAAGTGAGAGGAGTCCTCCTCTCCACATCCACACAAAACACACATACAAGGACCCTAAAAACCCCACTTCTAAATATTATCCCATGTCAAGCACCTATTCCAAGCCAAAGTCCAAATAAAGCAGTTACACTTCAGCCAAGAAAGCTTATTCCACACTTTCTTCCACCAGTGAACCTCCACCCCATCCAGCTAGTGAGATAACAACACTTGATATCTAGAAGCAACATTATAGACACCCTTAGGATTAGGAGACCAAGAAAGAACATCCCCTTCCTGGAGGGAGCTATAACATCTCTGAGAAAGGATACTATGAAGCTCAACACACTCCTCCTCCATACCAATAATAGGCCACTCATTAGGATTCTTCCATCTCGCCACCACCAACTGCCCATGAGAAGAAAAGGACTTCAATTCACTCACCCTTGACCATCCTACCTCACAAAACCTCTGGCACAGAGTTACCAAATTAGGGAATTGAGAAATAATTGGAGGATTACCATCCCAAGAATCAAACTAAAAATGGGCTTTCATCCCTCTTTTACAAATCCAAAATAAGCCATCCTTGATCAGAGCAGCCCCTTTCTTGAGTGTACTCCAAATCACTGAGCCTTTCCTCACCAAGGGATAATGAGGAATATTAATTTGAGGGATCCCTGAGAAGTATTTCTATGTTAATATCCTAGCCTAGATCCCATCCTGATCCACACACCATCGCCAATATAATTTAGCAGCCATCACCATCCCTGACAATGATGACTACCTTAACCCAAGGTTGCCAAGCTACTTTAGGCTACAAATAATGTCCCATATGACAAGGCTCCATTTAGAGGACAATAAGCTACTAGCCCATAAAAATTGTCTTGCTAAGGAATCCAATTCCCTAACAAAACCTACTAGGGCCACCTGAATGATACATCTATAAATGGGGAGGGCCTACACCATAGACTTGAGCAATTGAACATGACCTGCAAAGGAAAACCAACGATGGGTCCAATGATTAACTTTCACATGAAATTTATCCAAAATATTCTACCAAGACTCCCTGGGAAGTCTTCCAACAGAGATGGGAATATCAAGATAGGTCAAAGGGAGAACCCCAGTCTGAAATCTCAAGATATGATCAATTCACTTTTGAATGGAATCTGAAGCATTGAATAAGAAGATGGAAGACTTATCTTCATTAATCAATTGGCCTGAAGCTACAAGAAAAACATCCAACACCTTGCACAAATTTGAAGCTTCCTTAATTGTAGCCATACCCATCAAAGCAGTGTCATCAACAAACTACAAGTGAGATTGTGGACGTTAACCACCTCCCCACCCCCACCCTTGAATGAAACCTAACTCCACATTCCTTCTTATCAAGCATCCCAGACACTCAACAAGAAGAAGAAACAAGTAAGGAGAGAAGGGGTCACCCTGCCGTAGACCCTGAGAGGTACCAAAAAGCTTAGAGTGCTCACCATTTATTAACACAGAGAAGGAGACCAAAGTAACACAAATCATAACCCAATAAATCCACTCATCCTCAAAACTAAAAGCACCAAGAACCTTTCGAAGGAAGAACCATCGAATGCGGTCATAAGCCTTAGCCATATCAAGCTTGATAAACATTACCTTATCTTTGGAGCTGGCCATAGAGTGAATGGTTTCAATTGTGATAACAACCCCATTAGAATCTGACATCCCACCACAAAACCACTTTGTTCCTTAGAAATCAGCACTTTAAGCCACTTTTTCAACCTATCAGCAATCAATATAGAAATAATTTTATAAATCACATTGCAAAGAGAGATAGGACAAAATTGACTTAACCTATCCGCCCCCTCACACTTTGGGATGAGAGCAAGGAAGGTATAATTCAAAGCCCATAACATCTATTTATTCTTATGAGACTCCTTAACAACTGCTAATAAGTCCAACTTGATAATCTCCCAAAATTCTTGAAATAACTTAATCAAGAAACTATCAGGGCTTGGAGCTTTCCCCCTCTTCATTTGAAACACAATCCCCTCTAGCTCCTCAATAGAAATATCACTCATAAGATACTCATTCATCTCCATAGAAACTAAAGAAAGGATACAAGAAAGAACCTAAGCTTCCTCATCAGAACCCCCTTACGAGTCCTCCCTGAATAATGAAGAAAAATATTGCTTAGCTTCATGTGTAATTTCATGAAAAGAAGAAAGAGTTTCACCCTTGTCATTCACTAGAGCAGAAATAGAATTGCCATGTCTCCTAGCTTTCACTGAGTTGAAGAAAAAAACAATATTTTTATCCCCTTCTTGAATCCACTCAATTCAAGCCTTTAATTTCCAAAAAACTTCCTCTCATAGCTCACACTCTTCCAGTGCTTTCAAAACCCTAGTCTCTTCCCGTATCAGGTCCTCAATCACTCCATCCTCTCTAATCAATCTCCTAATACCATCTAATTCAGCATGGGCAACAGTATTATCATGGAAAATGTTTCCAAAGCATTGTCGATTCTAACATTTAAGATGATACTTGAAAAATTGAATTAACTTAGCAAAAGTATGCATTGATGTACCATAAGCAGGTCTACCATACCTCCACCACTTAGAAATATAGTCATTGAGAGAGGAGTCACACAACCACATAAGTTAGAACTTGAAAGTAGGAGATCGAGGCACATGAGCTAAAGAAATAGCCAGCTTGATAGGCCAATGATCTAAACCCCTCCAATCCAAAATTTTAGAGCTAAAACACCACAACCCACCAACCCAATAGCAAGAAACCAAAAAGTGTTCAAGTCGTTCCACAATATAGTTATTCCCAATCCTCTAATTGTTCCAAGTAGACTAGCCATTAATGGGCTTGATATCCACAAGATTTAAAGTTGAGATATTATCCTGAAGTAGCAATGTAGAAGGATCAAGCCTCACAATACCACCCTACTTCTCAGCCAACTCAAAAATAGCATTGAAGTCTCCAACCATAATCCATAGATGGAAAGGAACCATGCCTCAGATAAACCAGATATGGGAACACAAAAGTTGTTTACCTTGAAGTTTAGTAGGTGCATAGATATTTGAAAAGAGAACAAACTCCCCTATCTCAAAACAAGATGCGATCATAAAGACAAAAGACTGAAAGGATAACCACCAAAGAGGGTAGATCTTCCAAGGATTCCATAAACAAGCCACTCCCCCTACAGACCCTTGAGCACCAATACACTGGCACTCTCCACTCCCCCATAGCTTAGGCACTAAACCAAACATACACTCCATTGATAACTTAGTATCCTAAAAGAAAAGAACATCAGGAGATTGACTTCTAACCAAATCACAAACAACTTTTTATTGAGGGCCACTTTTCAAGCCCCTTACATTCCAAGATAGAATGATCATTTTAAGGGGATCAAAAAATGAGAATCAAAAGTCTTAATAGACCCAGACTCTACCAAAGTTTCCCCTATTAATTTAATCTTTTTTAAATCCTTTTTTCTACCAAGCTTGGAAGACTTCTCCCCTACCCCTTTTTTGGGATCATTTTGAAGAAGACCCAAATGAGAAGAAGAAGACTTATTAATCTTCACCCCCTCAGTACCTATATTTGAAACAAGAGGAGATCCATCCTCACCATCCTTCTTCCCTACTATAATAGGAATTGATTCCACCTAGACTTCCATTTGAATATCTATGTCCATTTTTAAAGCCCTATTATCCTGCAAAACCTAAGTAGCTTCAAAAAGAAGGCCCTCCTATCTTGTACCCAAGTACCCTAATCTAGATTCATCAAGCTTGGATTCACTTCCTGCTGGCTGAGATCATCTCAAACTTCAAATCTGTTGAAATAATCTTCCTCCTACCTTTCCTTCAGAGTCTTATTTTGACCTTGATTCCTATTTTGACCTTGATTCCTATTTTGAGCCTTGATAGGAATGAAACCATCATCCCCATCCACATCACCAGGAATGGGTTCCTTCCCCTTTTCAACCCTAAGGGGATTGTGGGGAGGCTAAGAAGGCTGGGAATCCATAGGCCTAGCCTTTGGGCATATCCTTTAAAAATTACCATATTCATGACAAAGATGACACCAAAAAGGAAGAGTTTCATAGTCCAACTGTTGCACCCAAGAGTAAGGACCCATACACATATCCACCGAATCTGGCAAAGGTTTACTTAAATCAATCTCAACATAGATACAAGCAAAAGTCATCATATTTTTAACTTGAGTTTGTTGTGAAGTACCAACTGGTCTTCCTAGCATCAAAGCCAAAAAGTGTAAAACATCCTCCCACCAACATTCCACAGGAATCCTTGGAAGCCAAACCCACACTAGAACCCAGTTTGGAATCTCTTCAATAGGGTTGAAGCCTGCATGCCAAGATTTAATAAATAACCCAATATGATTATGAAAATAGGGGCCTCGTTCAAATGCCTTGTTGTGATCCACCAAAAAATTGAATGAAACCATGAAAAAGTTATTTTCCAAAAGCAGAACCTCTATTTCTCCCTTAGGCATCCAAGTCCATTAGGCCCATGATTCAAGAAATTATAATGAAACCCACATCCCCATAAACTTGCATAGCAATGCATGCTTCAAATAATATTAAATATCTTCTACAATCATCTCTAGTGGGATAACCAATTTTGGCCTCTCCTCAAAACTTTCAAGACATCCATTGATCTTCATAATCTGAGTACCACCAGACAAACCCAAACCAACCATCCCCAGATCTGGTGAGAACAATTTATTATTATAAACCTTTGAAGCATGTGAAGGAGAATTTGTACCAACCACTGCTGAGAGATAATCCATCTTGGGACAAGCCCCTGAAGACTCCTTAATTAGCATTGACACTAAACCAGATGCAAGGTAGGCAATCAAGCCTCTGAGAAAAAGGAACCACCACTAGGGTTTAATTAACCCACCACCCATCACTACCTTCAAACTATAGACCCAAACCAACTAGGCACAACAGCCTCACCTAAGGCCTCCAACCAGGCACAAAATCCCTACCCACATATGGAAAATGATACACTGATGCCGATGAAAAAAAACTTTGATCTGATTAAGAAACATAGCCCCAAACCACCCCAAAATACATACACTCTCCACCCTTCGTATGGCCAAGAAAAAATTAGAGGATTGGGCTAGGGCACAAACGCCCTAGCTCGACCTGTAACCTACAACGATGAGCAATGACAACAGTAAATGGCATGGTCACCTATTTCCATGTACTTATATATATGTATACATACATACATATATATATACATACATACATACATACATACATATACATACATACATACATACATATATATACATGCATACATACATACATGCATACATGCATACATGCGTACATACATACATGCATGCATGCATCCATACATACATACATACATACATACATACATACATACATACATACACATACATACACACACACACACATATATATATATATATATATATATGTATATATGTATATGTATGTATGTATGTATGTATGTATGTATGTAAGTATGCATGTATGTATGTATACATACATACATAAATAATCACACACACACATATATATTGATGCAATGCCTTTCATTTACGATGTTTTTCTTAATTGTTAACTCTCATTTAATCCAATCTAATTTTTTATTGTAAGGTTTGGGTTATGACAACGTGCAATTAGAGTTTCAATGAGAGACTATTGTAAAAATATAAATATTAGGAACCTATTAGCCACTATCTCTCAATAATGTAAATAAAATATATATAAATATATTTTTTTGGAATCTAGTGTTTGATAGCTTTTGACAATGTATACAAAACACATAACAATTGCATATTTATGTGAATGATAATATATTATTTTTCCTCAACCTTGATTTTACTTATAGTCTAATTTTTTGATGTAAAGCACAATTATGAGAGATGGTTTCAGACTGCATGGTGTGATTATGTATGCATGTATGATTATGTATGCATATATGTATATATATGTGTGTGTGTGTGTGTGTGTGTGTGTGTGTGTGTGTGTTGTGGAGAAATAAGCAATTGCTAGGTTTCTAATATTATTTTTTTAATATATATTCTTAGATGCAATATTTTTTGGGTCTAGAAATATGTTTCTTTGTATATATTTTTTCTACTCTATCAAGATCTAGTGGCCAATAGATACCTAAAATTTATCTTTGTGTAAGAGTATCTTCTTGAAATTCTATTCATGTGTTGCCATAACTATGGATTAAACAAGCCCCTAAGGGATAACTAGAGTGGATGGGATTAATGACTTAGGTTTCTCTAGTCTCAAGTTCAATATTTGGTTTACCCATGGTGTATGAAGTGGGGCATTTTCACATCGCCTATACTTTTTAATGACCACAAGAACACTTTGAGGTATGGGTCAAAATTATCTATATGAAGCAACTGGAACACACTCTCAGACATTATGAACCCAAACCCACTTACATGTACACTTTGAGATGTAACATAATTTTTAAGATAATATTCATTGGGTGGAGATTTTTAACTGGGCAAAGGATTTAGACATAACTCACTAATATCAACTACCTATAGATTTTGTTAATAAAGTTATTGGGAATGGATATTCACATCTTGATATCCAATTTATTGATAAAAATATATATGTTATTATTCATTCTAGACATATTAAATTCAAGATGATATTAAGGGTAAAGTTTTTGCAAGTGGATATATAAAGATAATTATTATGTTTGATCTATAAATTCTCATTCTTCAATTATTACTCGAGAAGTGAATATCGCAAGTGGATCTATTCATTATTTTAACAGGACAATATAAATAAATTTGATAGGGTATGTAGATGTAAAACCCTCAATCCCAAACTAATAGGCCAACAATAGTTATAGCTAATAAATATATTGATCTCTTAGATTTTTAAAAGGTTGCGGATCTTATGGATTTTGTGAAGGTAAGTGATTTCCTAAATTTTGTTTTTCTTGATAAAAATTCCCATTTACTTAGGGATTAAATTTAAAGGAGTATGGATTGTAGTTTTCTAACTTTTCATTGGGGTTATCAAGTTTACAAAACTTTAGAGGATGATATTTGGAGTGAAAAAGAGTTATTTTTTAATATGCATAACTTAAAGAAATATATCTTGAAAAGAAATAAGAATCACTTCCCTCAAGTTTCATAGAGCTAAATATTATTTTAAAGATGATGTTTAAAAATATGATATTTATTATATTTAAAATATTCCTAAATTTTACCAAAGGTTCAATAGATACTTCTTATCTAGTAAAGTTAAGGTGGGAAGATAATAAAAATCTATGGCTCATCATGAATAATAATTTTAATACTATATATTATATTGAATCTCATAAGATTTATTAGATTAGATAATAAAGTCTAACTATGACTAAATGGGTTAGTATGATACAAACTTCAATTATCTTTACCACTCCTATGAATGAGTTATTTAAAAATATAGATTCCACTTAATAACTCAAGATAATCCATCTCTTTTTCTTGGTTTATTTGAAAAAGTGTTGTTTATTATTAAAATCAATGTTTTCCAAATGGTAATTTTGGAAATATACAGAATATGGTCATCTTATCATTTAATTGGAAAGGTGTATTTGTAAAATAATAACTATTTGCATGGAAATATGTATAATGAAAAATCACTTTGGATTGAATAACAATTGATGTTTCATTTGAATATTTCCAAAACAAGATTTGCATTTAAATTTTTAGAGACCTCACTTTGATGAAGACTAAGAGTTGTAACTATAAGGATTTGGTACATAATAAAACCTTCTATTTTGAGAGATACATTGATGGTAAATTAGGTACAAAATCATTTCCTACTATTACTAATAGGATTTCCTCAGGGAATGTTAATCTAATCAAATTCAATCTTTACATTAGTTAAATTCAACTAATATTATCAATGGGAAACCTACTAAGGGTTTGATAGGAAACTTTGGGTACAAGATCTAATAATATTCTCTTGGAGAATACTAATACTATTCAAAATCAATATTCATGGAAATTGAATTCAACTAATACCATCAATAGTAAACCTATTGAGGGCTATGATAAGGAAACTTTGGCTAGTAGGGCTAATAGGGTTTTCTTGGGGAATCTTAATCCTAATGAAAGTAAAGTTTCACATTAGTTTAATTCAAATAAGATTATCAATGGGAAATCTACTATGGGTTATGGTAAGGAAACTATGGCTACTGGAGCTAATAGGATTCCCTTGGGTAATTGTAAAATCATAATTATTAATGGGGGATCTATGAAGATTCATTTTGGTAAGGTAAATTTGGATACTTAGGCTAATAATGTTCTTTTGGGTAATTATCTTAATTATGTTCAAATAAGATTTTCATGTTAGTTGACCCTAATTGATAATTTCAATGGAAAAATTATTGTGGATCACTATGGTAAGGGAGCTTGGGCTATAGGATCTAATAAGCTTTTGTTAGGAGATGTTAAAACCACAAATGCTACTCTTAATTAGAGGGGAGCTATGAGGTAAGTGGTAGTTGATTACTCCAAAATTACATAACTTGGAAATCTATGACTTCAAATGGGAGTTTGGGATGGATTTAGGGTACAAAAACTAATTTCAAATTGATAAATATGTGGACAACCAAAAAAATGATCTAGATTTCTTATATCAACTTTCACTATCCTTTCTAAAAGATACTTCTCTATAATTTTTAATTATTCTAAAACTAAATTTTTTATTCTTCCAAAAATTGGAATATTTATAATCAAACTATGTAATTATAACCTTGGAAGTAAAATATTAAGATGCATTGGAAGAAAAAAAAATTTAGACAAATATGTATTAGACTCTATCCATTGCCTACTGAATATTGGGAATGAAATTTGTACACAAATTGGAAATGTTGTGGAAAAATTTGTCTCAATTGATCTTATAATCAAGATAATACACTATGTAGGTTTTGCAAGAACATAATTACAGTTTGATTTTAGGCATCCATAGGACATATGTATTCAAGTTTATTCAGAAGTAATTATTTTTCTCATAAAGTGAAGTATGAAGACTCTAATATGAGATGCTTCAATTTTCAATCACTTAATCATGATACTATATTTTCCCCCATGATACAAATCAAAATTTGGAGGAAGCTCTACATGGGTAAATTTAACATTTAGAATCCATGGGAGTGGTAGAAACTTATCATAATTAAGGTTTATAAAACAAAATTTTTTAACTTCCACTAATTCCAAAGTTAGTCAAAATAATAATCACTTAAAGACTACTAAAATATGTAAATAAAAAACATCTACTTTTAATTTGGATTCCCAATTATCTTTTTTTCCTCAAATACCTATGTATGTTTAAAAGCCTACAAAGGATAAAGATTTGGGATAAATTTGAGAAAGGGATGAGAACGATAAAAATGTTGATGAAAGGTTTACACAAAAGTAAAAAGGGATTTATATTGAGTGTATAAATCCATTTTTTATGGAAGAAGATATAGTTAAGGCTGATTTAATACATATAAAAATGATAAAAAAATTGGATAATCATTTGTTCAATAATAATGGGTGATTGGGGGGGTGTTTTTTGAAATAAGGAAGTAATGGAATAACTGATCGAACCAAACTTTGATTTGGATTTTAATTTTTTTTATGTTACAAAATATGTTATTCATGATTTTCCAAGTAAATTTTATATTCTTAAACTAAATGTTATCTCTAAATTATGTTTACTTGGAAAACTTAGTAAAGTGGTAGAATATGTTCACCCAAAATTTGATTTATTTGATTTTTCTAAAGAAATTAATTATGAAATTTATACCCAAAAAAATCCATTGATGTATAAAAATTGGCCTAGAATATTGTAAGCCAACAAAGGTATGTGGTACTGAAAAAAACTCCCTCAGAATATGTGATCCTTGGAATGTTCTTGGATGTTACATAAATAATTGGCTCTGATTATGAAGTTCATATACATATCTTTGATGTTGGGAAATAATTTTTATGGATGTTGTTATTATAGGATCCACACTAAAAAATCTTATAGTTTTCCATCAAAATCTCTATATTTTAGTGTTGTTGTTAATCTTCATCAAAAATAAAAAATAAATTTGTTTGACTTTGTGTTACATTTATTCTTTCTAGGTATTCAATCCCTCAAATATATTATGAACTTTTATGATAAGGCAGGGACAAAAACTCAGAGTGTAGAGGGTGAATAATCCTTATGCACCTATCTGAAGGTAAAATATATGGCTACTCAACAAATAAAAAGGCAAAGCAAATAAAAAAAATACAATTAGATTATTTTTATGAACATTTACACTCTCAAAGGATAACAATTGTTATTGACCTAAAATAGAAGAAGAAGAAATACCCTAATAAGAAATGCCTTAAAAAACATCAACTTAATTTTTGAAAGTCTGGTATTATGTTATTACAATAAATCAAGCTAACAAAAGTGGAAATTAAAATTTTATTTTTTTCTAAATGAAACCTCTAGTAAGTATGTGCAAGTGATTTACTGATAAATTTGAGAGATTTATGTGTTTTCTAGTATCCAACATCATTTAAAGCAAACATAACACTCAAATAATATAAATGGTGCTATACGAATTTTAGATTTATAAAGAAAATATTTCTAGAATCATTATAAAAGATTATGGTCCAAATAATCCATTATTAAAAATGAGATTTTGATAGATATTTCCATGACTTTGGATCATTTTATAGGTAGGAAAATTATTGTGGGGGGTGACTTTAATACTATTCTTGAACCAAATGATAAAATAGGTGGAAACAACAAGCATACTTGGTAAGAAAAGGATTTGCAAGAGTTCTTGTCTCCTAACTCTTTTATGTATCTTCCTCCTAAGACTACGAAGTTTACTTGGACAAATAGAAGGAAAGGTTTCAATAATATTATTGAATTTCTAGACAAATTTATAGTTGCACCCACATGGTTCTAGGGAAATTAGTTAGCTAAATATTCTTTCTTAATGTCTCTAGTTCATATCACACATTGATTTCATCATCACTCAAAAAAGATATCTCCTAACAGGTTTCCTTTTAAGTTTGATCTCATGTGGTTTAGACACTTGTATTTTGATGATCAATTAAATATCTCGTGGAATTTTTGATCTAGATCCCGGATTTTTGATTTATCAATTTTCTTAAAAGCTAAAGTTGTTGAAATAATATTTGAGGATTTGAAACAAAACAATAACTGGTAACATCTTTGAATAAAAAATTCTAATTAAAAATTAATTATCACTTGGGCTCTCTTGAAGGTTACTTCCTTGCTTATCTACTCTTGTGTAAGCCTCTCCAACACCTCGCACAAAATAATTCACTCCTATAAGATTCTATCATGGAATGATGTCCACCTTCTCCTTGTCATTTCACAACACTGCAATTATATTTTGATGGTTTTAGTACATTTTTTTCCATCAATGCAATAACATTTTGCTTCATAGGAATTGATATTTCCCATTTTATTTTTCTCATCATCTCTTCTATCATTCTTGTTGAGGAGCTTCTCATTATGTGTGTTGTTATATTCATGTGTTTATTATTTCTATTATTCATGCAAATTAATATAACTTCCATTGTTCACGTAACCAAAAAAATTCATAAAAATTACCTTTATGTAAAATAGTTGGATTTCCCTAGAATTGCTCTATATTCTCCTCCTTTGTGTATATCCTCTATTTGGGGTGATATTTGGTTGTCTTTGGGATAAATCTCTAGCTATGGGTTTGATTCTCTTCATCCTTCTTCCCTTAGGAATTAAACATATTCCCTATGTAAACCAACTTGTAATTTTAATATTATCTTTCCATTATGATGCATCCTTAGACATTGGTGCCTTATTCTTTTTTTTTCATGCTTGGTAGCTTCTAGTTACACACATGGAAACTCTTATTCCTTTATAACTTCTCTTGCTAATTTTTTCTCTTATACTACCTCTAGGAAAGTGACTTCAAGCTAAAATAACTTTAGATATTCTCCCTATTCTATATCATAAATAATTATGTCCTCCCAATATTTGTTAAGGACTTCGTATTATAAGGATTATGCGTAATCATCCTTCCTAATGTTCCTCAAAATATATGCACATCATGTCATTTATGACTCTCCTTGTGAGTTCCCTTGATGGAAACCCTTTCCTATTCACTCATGAGTTTATATATTTTGAGCCTTTTCCACCATTTGGGCTAGTATTTTGGGTGCACGACTTGACTTAGAATTTTAGAAACCATCTATTCACAAATCTATACCTTTTTATTACCCTTCCTTTTCATTATTTCTTAGAGATATTTCCAGCTCTATGTTATTTTATCACACAACCCTCTCATTTAATATCCACCTTCATAGAGTCCTCAAAACCTTTTCATGAAAAATAACACTCAACATATTGTATACACTAAAATCTTCTCACTCCACTAATTATCCAATTCTCACTAATTTGACCTAATTATCCTATGTCCTAGCCATAACAACCCTTGGACTAATTTATATAATCATCCACATATCCCATTTTAACCTTGGTCCTGGCCCAAAACTAGTTAATCCTAAGCCAATCCTAATTATCTATTATATGAGAATTTTTAATTCCCATAACCCCACCTAACCACCTACTAACCTATCCCCTAGGTATTCCTACATCCTAAGAATCCTAATCCTATCATTAAGCCCTAAACAAGGCTTTTTACCCACTAAACCTACCCTTAATCCCACTTGACAATTAAAATTAAATAAAATCCCAACTACCCACCCACCACCCTACACTAGCCTTTCCTAAGCACCTAAAACCCTACAAAGAGAATTCTAGAATTAGAGAGTTCTAGAAATCTCTCCATTCTAACCTTCTTCCTCTATAATCCTCTATTCTTGAGGATTCCATGGAATTAAAAATTCCATGGAAAATCCTCTACCCTAGATCTTGATGGTCCAAGTTCAAATTTGGACCATAGGATCCCCCTCCATGAATCTATAAAACCAACACACCCTCCCTTGCTCAAGCTAATGGGCATTTTAATGAAAAAGTGAATGAATGCATGAAGGAATAACACAAGCAAGCCATTTTTCAAGCCTATCCAAGCCATTGTCAAGCATCTCCAAGCAATCCAACAATCAAGTTCAAGCATACAAATCTTAGATCGAAGTTATGAGAAGGTAAAAATGATGGTAAGCATGAACTTTGCATTCTAATTTGCCTTTTCTATCCCTTCATATTGGTGTCATTATCTTTGGGTTTCCATTATATTTTTGATAACATTTTGTTTGAATCCCAAATTTGGTGCACACATATAATACCCACTCCATAAGAACCTTAGGTTTTTCTCTTTCAAAAAAGATTAGTGCTTCAACTTCAAGTTGATTCTCTACACACCTCAAAACCTCTATAATTTCATTATATGGGTCTCTTCTCACTTCTTCATGGGATTATTCCTCCCAATAAACTTTCTCTCCATGTGTCATTCTCTCATATAGTGCACGAACCTTCGTAATTATCTCCTATATCATCCTTGAGATCCATGACTCTGGGTCATGTCTCTTTTTGACTTTATACTGAGCCACCTTATTCACCTCATTTTCTCTACCAGTTGTGCTAAATGGATAAAAAAATATCTTCAACACCTTCTACCCAACACTTTGATTGGAATATTATCCTTTATTTTAAGCACTAACTAACTCATGATCAACAATTTTGATGCCATTTCACCTCTACTTCCATATGCACTTTTATTACCTCTTTTTTCTTGATTTTTCAGCATTTTATCTCAATATTATTTTTTATGACGACTGCCTCAAAATAATAATTCTATCAACACTTCCCTCACTCTTATCATTCACTTTACCTCTTTGCAAGTGTTTTTTTCAACTCGATCACTATGTGGGTTATTTTTAAACCCAATAACTCTTCATGCTACCCATAATTTCACTCTTTTATTACAATCCTATGATGGTCTAGTCAGGGTCAAGGGTCCCAATGAATGTATTCCTTACACCATGTATTCTAATACTCTCTCACCACTCTTGCATAGTGGATTCTTAATTAGGTTTAATTTTATTCATGTTTTAAAGGGTTACAAGATATTTAAAACTTTAGAGCTTGCTTTATAATGGATCTCTTGGCTCTACATATTCTATTCCTTATATCTATATCTCTCTACATTAATGGATTATCTCAAATCTCCATTTACTTGCTCAAATCTATGGTTATTTATTTTCTTGATCTATATATCTCTATATCCCTTTCTTTCTACAACTCATTATAATCTCATCTAAGGGATTTAAATATCTCTCTTACTTTTTAATCTGACAGAGTTTCCCCATGTAAGTTGAGCTTATAAATGTCAAGCCTTGCACCTCATTTTAAGACTCCATCCTCTTGGGAATTTTCATGTCTTCCATGCATGATAATTACAATCATGGATTACAATATAAGTAGTATAGTCTTATACAGGCCTCAAGCCACTCAAATCAAACTCTAGTTAAAAATAATATGTTATTAGATATTTTTAGCTTTATCCTCTATGTTGTCTTGTCCTTCATGAAAATAACTTAGCCTAGAGTCAAAACAACTAAGCATAAGTCTATGTAATTTAATATACATTATTATTATTCCTTATTCCTCAGATTATGAATAAAATGTGATGTGCATTAATTCCTTTGCATGTCCAAATATATATGTGCTCTTTTACCTCAAGATCTCCATGTTTTTTGTGTACCATTGATCTTACACAGTGGATACCTTAGATATTTTCCATAGGTTTGTTGATTATTCCATGTAATTATACATAAGCCTTTTCATATCATCTATCATGGCCAATATTTACACTCCCATTGTTAATCTTGACTCCTGTGTCTCATCTATGTAATCCAAAACTTAGTTTTGGTTATAACCTTCCTTGTCTATGTGTGGTACAACCTCTATGATAAACTCATATTACACCATTTTATTGGTAATTATTTGGTAATTTTATGTGTCTTTATGAAAATGTCTAATTTTTGTCCTTGATTATGTTCTTCTTTTACATTGTTACTCCCTTTACATGCTTCATGCCTTAGGAAAAAAATTACAATCCATTATTCTTCCAACTTCTATGCAACTCTAAGTTATCATTCTTTCATGCAAGTGGACCCTTGAATAGTATTATAAAACCTTTAAAACTTATGTGTTGTGAAACTATGCACTAACAATGTTGGTTTTATTCTCTAACTAACTAACTCTCTTTTTAGATGATACAAGATTGCCAATTTTCTTGGGATGCTCTTACATCACAAAATCACTTCAATTCCACCACTCCTCTTGCAAATGAAAATAAAAAGTGAAATGACTTTGAGAAGTATTATATGTAAAAGATATATAAATCCCCTAAATTTGAATGTTAAAATGACAATGCTAATCCGATGTAGTTATACTTTCCATTAGTATTGAATTTGCATCATCATTAGATAACACAAATAAAAAAATGAAAAACTCATGGAAAATTTATTCTAAACAAAATGGAAATAAAAAATAATCCATATGTAGTACTGTATGTTTTAATTTAAATATGTTACATCCATTAATCTCTCATTATTCATCTCATTGATTATTAGTAAATAATCTTCCTCAATAATGAATTTGGAGATACTATTACTTCTTGCTAATTGAATAATTATATAGAGGACTATAAGTTCAATAATATTTTTTTTGTAAATCCTACATTTTAGAAAAAAATACTATTGTTTTCCCCTAAAAACTCTCTTATTATTACTCCATTACTTTCTTGTTCTAAATTACCTTTTCCATACCATCAAAATTTAATTTATAAAATCATGGTTGGTATGGGCTTCATGTACTTCTGGTTGCCACTTGTAAATATATAAATTTTTACTATATTATAATTTTATATTTATTTTTTCCAATGCACAATATTTTATATTGGTTGATTTAATTTTTTCCTTAATTGAGGATTAATTTAGTTTTCTAAATTTTAATATTTATATTCCTTAAAAGTTAATAGGCATCTTTTTTTACATCCTCAAAATTTCAAGAGTTTAATCCCTTTATACATCCTCAAAAGTTTAAGAGTTTCACTACTTTGTACAACCTCATAACTCATTACATTTACCTAGATATTTCAAAAAATCCATATCAGAATTAACTAGCTTCCATTAAATTTTAGTTTTCACAATATAATCCATATTTATTTTCTGACAAGCAAATAAAAGAACACACAATTGCCAAAGATGAACTGCACATAAATTGTTGTAGATTCATCTAACAATGATTAATTTATTATGATGTAATATCCATAGGAAACTATTGATTTTTGGCCATGTGGGCAAAGAATAATATTCCACTTTTAGTTTCTTTGTTGATTATTTCTTATAAAAATTCCCATAGATTCAAAAGCTTAGGTTCTTATATTAAGTTTATTAGCATATAATCCTAAAACTTAGTTCAAAAATTCAATTCATCTAGGTCTTTGGTGTAGAAGACACGCTATATATTTTGCTGACATCCCATTGAATCATCTCAGAAATGGGGGACAAGTATTAGTCCTCTAGTTAATGATTAGCTTTTACTTATAGCTCATCTTGAATTTGACTTAGATTGTAATATTTTAATAGATGAAATCCTTCCCAACCATCATTCCAAAATGAATTGACATACCGTTGGTCACTTTCCATGTCATCTTATTTTTCAACCAAAACATCCCCTTTCACCCCTTTCAGTATGTGTATGGTTTTTCTAGCTAACTTTTGTCCCCAAATACCAAGTTATATGATTTGAGTTAGCGAAATTATATTTTTAATATGATAATATTAATCTATTTGGAATCATTATTATCCCAGAGTCTCTATGTGACTCTCATAGCCAAAGTTTGGTTGAATTTAACCAAGATTTGAATGTTAATACTTTTTCAAGATTTAGTAGGAAAACTAATTTTTTCTTATCACAGAATTAAAAAATAAAGTATATTTATATTTATTTAAATTTTATTTCCATGAAATTTTTATTTTAAATTCATGTATTTTACCAAAAAATTTCTAAGGGAGTGTTAAAAATTTGAGAAGATATATTAGAAAGCTAATATACTTGATTGAAAAAATTGAATTCATACAAAAAATGACAACCATTTTTATCACCATTATTATATTATTTTTAAATTTTTTAATAATGCCTTCTCACAATGTTATTAACTTTTTGATGGGGCCAAGAGCAAAACAATTCCAAAACTCAGACCAAAATTATATTGAATAAAATTAAGCAACAAAAAAGAATTATAATTCATCACATTTCTTCTAAAAAAGTACATATAATTTTATTCTTTCACAACTATTTAATATGGTTGTCATGCACATCTAAAATCCTATTAAAATAAATGTTAATCTTAGAGTTAATCAAAATTGTTATATTTAATTGTTTTCAAAACCTATTATTTTAATTAGATTTTACATGTAAACTTGAATGGGAACACAAATCTACCTTTTACCATTCATATCTAAAATAATCCTAAGAATGACATGCAATTACAATTTCACACCCAATTACAAAAAACTAGATCTATAAAATTCTAAAAATAGTGAAAAAAATACAATTTTTGGCCTTTAGATGATCTTTGTTGGCCTAAAAATGTGTTGAAAAATCAATAAGTAGCTAGATCAACTTATGACTTCATTAATCTCTTTGAGATATTTATTTACAAAGGCGTGTAGGGGGCGGGGCTAGAGATTGAATGGAGGCTTAGGTCAAAATTTATGACTTTCAAAATATATGCTTCTACATCATTCTCCTTTGGTTGAAAATAACTCACCTATTGTAAGTTGTTCTAATTAAAATAATACCATTTATCCTTGTTCATCTTCTTCAATTTACATTCTAATATATAGGTGGTATCCTCCTAGTGTAATCCTTCCCATTTGTAACTTCCCTACTTAATATTCATTATTTTTTAATCTAAAACTTGTACATTTTTCTATTTCTTCTTACTTGGCACCTACTACCTCCAATCCACTTATTTTTCTCTTTCCCCTTAATTATCCTCTCCATGAAATTTAGACAAATAAAAAACACAAATCAATAGATAAATATCATTTTTTGGTAGTTTTATCTCATAACTATTATCATTTATTTTCTTAACAGTCTTGCATGAGTTAATCTTCTTATATTTTAGCTTGCACATTATTTATATAAATCTCTCTTTTCTCATATATAGCATCTATTTAAACCTTTTAGGACTTAAATTTATGTAAATCCTATGTTATTAAAGGGATAATTATGATGCTAATATGGAATGAAACTCGAAATGATTGACTTAATTGAACTTTTCCAAATAGCAAGTGAGAAGAGAAAGAACACTTATCTAGAAATAAAATGAGTTTTTCTACAGAATCAGGGAACTAAAAATAGGCTAGAGAGACAGGGATAAACACCTTTCATTTTCTAACTTTGTTGAAATATAGTCTTGGATAATAGTGCCACTATCAGAATAGTAGCACCATGTGGCACTAGAGGCCAATTATGGTGTCAGTGTCCCTCCTCTAAAAACTATCTAAAACTTTTAGGGAAGATACAACAAATTATTTAGGTCTTATAGGTGGTTTAGTATCATTCAAGGGCTTAACTATGTCACTATTTTAGCTGAATATCCTCTAAAACCCTAATGAGTACCTACACACATGAAACGATAACTAGATCAAATGCAAAAGGAAGGGGAAAATTGGGTTATGGAATGTTGTGATCATGTGGAGTAGAACCCCTATTGTCCTGGTCATTACCTACATTAACCCCAATGCTAGGGGTTTTAGATCACATGTAGTTAGTTCTCCCTTAAGGAACATGCATAATCAAATTTCATGGTATACTAAATTGACTTTAATTTAGGCCCTTCTTTGATCAAGCATACAATGTCTAGATGTGATGACTGAGTAGTATGCAAAGTATTGACTTGTACTATTGAATGCTTTTATGTAATTATGTGCCAAAATACTAAGTGCTAGATATAAAATACCTTGTGAAGCTCTTTATATAGAAGGAAATCTGATTTGGACATAAGACCTTGTTCGTTGACTAACAAGTTGTAAAAGAGGGATAAAAAAAACATAAGAGAAGGCTCAAAAAGGGTTAGGACTCAAACATAAGAAAAAATGTATGTCAAACACTAGATCCATAATTGGGAATTAGTACCATGTGGTGCTACTATCCTCAAAATGATGATAGTGTCTTAAGGCTTAAATCAGAGCTAAAACCAAGAAAGACATGGTAAGGGCCTTATGACTAAGATAAGGTGACCTAGGACCACTAGGGATGCTAAAAATAAGGAAAATAATACAAGAAAGATCAAAAGACTCGAAATTACCATGCAAACAAGGACTGTATTCATCATTAAGACCTTCATGTGAAAGAGCAACAAAAGACATATTACTTGTGATTGCTTGACCAAATTAGGGTGTTTACATTTTCCCCACTTTTATTATAGTAATGCAATGAAATGAAAGTAATAGAGAAAATTAAAAAGAGGAATGCATACCTATACTTACCTATGTGAATGTGTTCTAAAAAGGACCATTTCTTGGCTAGAGAAGTGGATAAGAGCTAGAGTGAAATATGTGAATAGAAAATCCATGGTGTGGATGCCCCTTATATTAAATCTAAATGGTGTTCTAAATTTTGACGAACAAAACCCTTGTTTTTACCTTGAATCATGATATCTATATCAAATTTAAGTATGTGAATGAATATGTAGAGAAATAAGGCTCACTTGCCCCCACTTTGATATTTGTACTGAATTTGGGCATGTAAACTAAATGTGTGGAGAAACAAGGCTTGCTTTCCCCCTCTTTGATATGTGAACTAAATTTGGGTATGTCAATTGGGTTTGGTGGAATGCTATCGATTAACTGATTTAGATGGTCTTATGACCCAAACAAGTGAAAAGTTGGTGATGATGCCGAATGTAACATGATAATCTAAAAATGGAGATCAAGGATGTGTGTTTTGCATCACACCCCCTAATCATGATATTTGATTAATGTAGTTGTGTATATGAATATCTAAATATTTGAGTAAATAGGTATATTTAAGTCAAAAATATATATCTGCATAATTGTATCTAGGTAGTTTGTATATTTGAATAGTTATATCTAACTATCTATATATCTGTGGACCAGTGTGTTTGAATATCTATATTTGAGTAGACTATATATCTGTGTAAACCTATGAATTTGAGAAATTATGAATGTAAATATTTGTATATTTATGTAGACATGCATAACTAAATATATATGTAGACCTGTATATTTGAATATCTATGTAGAATTATATATTTGTGTGAATCTATAAATCTAAATACCTGTATATTTGAGAACTTATGAATCTAAATATATGAATGAACATGTTCATCATGGTAGACATGTGTGTATGAAACTTTGTATGTTTGAATCAAACTATGTGTATTTTCCCCCATTTTGGCGAGAGAGCCAAGATTGTGGTGAGGATGTTTAACCAAAAGTGGTACTGATCAACTATACCAGTGTTAAGTAGCAGGTGTGATGTTGTTTTGAGTTTGAATAGTTTATTTATTATGACAAAGTTGATTGTTCAAATTGGTAATTAGATAAATGCTTTACCTATATTTAGTTAATTATGGTAATATCATTTTTTTCATTTTGTAGAGTTAAAAGTGATTAGGAAATTAGTTTAACCAATATGGGGTATGCCACATTGATGTCAAGTCCCATGTGCAAGAAATGGTTCATAAATTAGGTTTACAGTTCTCAAAATATCATGTTGGTAATAAATTGGTATTAGTTAGTAAAATTGGTGTGCAAGGTCAACCTTAATAAGGTAGCATTCGATAAATGTGAATTAAATAGGTTATTTGATTAGTTTTTCAATTCATTTAGACATTTGAGTTGAGATCAATTTGTTTTTTTGAGTTGAAGAAATATGCTGAATAGACGAGGAACTAGTTTGACCTATTATGAGGAGGTGGAGGTATGGATCCAGGCTGAAGAGGAGGTTACCTTGATAAGAAGCCCAAACCATTTCCTATTATTATTATTTGTAATGCATTTTTATTAATTTTATTGAAAATATACTAGTTTGGGGTCTGTTTTGCAAAATTAGTGCTATTTCCTTATTTGGTGCTACTATTTAGGACCTCACACTAGTGTCCAAGATGTGGCACTACTATCTAGAGCTATTGTCCTCTATTCAATACTAGTGTCCAGTAGGCCTATGTTGTAATGTTGATAATTGTTTAAATGTTCATGATTTCTATTGGTTTTGATTTTGAATTATTGATGCTTGATTTGGTTGTACTTTTGTAAGTTGATGCTCATATGAGGGAGTTTTAGACTAGACAGATGATGAAGACCATACAGGGTCTACCCCTAGTAGACATTGAGATGGTTGTGATTGAGAGAGTAAGTTTGAGACATGTGGCATTAATATATCTTATTCCCTAGGATAAACACATGATGACTACATTATGTGAGAGATAGGATATAGATACCTACACTTTTTGGTTACTGACTCAGGAGATGATCATTACTTTAGAGGATATGTACATGATTTTATGACTATATATCTCTGGATAGAGAGCCATACTACAAGAGGAAGTGTTCAGGATATATAGTGGGCTTATAGGTATTTCTCTACTATGGATGTAGGGAGTCATCGTACAAGGAGACAAAGTGATATACTACACTGATTAATACTATCGAGATTCTATGATTGTGGAAGTTATCCATTTTTTTATCTATATTTGTGGCTATAAATGGGAGTAGAGTATCGATATCCTATAGGATGTATGAGATAGTGAAAGATATATAAGAGCATGGTATTGTGTATTCTTAGGGTCAGATGATACTATTCCACCTTTATAGGGACTTTAATTATTTCATGTAGGATATGTGTGGCAGAGGGATTGTATCATCGACACTCATACACTATTGGGCATATGAGCACATAGTAGTGAGTAGGTTGGTGTTGCCTTTATAGGATGGTTGGGCTCATCCATAGTTATTTATAGAGGGGTGGGCAGGGATGGGTCACATGCCCAAAAAGAACATGATGTAGTGCCAACATGTGTTGGATAGTTTTATGGTTGGGGATATTATTTAGAGGCCCTACAAGGTCTACAAGGGATGGCATGAGGAAAGTACTCAACTTAGATATATTTGACTGAGATATTGGCTACATGATCATTGGGTCAATGTGTATGGGTAGTTTTAATATGAATAGGTCATGTGATATTTTAGTGTATTTTAGTATGTGCCCCTAGCACCAGTGGTATGGTTGAGGAGTTATTATGTGTTTGTAAGGCTAGGTAGTATACTGAGGTCATCTACTATTGAGTTAGATCCTATTCCCTTGAAAGGGTGAGATCTTGATAATGATATACTAGATGTAAATGATGTAGGAGTGACTGATGCCTACATAACCTAATGGAGATATCATATATGGGAACCTCTATTTTTGAGGGGTGGTATTATCATATAGGACATACTAGAGGTGGAACCCCTTAGGGATATTGATAATAAGTTGTTATAATGTGTTTGGATATTCTGTGTAGTTTATTACTCTTTTATTTGATTAAA
Source organism: Torreya grandis (assembly GCA_037957365.1). Classification (NCBI taxonomy): domain Eukaryota; kingdom Viridiplantae; phylum Streptophyta; class Pinopsida; order Cupressales; family Taxaceae; genus Torreya; species Torreya grandis. The sequence continues at coordinate 2,002,753 of JARHVA010001512.1, forward strand.
AATCTAATGCATTTTGTGGGCATGTGTAAGTTCAGGTGTTGATGAGGATTGGGATACTACCATTGAGTCGATGCTTTGCATATTGACAACATATTCTTGATGATGTCATGGAGGATGAATGAGTAATGAGGGCCACTGATGTTGCAAGTGTTCATTCCCATTTATTTGATTGATTGGATATATCTACTATATCATACAAATGAGTGGATATTAATAGAGATGAGGCATGTGTAGAGATGTATAGGTGGACCATGCTCGTACCTGATGCTTTAGGTGGGTCCAATAGTCAAATAGTGGATGACTACATACATATTTAGGAAGAACATGTAGTGTATGGCTAATATGGGTATGTATCACAAGAGAGAGTAGACATAGGCATCGATCTAATTGATGAAGAGAGAGTGGAGCCTTCAGTTCTCACATGGATATGTCTAAGATTGAGAGTGAGGGATCTAGTCTTAGTGGCCATGTGTGCATTATTGAGTGATGGACTATACTTATATTAAAACTATCTTTGAGATATATATATGGATGTTCATTATTTATACTAGCACTATGTATATTGGTATCTAGTTATATTATTTATGTTGATATGTGTTTAATTGGTTTGATTATTTTGAATGGTGAAACTAGTATATGGTATTTGTTGAAATAGAGTTAATGAATTTTTATCTATTTATAAATATTAAGGTACATGTGTAGGGGATTTGGATTTGTTATTTATTGGTATATGTATATTAGTATCTTGTAAGTTTTCTACATGTAGATTATGTGATTTTAGTATGCCCTATCTAAACCTAGATGGTAAGGAGAACTAACTACCATAATGCTCATGTTGTGTCAGTGTATAAGGAGACTCTAAAACTAAAACTACATGTGATACACTATTGGTGGTTGGATGTGTGGAATCTGTAGCAAAGAGATTGATTGGTTAGTGCATTGAAACTATGATTTTGGCTCTATGATTTTTGGAAAATATCTTGATCAGTGTACAAATTAAGACTATTTTTTGATCTCTATAGTTGTTTTCATATATTTTTATTAGTGTTTAAACTGGTGTTGTGCCCTTAGTTTTGTTGTTATTTCCATATATATTTATTGGTGTTTGAATTGGTGTTGTGTCCTTAGCTTTGTATTTGTTTCCATATATCTTTATTGGTATACAAATTGATGTGATGCTCTAATATCTATGAAATGGTTACCTTATCTATTGAAGTTGTGGTGCATGATATTGCTCATAACTAGTCGTAGAAACCACATGGATCATATAATGAATAACTAATGGATCCTCAAAAGGAACATCATGATATAACTCTATCATAGAGGAGTATGTTATAGGAGAGTGTGGAGATTGATATCTTGGTTTCCCTTGTGTAAATGCTATAATTCCTTGATTGACATATTGGTCAATGTGAGCTCAAAATTCATAATAATGATCATCTGAATGTCCATTTATCTTGTGACAATTACAATATGGTTTATTTTTTACCCTATGCAAATGGTGTGTTGGATAATGATTAGTAGGTGGAAGTGTGATCATCTCCCTATCTAATGATGTAATCAATATGTCATGAGGCCTATCCATGTTTAAAAATTGTATAACCCCTCTATGTTTATCCTATGTTCTGATCACTATAGGAGGAGATCTATGAAGTGGCTCTTTGCCCTTATTGATTATTTTTACCATTTATTTATGTTCCACTAATTTCTTAATTATAAGTGGATTAGGTTATTATACCATGTTAGATGATTGGGGATTTGAGAGGCCTACATCTAAATCTATCTCTAAATGTGTAACCACTAGTTCCATTTTTTTTTCTAATCCCAAAGTTGTGTAACATAGATGTCAGAATGACTGTGATATCTCATATATCAATTTATCTTAGATAGGGAGAACAAGACCTCTAGCAAAAAGGTATCGTATCTCTAAATCTATTAGCTAGTAGATCAACTAATGTATACATGTTTTGAATCTTATAATGTATTCATTGATGATTTTTGTCTGGACCTTGTGTAATGAAGGCAACCTCTCATATCTAACCTAAGCTTCCTTGTTTTGAATGTAACACATGAGAAATACCTCTTATAACTCATCGTATATGTGTAGTGAACCACTAGGGAGTGAATGATGAAACCACTCTATTTCCCAACCCTCTAGAGTCCTAGGAAATAATTGTAAAAGAGTCAAACTACTAGTAACATGTGCCATTGATTTCCTATAAGCTTCAAGATGCTAGTATGGATCTCCATCTACATCAAACTTTGGTAAATCCATAATATATAGTTTTGATGGTGTTATTTCATTGAAAATCCTACATGGAATGGGATTATTATGGATGGTATTGGAATCAACCCATGAGTGGTATGATCTACTTTCCAATGTGAGATGATGTACTTGTTTTTCAAAATCACCCACAACATGTATCAAGGAGATTACCTCTTATGAAGGTATATTATAATTATCAATGGGTTCATTTGAAATTTAGTTTTTGTTATTTATCTTAGCCATTAGTATATTTCATTGGGAATATTTTTTAGGGAGGGTGGGTTTTCTCTCTATAATCTTTGGGGGTGTGATATCTGGGACCTAGTTAGAGGGAAATGAGCTATCACCCTCATTTGGGTTAGTTTGAGAAATAGGTTCTACTGTAGTAAGGGGGGTTGAGGGAGGTTAATTTATCTTGTATGTTGTTAAGTTGTAAAGAAGTGTCACATGTTAATTTAATAGAAGGTACTATGCAAATTATGAACATAATAATAAGGGTGTGTGTGTATGTTTTTACATGTGACGTAGATTTTGTTTGAAAAATAAAAATTGGGAAAGTAAGAGGAGAACTAGAAGGTGTAGATTTTATGTCCTCTTAATCATAATCATAATAATCATGATTATCCCATGGTTCATAAAAATTAGAGTTTAATTCACTTATAGAAGTAAGAGTAGAGGAAGTATCATCCACATGATGATGAAGAGAGAACGTAGGAGAATATTTTAACTTTTTAATAATATGCAATGTTTCATCATGTGTAGGTGTAATGCAATTCATTTATTCACTAACTATGTGTGTAATGAAATAATGATTATCACTTTCAATTTTGGAGTCAAGGGTAGAAGAAGTAGCAATCATGTTTTATTTTTGCATATTAAGACATCTAAGAGAAGAGTTAGAGACATTTGCATTATAAATTTATTGTAAATAATCATTGCATTGAGATTGAATGTAAAATAAGGTGATAAAATAATTTCATCTACCTTAGTTTTTTAATTTATAAAAGGTGTAATATCATTGGTTCATGATTTTTCAAATTTTACTAAGAAGGGTAAAGAAAATTCATTGTTATTATATAATTTAATTGAATCATGAAAAAGTGGATTTTGTGTATTGAAATTATATTTATTTAATTTGAATAATGAGGTAGAAAAATTAGTTGAAAATATAGGATCACATTAGAATAAATCACTACCAACAAGAGGTTCTTTTGGCATTATATTTTCAGTTTGATTTTGAGGTGTAAGAGCAGATTGAGAGGAAAGAGAAGATGATGTATCTAATATATCCTCATTTATATTTTCATTGTCATGTTGATATTAATCCTCATATCAATAATTATAAAAATAGTCATCATCATCATTATGAATGAAGTCATTACTATGCTCTAATGTACAATCTTGAAAATTTGTCCATTCATTGTTATAATTATGAGAGAAATTCAAAAATTCATCAATTGGGTGAGGGGTAGAATAATTATTAGATTAAATTTTAAACTTTCCAAATAAGATAATGTAAAAAATGAATAAGAAAACACACAAGAGGTATAATGTAATCTAACATAAGTATATATGCAATTTGAGAAATTTTGAACAAAGTGTGTATTAGAAACTAGAATTTGTAACTCACCTCTTGAAAGTTTTTCTAATTTAAATTATACCATTTATCCTTTTTCATATTATTCAATTCCCATTATAATATATATGTGGTATCATCCTATTTTAATCCTTCCCATTGTATCAAATACTTCTTGTAACTTCCCTACTTAGTATTCATTATTTTTTAATTTAAAGCTTGTGCATATTTTTATTTCTTCTTCCTTGGCACCTACTACCTCCAATCCACTTATTTTTATCTTTCCAATTAATTATCCTCTCCCTAAAATTCATATAAATCAAAAAAACATAAATCACTAGATAAATATCAGTTTTCTGGTAGTTTTATCTCATAATCATTATCATTTATTTTCTTAACAATCTTGCATGAGTTAATCTTCTTATACTTCAATTTTTTGTACATTATTTACAAAAACATCTATTTTCTTAGATATACCATCTATTTTAACCATTTAGGACTTAACTTGATTTAAATCCTATATTTTTAAAGTGTTAAGTATGATGCTAATCTAGACTGAAACTGGAAATGATTGACTTAATTGAACTTTCCCAAAATAACTAGTGAGAAGAGAAAGAGCACTTGTCTAGAAATAAAATAGGCTTTTCTGTGAATCAGGGAACTAAAATACGTTGTAGAGGTAGGTGGACATCTTTCATTTTATAACTATTTTTGAAATTTAGTCTTGAAAAATAGTGCCAATATCAAGACAATAGATCCATTTGGCACTAGTGTCTAATTATGGTGCTAGTGTCCCTCTTGTAGGAACTGTTTGAAACTTTCATGGAAGCTACAAGATATTTCGTAGTCCTATAGGTGGTTTTGTGTCATTAAAGGGATCATATATGTCACTACTTGATATTAATATCTTCCAAAACCTTAATGAATACCTACACACATGAAATAATAATCAGATCAAATGCAAAAGTAAAGGGAAAAACTAGGTTATGAAACATTACGACTGCATAGATTAGAACCCCTATTATCCTAGCCATTGCCTACATTAACCCTAGTGTTATGGGTCTTAAATATAATGCATTTATCCCTTAGGGAATGTGCATAATAAACTTTCATGGCATGCTAGAATGACTTTCACTTAGACCCTTCTTTGATCAAACATGCAATGTCTAGATGTGATGATTGAGTAGTATATAGAGTATTGAGTTGTACTATTGATTTATTTTATGTAATTATGTGCCAAAATATTAAGTTATAGATGTAAAATTAATTATGAGTCTCTTTATATAGAATTAAATTTTATTTTAACATAAGACCTTGTTCATTGGATGACATGTTATAAAATAAGGATAAAAAAACATAAGAGAAGGCTCAAGAAAGGGTCAACACTCAAACACATTATAAAAAGGACCATTAGACACTAGATACATAATTGGAAACTATCACCATGTGGTGATACTATCCTAAAAATGACACTAGTTTACTAAGGCTTAAAGTAGAGTTAAAACCAAGCAAGACAGGCTAAGGTTCCCTATGACTGAGAGAAGGTGACCTAGGACCACTGGGGGTGCCAAAAATAAAGAAAATAAGACATAAAAAATATCAAAAGACTCAAAATGACAATATGAACAAGGACTATATTCATCACTAGGACCATGTGGAATAGAAACAAAAGACATGATACTTGTTTAACTAAATTAACGTGTTTACACCATCACTAAATCTACTTCATCAATTACCTTTGGCCTTCTAGTTATATATATTATTGCATTATGCTTGTAATTATGTTCCTATATCTTCCTCCTTGATTCATATTGTAACATTTTTATATGCTCTGTAAATGCCTCTACATCATCACTTACCCATTTTGTAATTGGTAACTAAAAGTCTAAAACAACCTTAGGATTTTTGCCATAATTTTTTTGGAATTATAACTTATTGAGATTTTCACTAAATTATTATATGAAAACTCACTATGTGGTAATGCCAAGTCCCAAAGTTTTTATTTCTCTCTAATATTGCATCTTAACAAGTTTCCCAATTTCCTATTTAATACCTTTCTCTTCCCACCTATCTGTGGGTGGTATGTACTACTAAATTGCACTTTAGATCCTAATTATTCCATATATTTCTCCAAAAATGACTCATAAATTCAATACCCTTATCTAAATTAATGGTTTTGGGATACCTAAAATATAACAACATATTTGAAAAATAACTCCTATTATTTTAGTGGCATCATTAATTTTATTGCATGCAATAAAATGAACCATCTCAGAGAACTTATCTACAACAAAAAAAAATTGAACTTCTCTTACGTCATCTATAGTCTTGTTTTTACCATGTCCACCCAAACCACCACTATGAATTTATCTCATAATGTTACTAAATTTCTCTATTTCCTTTAAAATATATAAATTAGATTCATACAAGTCCTTAATAATCTCAAATATAACTACTTCACTCACTATAGTGGTTAACAATGTTACATGGCTACACAATACATCAGTTACTTGATTGTATTTTCCTAACTAATGATTCAAGAAAAAAATACCCTTACATAAAAATATACCCACTTTGTATGTCTAATATTTAATTTATTGGGAGTGATAATGTACCTTAAGGTTCAATGGTTTATAAATATAATAAAATTCTTAGGCACTAATTAATTCCTTCAATATCTCAATGCCTGTAAAATGACATAAAATTCAACATAATATGTAGAGTATTTATTCATTACCTCATTTAATTTCTCACTATAATATGCTATCAACCTCCCTTCCTAAATAAATATTACACCAACACTCACATATGAGCCATCACATCCCACCTCAAACACTTTGTTAGAATATACTAATGCTAAAATTGGGGCCTCTTTCACCTTCTTATTCAGTAACTGGAAACTTTGTGTTGTTTCCCTTGTCCACACAAATGTTTTTCACCATGTGAAATATGTTATTGGTCCACAATACTACTATTAAATAAATTTATTTAATTTTTTTGATAAACCATGGAAACTTCTTACTCTATTATACATCTTGGAGTAGGCCATAAACAATTTCCTTTATCTTATTTTCATTCATTCTTACACCATCTTTAGACATGACAAATCCCAAGGGAAATAAACTCTTCTGCTTAAATATATACTTTTTAAAATTGGCATATAGCTCTTCCTTTCTCAATAGTTATAGTGTCATTCTCAAATGCCTTAAGTTCTCCTATTTACTCTTAAGAAATATCAAAATGTACTACTTTAAACTTACCAATATAATATCATAACATAGTGTTCGTCATCATCATAAATGTATTGGGTGCATTAGAAATTTTGAATTGAATTTTAAATTTTTTGGCTTAAGTGCATTTAATAGGATAAAACTATAGAAAATTCAACTTGCATAAGATATAACATTCACATATAGATATTGAGTGCAACTAGTAGAGTTTTACTTATTTTTTGTAACTTACTATTTGTGTAAATACTAAAGGAATTAGGTACTCATATCATTTATATAATGTGAAAGTCTATGATATGGTATAATCATCAATAGATATGGAAACAAATTTTAAATTCTCTAATCTATAAATAAAGTGTATGTGTCTATAGGGAGAGGTCCATGCTACCTGGACACATTTAGCAATATAGAACAATCTACTGGAGTGTGGAATTGTATGTGTTGATTACATTTATTTTATGATTATTTCACTCACTATGTTTATGTCTACCAATGTTTTTTACATCTTTATATTCCTTTAATATAACACTAACATATATGCTTTCCTTATCCTTTCTTCTAAATTTTATCTCTTTGCACTATAAGAGTAAATCATTGTGAATGGGGGAAAAATGTGAAATGGATGGGTTGAGTTGACCTTAGCCACCATATTATGTATAATTTTTTCCTACATATCTAATATTTTGAAGAGGAAAGTAAAAAAAACGGAGTCATCCCACATAATTGAGTGTGCATAATCAATGTAATACTATCATGTAGTGCAATCCTATGTGTGGATTTCAACATTTGAAATTTTTTGATTTGATCTTGCATTGGTACTAAAAATTAGCTTAAGGATTCATCCTTTGATGGGTTTCATATTTTTAAACTTTAGGATATTTTATCTCAAATTTTAGAGTGATTTACTATGATAGATAGATAAGTTCTAGATATCAATAAGCTTGGGATTTATATGTTTATATAACTAACACTTTAGGTAATTTCCTATAAATTGACATGAAAAACATATGGATTGGCCCATATGGATAATTTTAATTTTCTAAAAAATGGTTGATAAATGTGTGTAGATAGATCTAACCCATGTGGATAGATCCATAGTGTGGAACTATCTGACGATAGTTTGAGAATGATATTAAGTTGTTTAAGTGGAGACTAGGGAAACATTATGTGGTAGTAATGGAAAGTAGAGAAGGTTTAGCCCATAAATGATGAATGGATAAGGAATAATGTTAAAAAAAATATTGTGTGTGTATAATTTAAATATGTTAAGTTTAGGTCAAATTTGTCATTTTTAAGTATCTAAAACTAAATTGACTATCTAAATTTTCCCCCATTTTATTCTAGTAATGAAATTTATAGAATAAAAGGATAGAAGGTGATACATGATAATAACTAAGATGGTTGTGCTCAATTAGGTATAGAGTATTGTGCCTTTCTCCATGTAAACCTATAATGAAACATGTAGAAATCATTTTTATCTTATGATATAAAGTTGAAGTAAAACATTAAACAAACATGAAATTAAATATTTAAGGAGTGAATACACTTGTATACATATGAACCAATATGTCTTATATAGAATTTTGTTCTAGAGATGATAGAGAATTTGTTGGTATTAAACCATGGGATGATCTGAATATGCGCTAACTGTCATTGAAAATATATAAGTTCTTAGAATTTAAGTCATGCAAAATTTTAGCCCCATACAACTCACTATATCTACAAAATTGAACCCACTATGGGTTACAATAAATCTAAGAAATGGCTAAAAATATATGTAATTTGTTTAAATCATACACTACAAAAAAACTATATGATTCAATCTAAGTGATCCATATTTAATCCCTACATAATTCTTGAGTTTAATTTTGAGATTGTGCCACATATGCATTTCATATGTTCTCAATACAATAACATGTGTAATTTGAATCCAATAACTTATACATAAGTATCATAATATTTGTGAAAGTGTGACCATTTGCCTCTCATATGCCCCAAATCTAATTATTTATTTAATCCAATTCATAAAATCTGTGGAATACTTTCATAGAATCTATGAAATTCCACATATAATCTTGTAAATTCATGACATATTCCCCCAATTATATGCCAAATCTATCATAATATGAGTAAAATCTATATTAATCTATGTAAACCTATATTATTTTGAATTAGTATGTGCCCAAAACCTATACTATATTATTTCAAAGGCTTTATTCTCTAATACAAGCCACTATGTATGCCCCCATTTTGAGGTGAGGGATGTAACTTGTGAATTACTCATCACAAAATAAGTTATACACATAATTTTACATATATATATATATATATATAATATATATATATATATATATATATATATATATATCATAAGTAATTTAAATCATGTACTGATATAAGGATAATATATATCATAATACAAATAGATCATTTGAATATAGATGAAACATACATCTTGAGGCATACAAGTGTCATGTCAAGATAGATATAGTAATGAGAAATGTAGTGAATAGTCAACATATTATGAACATCCATGAAAGGAGTAATAACTACACAAAAAGTTCATGATATAAATCATAGCACCACAAACAAGAAGAGGAGTGAATGATATGGATCATAACATAAATAAACATAATGGGAAATTATATATTTATCCACACATAGAAAATAGAGTCACACACAATGTCATGGTCATGACACACACAATGTCATGGTCATGACACACAATAAAACACATGCAATAACACTTAATATCACACAAAGAAAATTGCATACACAATGAAAAAAATAATGTCACATAAGGCATCATAATGGATAATTAAATGTCACACAAATCAAGATTTAGACACAACAAAAAATCAAATGTCACACAAGGCAAGAGCCATAATTAATGGATAACCAAATGTCACATAGAATCAGAGTCAATTAGAGAAAAAAATAAATAGCTACTGTTGTCACTCAATTTTTCACCCTTGGAGATGTAGTTCAAGCCTAATCAAAATTGAGTGGAAAATTAGATTACACCTAGTCCTATGGGTTACCTATAGTAGGGGTAAACCTCTAGATTGAAAGGCTAGGTCCCTAGATTTATCTTGATTACTCATCACCTATACTACTAACTCATTTAGATGAAAAGGGAGAGAGAGAACATAAAATAAACCTATCATAATGAGGTGATGCACCAATTTAAAACTAACCACTACCAACCAATTTTAATTACACTTCAAAAATAAGCATAACCTGCACATGACACTAATCCAAATCTGCATCTTGCATTAGCATTTCTCATGGAGGTTTGTGAAGCAAGATTTAGCTAGGAAGACTAAACACAAGGTCATGACATGACACTAGTGAAGAGAAAAATAAATAACTCATGAACACTTAATTGGAACACTTCAAAATACCTACAAAAGACTTTCAAAACTAAATATGAATACAAACAAGGACAACATGACAAGGAAGTGAAACTATCACTTAGCAAGATCAACTAGTCTAACATACACATTAAATAGTACATAGATAAGGTGAACTAGATTTTTATCTATTTCTCAAAGCTTGAAATCGACCAGGACTTTTCCATACTCAGGTGGAGGATACTTTACAAAGCCAAAAGTGGCTCAATATATAGATAAAGTGAGAGAGAAGAGAAGAAGGGTGTAAGGGGGAGAGAGTAGACAAGTGTCCATGTGAGTTAAAATAAAGAGAGGAGTTAGGGAACTACCTTAATAGGTCTAGGATTCCATGTTTATCTCCTCTAAATATTCTCTAACCCTCCAAGTGGCATGGGATTTGAAATGCTTACTTGACACTTTGACTAGGTTTTTGAAACCACCCTTTATCTTAACATGTTGAAGGACAAGTGGCATTATTGATGGTAAAATCAGGTTCTCTTACATCTATTCTCTACTCTTGAAATCTCTCAGCTAACCCCATTAGGCTCTCTTTGGCACATCACTTCTATTTATTGCTAGGTGTCTAGAGGTTTCTTCATCTCTTTAGGCCAACTTTGCATACAAGTGTCAAAATTTGGATTATTATTCTTAAACTCATAAAATATTCATGGATGGATTATTAAACTAATATTGGACCTAAAAAAATCCATTTTTATGTCTCTAACTATCCCCAAGGATTCATTTTCAACCAAAAGAACCAATTAGGCCTCATTCCTTATAGCCCTAAAATCAGACAAACCTTCTTGTGTAAATATTTGTATAGATGGTCATGGGAATATGAGGGAATATTCCTAGACCCAGTATGGCCTTATAATTCCATATTCAATTTTAGAATCAAAAAGTGAGTGGATATATCCTTTTCTATAGTTTCTTTCTCTTAACTAGGCCTTAATTAAGCTTCCCTACTAAAATATTTAAAAATAGATCTATAGTATTCCCACATTTTTCAAACACAAAATAATCATGTGATTAAATTATACAACCTCCTCCTTGTTCTCCATGTCAAATTTGAAGATCTAACAACTTGTACGAACTTGTCTTCTAGCACAAAATAGACTTTTGAGGCTTATTCTATATAGTCTTATACCTTAAAATATGGTACAATGGAATAGGGTGATTCTAAATGGATTTTTGAACATGTTATAGGTAATTTTGAGGTTTTTATGATCCATATATAGGCATAAAACTTCATTTCTCTCTGATCAGGTCCTTATAGCTTTCCTAGGTAGCCTAAAAGTGCTTCAAATTCTTAAGGATGATTCATAAAGATTGGGGCCTGAATATTCTAACAAATTACACAAAATGGAATTTCACTAGGGTGTATAACTTCCATTAGTATACTAAGGTCCCATGCAACTCCTTTTTTCTATACCAAGCAATGCAAGATAGCCTCTTGGGCTGGAAATAAGCATTTTATGATGGCTGAGAGTAAATTGGGTTAATAAGAGGCATCATGAAGTTGGTTTGATATATAATGACCTAAATGAGGTATGTGATGTTATTATTTAACCTATTCCAATGTCTATATTTAATAGTTCTTCCATTAGGTCTCCAACCAACCTATTTGCTTAGGCCTAGGGTTTGTGAGCCAAGCTACCTACCTTACCCTAGCTAACTATTTTTTTCTCTTTCATTCACTATCAGGGATCTAAGATTTCATGAAATGTTTTTGTGTCCTTAACCATATATTTAATTACCTCCATGTTTCAACTTCACTTCAATTGGCTAGCCATCATCTCAACTAGTTGCCTTATAGGGTTGTGTATGTGACTAGGCATGTGTTAGGCCTGAATAGGGTATGCTTGTGTTTCCATTCTTTTTTGATTGTGTCTGAGGGATAATTGTGGACTATTAATCATCATGAAACTATTTTAAACTGTCCCTCACTCCCTCATACCTTCCTAAAATATCTTATACCTCTCCAAACAAGCAACTACTCATGTGAAATAAAGTAAACCTGTAGGTTACTATTGGACTGAGTAGGTAGAGTTTAAATGTTATCCTATACTCAGGTGAGTTTTAAATTTGTGTGAAGCTCTATCATCACCATGAAACTCTCATCCATTCCCCACATAACTCTTCCTCCTCAAATAAACAACTTCACTAGCCTAAGTAGGCAAACTTGTGCTTAGATTGTGTGTAGGTAATTAGGCCTATGGCCTGTGTTTAGTATTTTCTCTGTTAGTAACTTAGAACCCATTTAACCTCAATGAATTGAGAAATTAAAGTTCCTTTCTAACTTTTAAAACATACACAAACTAGAACCTCAAGTTTTAAAAACCTTGAGTCATCAAAATAGACCTATAGGTTTATGTATCTACCTATACATATCAATTTGGGATGTGTCTACCAGCTTAGTATTCTAAGAGCCCTCATTTCAACATTAAATCTCTCCTCATATTATTATCATGATATTTGAGATAGCTATGTATCTTCTTCAAAACCATGAACTTTGTACCTCATCTATCACCATTATCTCAAGACTAATTTTTTAGTATGTGGTTGTAGGTGTTCCTTTTAAGAGTGCTAACTATGTTTTCAGGTTAGAAAGTTGTTTCAAGATATTTTAATATGACTAACACCATAATGATGGTCTCTAAGTCTTTTGTATTTGTTTAAACCTTTCCTTTCCTTCAACCATACTCTTGATTATAGGTTGTCATACATTAGATAGTTGTAGGTGTCATTGATAAGGTATGATTTTGATAGTTTATGGTCTTGAATTTACCTTATTCAACTAGGTCATGACACTATAGTGATCAAAATTCATCATGAGTTTATTCTCATTTCCATAAAGACTTCCAAACCTCATCAATATCACTATCAAGGCAGATTCTCTCAACTAGTTAGTTGTAAGTGATTGAAAGAGAGTTTTGTGAATGTAGTTTTGAGTTTGGCCTCTTCAAATAGGTCATTGGTTAACTGTATGGAGCTTTGAAAATGATCAAACTCATTAAGATCCCATCCTCACTACATTACCAAGTCCATTAGCATCTTTAAGTTCTCTGCACACCTCTGCATCCACTATCCACCCACACACAATCCTATATGTGTATATTTGGTCTTGCTAATTTGTCATTCAACTCTTTGACTTTTAGATGCATTTAGATACCTCCATTAGTCCATGACCCTTCAAACCACTTGAACTATAATCATGATTCATGCTTATATAACCAACTCAAGACATTAACACCATGCATTTCTTTGAGTTTTAGATATATAGGTCTGCAACCTTGTGTGTTGGAGCTTTGAAGAATGAAATTATGACAGTTAAGATTGAAAATTCATTGCCTTAATTGTATCAACATGATTACCAGGAAAACATAACTTTAAGATATTGGAAAAATGTACTTGAAACCACTCAAATCAACTCAATTGCTATGCAGGCACACATATGCAATCGACAAGGTGAATGAATGTATGACCTTTTTGGGATTAGTACAAAATATATGATTGATAAAAGGGACATGAATGAATTTATATGGTATTATAATACCATATTAATTCATTCATGTCCCTTTTATCAAAGGGACATGAATGAAGATAAAAGGGACATGAATGAGTTATTATGGTATTATAATACCATATTAATTCATTCATGTCCCTTTTATCAAAGGGACATGAATGAATCAATACGGTATTATAATACCATGAAAAAACACTTAGATGCATTATACCACCTGAAGAAATTTTAAACACAAATACTTCCAGTAATTTGAAAATGATGCACATGAGAGACTTTTATTACTAAAAGACCATCCACACATGAAAAAATGATGAGTGAATGTTTGTTATGAATATAAATACCTCTAAGAACTCACTTAAATTAGTTTCATGTAGACAAGAATTCACACTTTGCACTGGAGTTGCCCCAAACTTAGCTTATGGAGATTTAATTCTTCAAAAAGTAGTCTAGCTCCTTAGCAATTGTTCATAAATATAAGGAAAAAAATATAAAAACCAATTCCAAAAGTTATAATCCCATTTGGGTCCCAAACTCTAGCCAAAATATTATCCCCTAACTCTACTTGTATGGCTTGTACCATCCAATAGAATTTAGCCTTCACTAGCTTGTGAATGGAGCAATGAAAGAGAGAGATAGTTTTTTAAAACTTTTGGAATTAAAACTCCTTAAAATGTTTTTTTATGACCTATATAATAGGAAAGGACACCTTTTCAATGTTTTTTTTACTTGAAAGTGACTTCAAAAGTCTGTACAACTTCCTTAACTCCTTAAGATGGCATTGAATTTCAAGATTTTTGACCTTTTTCTGATTCTCTGATAGGTGTGGAAGCTTTTTAACTACTCCAAGATCTTTGGAAGGTTTGTGGTACTAATTTATCTCTTACGATACTTTTACATACATAGATGTTAGCCAAAATCACCTTTTCATGTATTTTTAACACCTCAAGTCTACAAGTGCACCTTAAACACTTAAAAACACCATGTAATATTATGTAAAAGTGACTAATACATGAAATTTCCTTGATATACTACACCCATAATAACCTATGACAACAATTTACCATGCCTTATCTCTCCATGAGATTCCTAGACCATTATATGACCAAAACATTACATTATATTAACTTCTCCAAACTAAACTTAAACAATGCTAATAAGGTTTAATGAAGACTCTTAAGGACCATATAATGCATGAAAATACCACATAAAAAGACTGTGAAAGTTTAAAATTGGAGGGGGTGACTAATTTTGACTTGAGGTCAAATTATGGTCAACATTCTTGGTGATTCATAGGGATAACATGCTTGCAATGCTAATAGGACCATTAGCCTTGCTTGTCCATTGGGAAATGGAGTCTCTTGCACTCAATTTTAGACTTGAATAGACCTTGATCATGACACAAAAAATTGATTGTAAATTTAAAACACACAAAACAAAATAACACACACAAAGCAAAGAATAAGACACACACATGCTATCAAGCATTTAGGGAACATAAGAATAACATAAGCAAACTAGACTACATACAACTAACTTGAAAATAACTTCCTCATGGAATAAAAGGGAAGCTTGCACAATCTCTTGATGCATGAAATGAAGGAAGGAATGAAGCAAGTTGTCTTTTGAACCTTGTTCTTGGTGTCTTCACCTTTTTAATTCTTGCCACTCCTTTTGACATGCTTTTAAATGAAATAATGATAGCTAAAAACATGTCACCTATGAAGGTGAACTCATCTTGTGATTCAAAAAACTTCTCATGATACTCCTCAACTGTAAATTTTTCCAAATATGCTTCCCCTAAGCATGCTTCTTTGAACCTCATGGCATCTTGAATGACATCAAACTTCTTACCATTTGTTGCAAGCTCATCAAGCTCTTCAAGGAACTTTGTATACTCAATCTAGTCTTCATCGTTGTCCTCAATGAATACATCTTGTTCAATATACATGTGCACATAACCTTGTATGGTCAACAAAACCTTGTAAAGGCCTTAAATATCTTAAAGGAGTTTAATATATTTCTACTAATCATCTTTGTTTTCTTTATCTTCAAAAACCACAACTTCATCTTCTTTGTCATTGTGTGCTTTGTTAACTTTAACTTGCTTACTTGAAGAGTCTTCAACTTCAAGTATGGTTTAAAATTCAACTATCTTGGATGACATAGGATCATGTTTTTAAAATTCACCATCAAAAGGCAAGGCATCTTCAAGAGTCTCTTCAAACTAACCAGTATGAAGTTTAGGATTTTGAAGGGCCTCAAACTCATCACATATCTTATTAAACTTATACCATAAGTAATTTTGATCTATGGAGTTAGTAGTAACTTTGTCTTCTATTGTTTTTTCAAATTCAAACTCTTGATCATGATCATGAGTCTCAACCAAATCAACTGATGTGATGTTTCCCTTAAGCACCTTATTTTCCATGTCTTGATCAACCTCTTTATGAGCAACTACAACATCATCAAGGTCTCCTCTTTTTTCATTCTAGAATATTTACTTGTGTTTGTCTTTACTAAGAGGAGTACCTATAATCATACTTCCCATGACCCTACTCCTCTCTATGATTACACATTGGTTGATGTACAAACTGCCAACCCTCATTTTCATGCTTGGAGACATTTTCCACTTGTTTGGAGCTCTCCCACATGTTATTCTCATTCCATACACATCTGCAATCCATTTTGGTCTTTTCTCACACTAGATAGGCTCTTTAGGGACCCCTAGGGCCCATTCAGGAACTTGTTAACCACCCTAGGCCTTTGTTTGACCTAGGCTATGGATCTAGGAGGAAACCCATATAAGCCCAGGCCACACATTCCTTCATAAAAGATGAAACCTAGTAAAAATGTGAGAAAAAGACCTAGTTTGGTCTCAAATGGTAAAAAATGACTAGTTTTTGGCTTGTTGGTAGATTAGGATTGGGATATATGTGATTTTCCTCATTCATTTGAGCCTCTACATTCACTTTATATAGCATATCTAGTTTGATATTCTCCATTAATCATTCACATCCAAATAATGGTTGCCTCCTTAAATCTCTCTTGGTTCTTGCTTGTCATAATAGCTTTCTTTATGACAGGGGATGCCCTACTCTATTATAGCTTCCATTAGTGATTCAAATTATTGTTGACAGTGTTCTTAAATCTCGTGGATTTATCCTTGCTCCCTCAAGACTCCATTGCATATATATCTCATGATCTTTGCTTGGATTTCTTAGATTGGTAGTCTTCTTTTTCACTTCTTCCATAGTTTTTGGCTCTTGGTATGGACTTAGCCTACACACAACATGATCTCCTTCCTCTCTTACCTCTTAGCTTGGACAATCAGTTGGTATAAAGTTTGTACATCTCTATTGAGCTTGATATGAGGTCATTTTGATTTGTAAATTGAAACTCTTTATTTATTTGTTGTAGTATACATGCTAGGGTTTGATTTTTTTAGTAAATCAGTTATTTTTGGCATTGCTTAGGGTAGTTTCTGAAGTTTCTTGCATTTGTATATGATTAAAGAGTACTTTCATTGCTTGAAATATTATTTTATTACATGTCATTTCTCTCTTTAGAAGCATTCCTCATTTCATACTAGAAATAGACATGCTAAAGACAAACTAGACAACTTGCTTAAACATTCTCTCTCTTGTTAAACAAGAACATTGCATTGTTAGAAAACAATATTGTTAATTTTGAAAGATATCTCAAACCTATACTAGGCATGCTCTTGAACCCTTTCTTAAAAATGTATTTATTACTTAAAACATCTTTCATTTGGTCTCAAAGAGCCTTATCTTCTAGATTTACATTTTAGTTGGTAGCTCTCTTCATTTTGTATTGTTATTTTTTCATTATGAATGCAACCAATAGTCTAGTCTTAGCTACTTGATTTATTATGGTTGGATCTGCTAGAGATACCTACATCCTTTATGCACTTGATCATGCTAGCCCAACCTAGTTTACAAGTCTATTTATAGTTTGTGTAAGTTAGCAAACTGGATAGCCACTATAGATCTCCTATAGCCCATAGAAGCCCTGAGCCTTCTAGCCTCTTAGTGGTTTGCTTTAGCACCTTGACAAACACTGGTGGTTCATTCATATTCTTGGAGCTACATTCTAGCATGCCCAATGGGAACTCACATATGATTTCATGCTATTTCTATCCCATTTAGATATCTCTTAGCCAACTCCCCTTTGTTAGCTATTAGGCTTTGCTTTCAGTTATGTTTTGGCTCTTGCCTTAGTTATTTTCTCCTGATTTGGTTTTGTGTTATTCTCCCTATTGGTTCTCCTTCATTTGACTTTTCTATTATAGTCCATGTTGCTATTGATTCGTTTAATTCATGGCTAGTCTCCCACCCTTGGGATGTTATTCCCATCAGATTTAGGGTCTCATCATTGAGCTCACTCATGAGCAAGTCATGGATGTAATGGAATGCCATAGACATCATAAGATATAGGAGGTTCCCTCGGCCCAACATGGTAGTCTATGCCCTCTTGGATTCTAAAGGGAACAAGATTGGAAGGACTATAACCAATGGACTTAGTCTCCTTTTCACTAGACCAAGCTTCATTCATTTGAGGGTGTTTCTTCTCATCCTCGTGCAATATCTCATTCACCTATTTGAGGTGATGAGGATCCTCTTGCATAGTTAGGGCTTGAGGAGTTATGTGCGGTCATAGATGATTGTCATAGATGCTTTTAGGTGAATAAAGTGCATCTTCTCCCCATAAGAGTCAATGATGTTCTTTTTCTAAAGACAAAGCTCACAACCATTTAGTGTTGAGTACCTCTACCAGTTCTCTCATAAGTTCTTCACCCCTTTCATGGTAGGAATATTTATAACAAGAACATCCACATGTCCATACTATGAATAATAAGTATTCCCACTAGGGGAGATATATTCATCACAAAGATTCTTCCTATCCTCCTAACCCTTCCTTTAGAGTTTTTAATGAGCATGTTGATTTTGATCACCACTTGTGAAGTAGATATCTGTGGGATACATATCTAGAGCATTAAATCACACCATTTGACCCTCATCTGATGGAACATAACCAACATCATGGATATTTTGGTCATCATGACCATTTGCATGAGTATGCCACATCTTCACATCATCCTCATGGGGACCATAATACTTCCTGTGACCATTACCCACTTCATGGTAGAGATGATTTCCATTGTGAGCATGCTTTCTATCAAGAGCTACCTCAACATCATCCTCTCTATAGCCATGGTTATGATGATGTCTATGGGCATAGGCAACATCATTACCATCATGAGCCCCCTCTTAGAGATTTTTATAGCCTACTATCAACCATGCTTATAAGGATCTTCATCAAAATCCTCTATCCCTTCGGATGCATGTTATTCCCCTTCCTACTCTTATCCTTAAACTACCTAAGTTTAATGAGACTCATGACTCCAGTCCTATAGATCATATTATGACAGTAATGATGGTGTATATGGTTTAGTAAAAATATGAAGGCATGATGTTGAAGCTCTTCGCTCATTCTCTATGAACTGAAGCTCTTATATGGTTTTAGAATCCACCTCTAGATTCTCTCTCTAGTTTATAGCTCCTTGTAGATGACTTACTTTAATATTTAATATCTCTAGACCTTTTAACCTTAACATCTAGTCACTCACCTCCATGGCATAGGCCAAGGGTGAGTTGAACTTTGATTTTGTGCATAGGTGGTGTTCATCCATTCATACGTGTAGGACTAGGTTCTCAGATGATCAAATTTATGATATATTCACACGAGCATTGAGGTAGGAGGTTAACCTTGAGGTACTCAAGCATGAACCCACCTCTTATGATGAAGTTGTTAATGACTGTTTGAAGATAAAAGTATTTGAGATGCATGTGGGCATGTATCTCGTATCTTTCCAAAATTCATCCTCCTTACATGATCACAATTGTAATGTGACTGATTATGTTGTCATTGATTCTTCTTCTGAGAAGAAGGACAAAGAGGACAACCATGAGGTGAATACTTTGAGAAAGAAGCCAACTAGAAAGAAGGATTATGAATCAAGTATAGAAAAATAATGGATGGTATTTCCTTATGACTCCACCAAGTTTTGTAATTACCATCAGATAAAGGGGCATGATGATACTAATTATGCCACCCAAAAATTTGATGGGCAAGACTCACCTCTATCACAAAATTCTCCTCTGATATAACCCAACCATAAGTTTAATATTTTCAAGGAGCCTCTACCTGACCATGATAAGGAGAAGAATAAGAATAAAAATAAGAAATAAAAGGCTAAGGCCCCACATTCTCCTTATTGATTTTCTACCTCTTCTGACTCCTCCTCCTAGGCTAATCTGAGAGGGAAAGCCATGCATGAGAACAACAAGGTTATTATTGATATCAACATAGCCTTTGTTGGGTACAAGTGTTTTGTCAACACGTGCTCTGGTTAGGATATCAGACCTATTAGAGAGACTAGTGGTGATAAGACTCCTATTCAACCCATGGGGGTAGGTAACCCTAAATTCATATTTGAATTTAGGCATAACATCCCTCCCTAGGCTCGATAACATCCTTACTCCATCATAGAGGAGTTATAGGGCCTCTCAATTGGGATCTCCATTTGGGACCTTCTTCAAATTTACCTTGATCAAAGGGGCCTCATATTTAATGAGTTTGGTCTCTCTCGTGAGGGTCTGTTACATGATGACATCAAAGTGTTGTTCAACTCTGATGCACATGAGTACCCTCATCCTCTTATCTTTTGACTCATCCTCTTTACTAGATGCTTTGATTATAGTAAAGAGGGATCAATTCCCTCTCTATATCTATACTTATATTGATGATTGTCATGTTAAGCAGTGCATTTTTGATGGAGCTAGATTGAATATCATACCCCTACGTGTGTTTAATGAGCTTGGGATCAGTCAAAATAAGCTCTTAAATTTTTTCCATAATTGTGTTGGTTTTAATCATGACATAGTTATGCCAGTGGGGAATGTGAAACTTGAGGTCACGTTTAGCCCCCAAATAGTCAGAATCAAGTTTTGTGTGTTAGACCTTGATATTTCATACAACATGATTCTTAGTTGTCCTTAGACCACTGCCATGCACGCTATCACATTGACCATGTTTCACATGGTATAGTTCATTCATGAAGGTGAGGTTCACACTATAGAGGCTAACCAAGATCTTTGGGCATTATTTTATGCAAAGACAAAACCTTTAAGTGAGGCTTTAGCTATCTCCTCATGGGGATCTATGGATTCCAACACACCCCCTATTGTTGAGTCTCATTTTCTCAAAGATGAGCATTGTGATCCAATTGAGTACTAATCTACGTTCATTCCTTCAAAGTTTGACATATATCAGTTGAATCTCTTTTCTAATCCATGACCCCAAGTTAGCTCTTCTATTATTGAAGACCTCTTTTGAGATGTCTCCATAAATTTTAAGCTTCCCCTCTCATCATGCTTCTCCCATCAAAGTAACAACTCTCTTAATGCATCTCTCATGGAGATTACTAGAATCATTGAGTCCAATATTGAGTGTTATTCCAT
This sequence comes from Torreya grandis, assembly GCA_037957365.1. NCBI lineage: Eukaryota > Viridiplantae > Streptophyta > Pinopsida > Cupressales > Taxaceae > Torreya > Torreya grandis. The sequence goes on from JARHVA010001512.1 coordinate 2,024,284, forward strand.
CCATAGTATAACACACAACCCAATCAATAAGAGGAGAGATTAAAATAAGGTCATGGCCATGTGTTGTACATGTTTCCATCCTCTTAGTTATTTGGGTTTAGAGGTCTCATTCACCAATAATGATCTCACCTTTGACACTCCTATGTTTTGGGTCACAACTGGTAAACCTAAGGATATAAATGCTCTATATCCTCTTTCCCACTCTTTTCCTATCATTTATCCTCCTCATAGGCTAAATAGCGTCCTACCTTAGGGGTAGGCCTTTGGTTAGGCTAAAGTAGTGGCCTATCCTTGGGGGTAGGCCTAGGCCTGGGCTTGTGATGCTTTGGTGAGCCTCATAGCTTATTATAATACCCTCCCTATGCCCCCATTTGGTGTATTGCCACTCTTGTGGCATCTATCATCAAACCTTATGGGTATCCTTAGCCATCTATCTTGTGCACTCCTCCTTAAATATACCTCATGATATAAGTAGAGTCTTTTACTTATTTTAGTTGGTCAGGCTACTACTTGCTGGTAGCTAGCCCTCTACTGACTCCCTCTCTCCTTTTTTATAGTGATTTTAAGTGGTGTGGGTTAGTCGTTGTGGTTTCCTAATACTTGATTTATCCTTCCCTAGATGGTCTTCATCTTGCATGGGCATCTTTCCACCCCTCCTCACCTCTCATTATTGTTGGCATTGAGACACTCTCTCATAGTTGGTTATCACACAACAATGGTAGCTCTACTAGTTGAGGTACATTTCTTGCCTCTTGTACTCTTACTCCTCACATTTGTATGAGAGAGTATCATGACCCTAGATTAGTTTTTCACACTATGGAACAAGAAATATATGTTTTTATAAGATCATAAACATTGTTTTCTTGTTTTCCCCTTTCCCTTCCTTTTTGGGCTAGTTTTGGGCCTTGTTAGGCTACCTAGGCCTATTTTTGGCCCTTTCTGACCTAGGCCACAAAATTTTGAGCTAAGCCATAGCTTGGTAGTGGGCTAAGCCATGGCCCCTAGGGTAGAGCAATGGTTTAGGCCATGGGTTTGCCTAGGTAGGCTGTAGCCTAGGCTTGGAGCATTCTTTTTACCTTTTTTGGGTCTCTATTTCATTTAGTTATTACTTTCGAAACCACATAACCTTCATCTTAAGGGTTTTGGCCCATTCCATATGTAATGGTAGGGTCTATTTCTCTTTATTAAGCCTCATTATGTGTGTTTTGGGATTGTTCTAGTCTCTTAGACCCCTAGGTCCTCTGGCTTGTTAGGCCCATATACTCCTTGTTGGATACAACTTATGGGCCCTTGTTTGGGTGTTTTACCCTTTTTGTGTTTTAGCTTGTGAAACCTCCATATTAGGGGTTTTGGCACATTATGAATGCATTGGAGGTCTCTATTTTTTTAATTTAAGGATTTCTTAGGCCTGTTATGGCCCCATTTTGGTTCCCAAGACCCATTTTAGGTCCCCATCGACCTTCCAGGCTCGTACCCCATTTCATGAGAACCCAGGGATATAAGTTATTTGATATACTTATTTTCGTTAATTTTTTTCTCTTCTTTTCCATAATTTATCTATTTTAACTCCCTCTCTCTCTCTCTCTTTTAATCATGGTTTTAAGTAGGGTTGTTAATTGGCTATGTTGGTTCAAGACTTGCTCTAATATTACCGACTAGTCTCCATCTTCTTCTAACTTCCCCCTAATTTCCTCTGTTACCTCTCTTCCTGATTGATGTTTGTCAACTATTGTGGTTTTAGCTTGGTTTCATTATTTACTTCCTTTGTGTAACTCACTTACACTGCCTTTATTTGAGATTGCCTTTTGGTAGGTACTAATATTATGTCTTCAACCCCCATCATGGTGTACCTCTAAATGGTGATTCACATAGATGGAAATAGTTATGGAAACCCAAGATCGGTAGCTGAAACTTGGGTTATTGATGATCCATAGGGATATGAGCTTATTACACCTAGTTTCTTCCTTACCATTGAAATGAATAATGCCATCAAGTATCACATAATCATTAGCACCTTGATCGATGCCCATGTGATATGTGTAGTTATTCTATAACTCAATCTTAGTCATGTCTCAACTCACTTATGTCTATGTCATCTTTATCTCTAAGTTTCTCTCACCTCTTCAAGGTGTTGCATGATTTACTCTCCTTCTTTGAGGGTGTCTAGTTCACCCATATCCCTTATAGTGAGAACATTAGGGTTGATGCCTTAGATAATTTCATTCTAAATAGTATTATTTTTTTTGATATCACTTGTGTACCTTATTTTTAGGAGCTAGAGTTAGATTTGGATCTAGAATTGGAGTTGGATTTTTGATTACATAGCATTTACACTTTCACCTGTGGATCATACCATTAACTTCTTCCATCACCATCCTTATCTGCTAAGTGTAGGTAATGTTTTATTTTATATTTTTAGTTACAAATTTATTTTTATTTGGTTTGGATTCTATGTACTTCACAACACTCCTTGTTCATTCAAACATTGATTGCTTGTACCTTAGGGCATATGCAGTTTTACTTCCCATGACCCTACTCCTCCCTATGATTATAAATCAACTCATGTGAAGAATAAAAACCTTGGTTATTCCCATTAGAGACATTTATAACTCATTTGGACCTCTCCCACACATTATTCTCATTCCTTACACATCCACAATCCATCTTGCTTTTTTTTCACACCAGACAAGCTCTCTAGGGACCCCCTAGGGCCCTTTCATAAACTTGTTGACCACCCTAGGCCTCTATTTGACCTAGGATGTGGATTAGGGAGGAAAAACATGGCTTATGCCATATTTATCCTTCATAAAATCCATGTCCTAGACTACAACCTAAGCAAAACGTGAGAAAAAGACTTAATTTGGTCTCAAATGGTCAAAAATGGCTTAGTTTTTGGCTTGTTGGTAGATTAGGGTTGGGATATATGTGTTTTTACTCATTAATTTGATCCTCTACATTTAATTTCTCTAGAATTTTTTCTATAATCTTCTCCATTTATCATTCACATCCAAATCTTGGTTGCCTCCTTAAATCTCTCCTGGTTCTTCCTTGGCATAATAGCTTTCTTTGTGACAGGGGTATGCCCTATTTTATTACAACTTCCATTGGTGATTCACATTATTTGTTGATAGTGTTCCTAAATATTTTATATTTATCCTTACTATCTCAATAAGCTCTATTGCAACTATCTCTTGTTTTCCATGTATTAGCTTTCTCAAATTGGTAGTCTTCTCCTTCACCTCTTCCATAACTTTTGGCTCTTGGTCTGAACTCAACCTACACATAACCTGATATTCTTCCCCTCTTGCCTCCTAGATTGGAAAATTAGTTGGTATAAAGTATAAAAATATCTATTGAGCTTGATATGAGGTCACTTTGCTTTACAAAGTGAAAATCTTTATTTACTTGATGTAGTATACATGTTAGGGTTTGATTTATTTTAGTCAAATTAGTTATTTTGATGCATTGATTAGGGTAGTTTTTGAAGTTTCCTACATTTGTATATGATTAGAGATAGTACTTTAATTGATTGAAATATTATTTTATTACATGGAATTTATCTCTTTGGAAGCATTCATCACTGCATACTAGAAATATACATGCTCAAGAAAAACTAGATAACTTGCTTAAACATTCTCTCTCTTTTATTAAACAAAAACATTGCATTGTTAGAAAACAATATTGTTAATTTTGAAAGATAGCTCAAACCTAAAATAGGCATGATCTTGAACCCTTTCTTGAAAACATATTTATTTCTTAAAACATCTTTCATTTAGACTCAAAGTACCTTAGCTTCTAGATTTACATTTCAGTTGGTAGATCTCTTCTTTTGGTATTATTATTTTTACATTGTGTATGCAATAAATAATCTAGTCTTAGTTACTTGACTTTATTATGGTTTGATCCATTAGAGATACCTACATCATTTGTGTACTTGATGATGCTAGCCCCAACCTAGTTTACAAGTCTATCTATATCTTAGTGCAAGCTGGCAAACCAAATAGCCACTATAGATCTCCCATAGCCCATAGAAGCTTTGAGCCTTCTAGCCTCTTAGTGGTTTGCTTTAGCACCCTGTTAAACACTGGTGATTCTATTAAAATTCTTGGAGCTACAATACCTATACTAAGATCTTCATCATAAAAACTTGAATCATCTTCCTTATCAGCTACAAATTTAACTTGATCTTCTTCACTTATCTCCATTAGGATGGGTTCTTCTTCAAGAAGGTATGTGGTAGGTTGGTGATGAATAGGTTCATGTGTTGGAGAGGGAGTATGGGATGTGGTGGATGGCTCATTAATGGGTTTGGGGATGGATATTTCTTAAATGAACTCTTGGGGAGATGAAAAGTTGGTTTGGGAAATGGAAGAGGTACCTTTTTCAACAAGAGCTTCACTTTCCTCATAGCCTTCTTAAGGCTCTTCAATAGCTAAAAATTGGTTTACAACCTCTTGATTTTACCACCTCTCTAATATATATATCCACCATTGGATATAACTTCTCATCTCATGTAAATCATCATTGATGACATAGTGGGCTTCCTTTCCAACTAACGTCCACTTATCCACTAGGAATTGAACTGACTTCCTTAACTTGTCTATGAGATGAATAGGGATCACATCAAGTTAATTGTCCCATTTTATCATCACTTTTTTTTTTCCATATATTTGGCATGAGTGCCAACAAGGATTTACCCTGAAATAGAATTGAAGTAGGAAGAGGAGTGGAATAGTAAAGGTTTTGGTGAGCTTTAACATGTTGATTGGATTGCCTACTTCTAAAGCCTTATACCTTGCTTTCCAATAAATGGTATCATCTAATTCATTGGAGTGGCTTTATACTTATTGTTTGGATTTTGAAATGGAGTAGGAAAAGAAGAGTTTGAGTAATACTACTACAAGTCATGGTAAGGCTATTGAGATGTTTAATTAGAATCATCATAGGAGGATGTAGGATAATTATAAGACTGATATGGATCATAGGGTTGATAGGAATCATGTTGGGGATAATAGTAATATACTTCTTCTTGATACTCTTCTTGATAGCCTTCCTCTTAAGCTTATTTATAGGGATTCTCAACAACATCATGGTTATGTAGATGGGGAATAGGCTAACCATAGGACTGCCATGAATCATTAGGAGGGTAAAAATATTGATAGGTCTATTGAGGCACATAGTTAGGGTAATGCCAAGGCTTATAAGGAGGTGTATAATAGAAGTTATCCTCATCCTTAGCCATCCCAACTTCATGAGTCAAATTAAAACACAAGATATTAGCAAATACTTTTCACAATAAGTACTTGGGATGCTAGAATCAGATGATTGCATTCAAAATCACCATTGGTGTTTGTTTAATTCTCCCAAAAGATGATAGTTAGAAGAACACACCAAGAATTCTTCCACTCTCTTGTGCATTGGTCCCATCAGGCAAGTAAGAACTATTGTCACTCAATTTTTCACCCTTGGAGAGGTAGTTCAATCCTAATACAAATTGAGTGGAACATTGGATTACCCTTAGGCCAATGGGTTTCCTATATTAGGGGTAAACCTCTAGATTGAAGGGCTAACTCCCTAGATTTGTCGTGATTGCTCATCACCTATACTACTAACTCATTTAGATGAAAAGGGAGAGAGAAAACATAAATTAAACCTATAATAATGAGGTGATGCACAAATTTTAACCTAACCACTACCAACTAATTGTAATTACACTTCAAACAAAATCCTAACCTGCACATGACAATAATCCAAATCTGCCTCTTGCATTAGTATTTCTCATGGAGATTTGTGAAGTAAGCTTAAACTAGGAGGACTAAACACAAGGCCATGAAATGACACTAGTGAAGATACAACTCACTAAACTCATGAAAAATTCCTTAGGACACTTCAAGAGACCTATAAAAGACTTTTAAAACTAAATATGAATGCAAACAAGGACAACATGCTAAGGAAGTCAAACTATCACTCAAAAAGATCAACTAGTCTAACATACATTAAATAGTCCATGGAGAAGGTAAAATATATTATTATTTATTGATCAAAGGATAAAAATGATCAGGAGTTTACCATACTTAGGTGGAGGGTACATTACAAATCCAAAAGTGGCTCAATATATAGAGAAAGTGAGAGAGAAGAGAAAAAGGGCTAGGAGGGAGAGAGTATACAAGTGTCCATGTGAGTTATAATAGAGAGAGTAGTTATGGAACTACCTCAATAGGTCTAGGATTCTTTTTATGGATCCTATAAAGACTATCTAACCCTCTAAGTGGCATGAAAGTTGAAATGCTTGTTTGACACCTTGACTAGCTTCTTAAAACCACCCTTTATCTTGGCATGTTGAAGGACAAGTGGGATTTTTTATGGTTAGATCAGGTTCTCTTAAATCTATACTTTAATATTGACACCTCTCAACTAACCCCATCAAGTTATCTTTGACACATCACTTCTATTTCTTATTAGGTGTATAGATGACTCTTCATCTCCTTAGGGCAACTTTGCATACAAGTGTTAAACTTGGATTCTTCTTCTTCTTCATCTCATCCAATATTAATGGATGGATTACTAAAATCATATTGGACCTGAACCAATCCATTTTTAGGTCTCAACGTATCCCAAAGGATTCATTTTCTACCTAAATCCCCAATTAGGCCTCATTCTTTGTAGCCCTAAAATCATACAAACCTCTTTGTGTAGATATTTTTATGGATGGTGGTGAGAATATGATGGCTTATTCCTAGACCCATTATGGCCTTACATCTTTATGTTAGATTTTAGAATAAAAAAGTGAGTGGAGATGTACTTTTCTACATCTTCTCTCTCATAACTAGGCCTTAATTAGGCCTCCCTACCAAGAGACTAAAAAATATCTCTAAAAGATTCCCATAATTTATAAACCCCAAATAATCATGTGATTTCTTTATATAACCTTCTCCTTGTTCTCCATGTCAAATTTGAATATTTGACAACTTGTATAAACCTGTCTTCTAGCATAAAATAATCTTTTAGGGCCTATTTCATACAATATTATACCTACAAGTATAGTCTAATGACATGGGTCGATGCTCAGGGGATTATTGAACATGTCATTTAGAAGTTTTTTTGATCCATTTGGAGGCATATAACTTCATTTCTCTCTCATCAGGTCCTTATAACTATCTTAGGTGGCTTGAAAGTGCTTTTAGTTCTTAAGGATGATTTATAAATCTTGGGGCCTAAATATTCCAATGAATTACAAAAATATAAGTTCACTAGGGTGGATAACTTGCCCTAAAATCCCAAGGTTCCTTGAAACTCCTCTGTTCCATACCAAGTAATGTAAGATAGCCTCTTGGGTTGGTAGTAAGAATTCTATAAGGGCTAGGAGAAAATTAGGTTAGTGATAGTCATCCTAAAGTTGGTTTGAGCTCCAATGACCTCAATGAGGTATGTGATATTTTAATTTGACCTTTTCCAATTTCTATCTTTACTACTTCCATTATATCTCCAACCAACCTATTTGTTTAGGCCTAGGGTTTGTGATCCAAGCTGCTTAACTTACCTGAACTGACTATTTGCATATTTTTCATTCACTATTAGGGGTCTAAAATTTCATGAAATGTTTGTATATGTATATCACCATATCTTCAAGTTCTTCAATTTTTTAAATTCACTTCAAATAGCTAGCCATCATATCAACTAGATACCTTGCAAGACTGTGTATGTGACTAGGCCTAGGCAGGGTTTGTTTATGATTTCATTCTTTGTTGATTGTGTCTAAGTGATACTGGTGGACTATTCATCATCATGAAACTATTTTCAAATATTCCTCAATCCCTTAGACCTTCAGTAGTCTCTTAGACTTCTCTAAGCAAGTAACTTCTCATGTTAAAGAAGGAAAATCTATAGGCTAATATTTGATTGAGTAGGAAGAGTTTAAATGTTCTCCTATACTCAGGTGAGTTTGAAAGTTTTGTGAAGCTATATCATCACCATGAAACTCTCCTCCAATCCCCATAGAACTTTTCCTCCTCAAATAATCAACTTCACTAGCCTAGGTAGGTATATTTGTGCTTAGACTATGTGTAGGTAATTAGGCCTATGACCCATGTTTAGTCTTTTCTCTATTAGTAACTTAGAACCCCTTTACTCTCAATGACTTGAGAACTTCAAGTTCCTTTCTAACCTTCAAAATATACACAAACTACAACCTCAAGTTTTGAAAACCTTGAGTCATCCAAACATAACTACAAGTTTATGTATCTACCTATACATATCTATTTGGGATTTGTCTGCCAGTTTAGTGTTCTAAGATTCCTACTTTCAACATTAAAAATATCATCAAATTCTTGTCATTCTATTTGAGATAGCTGAGCATCTTCTTTAAAACCTTTAACTTTGTACCTCATCTATCACCACTATCTCAAGACCAATTATTCAGTAGGTGGATGTAGGTGTTCCTTTTAAGAGCTCTAACTATGTTTTAGGGTCAAGAAGTTGTTGCAAGATATTTGAAGATTACTAACACCCTACTAAGTGTCTCCAAGTCTTTTGAAGTTGTTTAAAACTTGCATTTCCTTTAGCCATACTGACTATAGGCTGCCATACTTTAGATGGTTGTAGGTGTCATTGATAAGGTCTAAGTTTGACTATGTAATGTTTTAAATTTCCCTTATTAATCTAGGTCATGACACTATAGTTCTTAAAATTCATCAAGAGTTCATTCTCACTGCCCTGAAGACTTCCAAACCTCATCAATATCATTGTCAAGGTAGATTCTCTCAACTAGTTGGTTGTAAGTAATTGAAAGACAATTTTGTGTATGTAGTTTTGAGTTTGGCCTCTTCAACTAGGTCATTAGTTAACTATATGGCACTTTTAAACCATTAAAAATCATTAATATCCCATCCTAATTTCATTACCAAGTCCATTATCATCTTCATGTTTTCTTCAAACCTCAACATCCACTGTCCAACCACACACAGTCTTGTATGTGTATATTTGGTATTGTTAGCTTGTCATTCAACTCTTTGACTTTTAAATGCCTATGGAGACCTCCATTAGTCCTTGACACTTCAAACCACTTGAACTATCACCATGATTCATGCCTAGATAACTAACTTAGGACATTGACACCATGGATTTTTTTGAGTTATAGACATATAGGTCTATAACCTTATGTGTTGGAGCTTTGAAAAGTGCAACTATGATAGTTAGGACTAAGAATTCATTTCATTGCTTATATAAACATGATTATTAGGGAAAAAATTTTCAAGTTCTTGGAAACACGTAATTGAAACCACTCAAATAAACTCAATTATTATGTAGGCACACAGATATAATCCATAAGGTGAATGAATGTATGACCTTTTTGGGACTAGTACAAAATATCTGACTAGTTAGAGGGCTATTAATTAATTATGAGGGTATTATAAGATAATTAATAATCACTTAGATGCATTGGACCACCTAAATAACTCTGAAACATAGAAATATTGACAATCATTTGTAAACTATGCACAAGAGAGACCTTGATTTCTAAAAGACCATAAAAACATGCTAACATGATGAGTGAATGTGTGTGATGCATCAAAAAACCTATGATAATTCACTTCATTTGGTTTCATTCAGCCAATAAATCCCTTTGCATGAGAATTACCTCAAGCTCAGCCTATGGGTATTTGAGTCTTCAAAAAGTAATCTAGCTCTTTATCAATTGTTCATAAATCTAAGGACACCAATATAACTACCAATGCCCCAAATTATAATCCCATATGTTTCCCAAAATTTGGCCAAAATCTTATCCCCCAACTCTACTTGTATAACATGTACCATACAGTTGAATTTAGCCTTCACTAGTTAGTGAATGGAGTGATGGAAGAGAGATAGTTTTATTCAACTTTTGGACTTCAAACTCCTTAAAATTCTTGTTTATAACCTTTATAAGAGGAAATGACACCTCTAAAACATTTTTTTACTTGAAAGTGACTTCAAAAGTTTGTACAACTTCCTTGACTCCTCAAGATGGCATTGAATTTTGAGATTTCTAACCTTGTTTTGATTTTATGACATGTGTGTCATTTATATAAATTATCCAAGATATTTTTAAGGTTTGGTATGAATTTATCTCTTAGGGGACTTCGACATACACAAATGTTATCCAAAAATCACCTTTTCATGTATTTTCAACACTTTCAAGTCTACAAGTGCACCTTAAACACTTCAAAACACCATGAAACGTTATGTAGAAGTGATTAATACATTAAATGACCTTTAGATACCCCTAATCACCTATGGTAACACTTTACCATGCCTTATCTCTTCATGACATGCTTAGACCATTATATGACCAAAATATGGCATTACCTTAACTCCTCCAAGTTAACCTTAAACAATGATGATAAGGTTTAATGAAGACTCTTAGGGACCATATAAGGCATGAAAAGACCAAATAAAAAAGACTGTGAAAATTTGAAATTGGAGGGGGTGACCAATTTTGAATTGAGGTCAAAATTTGGTTAATAACTACACAATGTAATAAACAATCAAGAACCACACCATGGAACACACAAAAGCATAAAACATACATAGAACACTAATCTACATAATCAATGTATATCATCATCACATATAGCAAAATATAGTATCTATTGAAATATCAATTTAAGTAGTATGAGTTAGAGAAATTCAGGTATATTTAGTGTAATTTAACTTGACATAATCAATGGAAATGGTTGTAGAAATATAAAATCTATGTATAATGGAAAGATTATGATGCAAAATCATCCAAGGGTTCATACAATTTTACATCAACCAAAAACTAAATGCAGTGTGTTTGCTTAGGTTTTTAGGTTGTGGCCTTGGTGTGATCTTTTTATCCTCTTATTATTATGTTTCAAAAGTATTCCTTTTCTATAGGAAAATCATGAAAATCTTTTATCTTTTTCTATCAGTCTACATGGACTATTAAGAGATAAGCATTTTTTATAAATGGTTATTTAACTATGATAATAATTAGATGATGTAATTTTGTGAGGTCATATTATTGAATACTTAAATTTTATACAAGAATTTCTAGCTTATTTTAAGTCACCATGGAAGCATACCATATAATACTATTATAACACTTATAAGTATGTTTCTCATTTTTCATTAAGAATTAGATTTCCAATTTTTTTGAGATAGTATCACACAACATGTGAAATATACCTGCCAAATTTTAGATCATTTGGAGATATAATAGTAATGCATCATACATTTTTATTAGTTTGTGTCATATATCTAGTCTGAAACACTTGGCAAGATGGTTATTTACTTATGTTAATATGTGGTAAGAATTGGATTACCAAATTTGATCACATGATATAAAATTCATACTAAAATTTTTGTTTAAAATTTAATATCAATTAGATAAACATATGTAAAATTATCATGGTTTTGGTAATTATCATTCAGACTGAAAATGTCTCTTGAGTACTCGAGAGCCGTTACTGATAGTTTGGCATTTAATTACAAAAACTAAAAGATGCATTTTTTTTTATATATTTGGAGTTTATTAAAGTTTAATAGACACCCCATTAAAATTGGTATGCCAAGGGGATATGATATTTATAAAGAATTCAAGTTTTGGAGAGAAGGATGAGTTGTAAAGGAATAAAATAAAGAGTTGTATCAGTTTTGGAGGAACTGTATGAGAGTCTATAGCTATTTCATGTAATGTAATAAGCATATATATCTATGTGTGTGTTTGAGAGTGTGAGTGTGAGTTTTATTTATATTATTTGTAACAATTTTTTGAATTAAATATAAGTGATGCATTAAAAGAGTCAATTCTAAGTAATCTATTGAATGCGTGACCATGGATAAGTGTCTGGCCCTAGCAACATATAGATAAATTTATAACTTAATTGGTTTACCTCTTTGGTGCTTGAACAAAGTGGTATCATACCAAGGTTTTTTATGTGTGGTTTTAGTGTGTGAGATTCTTGTATGAGTTAGTTGTAAGTTATGAAAGAGAATCATGTTGAGTGTGATATAAGTTATAAAAGAGAAGCTTGCATAAGTTTGTTATAGGTGTGAGATAATTCATGCAATTTGAATTTACATTTTAGAGGCTATATTTTATTTTTTTATAGGTTGTGAAAGATAAACCTATTGCTTGTGTAAATATGGCACACAAAAGAGGAAAATCACAATAGGTGGATGACTTGAAAAAAAGTTAAATAAATTCTAGGTAAGACTGAATGTGATGGAGATGACTACATAAAGTTGAGATGTTGTAGCAGTGAGCAAAGAGGATTAAAAAGAGACGATGATGGGGTTGTTTTACCTACAATATAGATCAGATGCCTTGGAGAAATGAAAAATTGGAAATTAAAAGAGACTAGTAGAGATCATAATGAAGAAAATAGGTAAGTCTATTTGTGATATTTATTTGTTAAGTGGTAAAGAGAGCACTGATAAGTTTATGAAATGGATAGTGGAGTTATAAGTGTATTTTTAAGATGAGAATATTGAATACCCCATGAGGATAAAAGTTATAAGTAAGAGATTATGCAGAATTATAGTTGTATATTGTAGAGATATCTAAGTGAGGAGACAAAAAAAAGGAATTAAGAAGGTGAGTGAATGGGAACATATGGTTTCCAAGTTTTTGGGTAATTTTTAGCACCCAATAATTTAAGTAGAGTGAATGAAGAAGCTTCATGTGTTGAGGCTTGAGAGAGAATAAAATAATAAGAAATTTTCCAATAAAGGAAATAAGAGAGATAAGTTTTTATGTGAGCAACTCAAGACTACTTTTAGAAGTATTAATGAGAGGTATGTGTATGCAAAGAATAAGGTTATCTTAGAAGACAACAAGAAGATGAGGTTTTCAAGTGAGAATCCAAAGTCTATTTTAAAAAGTAATAAGGAATAAGAAATATGTGAGAAACCCTTAGAATAAGAAACCCTCATGTAAGAGGATATGGAGGTAATATTATTATAAGTGTAAAATGGAGACCCATTGGTTGATGATGGGAATGTGTTTGTGGTATCAAATAAAAATAACAAGGAATATGAAATATGTGAGAAACCCTTAGAATAAGAAACCCTCATGTAAAAGGATATGTAGGTAATATTATTTAAAGTTTAAAATGGAGACCCATTGGTTGATGATGGGATTGTGTTTGTGGTATCGAATAAGTTGGAATCTGATGGGAATGTGTTTGTGGTATCGAATAAGTTGGAATCATCCTTTGTTAATGAAGGCAATGATTTTATATTTTTTATCTTGAAGTGTATAAAGGTTGAGGACAATGAAGGAAATATACATGTTTATTTGAAAAAGTAAATAGAAGTAAATGAATAAGGAAACATTGAGGAGTTGTAAGTTCCCATGAAGGAAAAATGGATATAGATGAAGTACAAGCTAATGAACATGAGGAGAATATGGTTTTAGACCATCCATTTTGAGGAAAATGAATTGGAAAGAATAATGAGGAGAGAACATCCGTGATGATTATTAAAAATGGTTCCATTGGAGTCCATCACGAGGGAGAAATCTATGAGAAGACTATGAGTAGTAGAGAATATTTTGACAACATGTTCTTGCAATGTGAATAATAGATGGATGAAGTGATTTTGGGAACTATCGATTCCCTTAATATATTTTTTGAATGTGCATGTAAAGCAAAGGAGATGGAGATTGAGATGGTGGACATGGATCTACCAAGGGGACTAAAAGATGAAAGTAGTGTTGCATATGTGGAAGCAAACCATAGATGTTGTATGAGATACTATTATGAGTCAAGGTATGCATTGTAATCATATGGATAAGGAGAGTGAAATGTTATTATCAATCATCTTGGCAGTGTTACATACGTGGAATCAAACCAAATAGATGTTGGAGGAGAGACTCTTATGATTCAATATATGATTGTCATCATATAGATAAGGAGAGTGCAAGGTTATTTATATATAAAATGGAGGTGGTGGAATAATAAGATATAAATCATTTTATAATTGATATAAAGAGGATGATAAGTGAAGAGGTATTGTCAAAAGGGTAGTTGAGTTCTATTTTGAGGAATAGGTAGGGTGATAAAGGATTTGAGAATCCCAAACTTGAGGAAGAACAAGCTTATGATGTGGAGGTGAAGGATGAGATGGGGAATATTATTTTGATATCATCCCAAGCATTTATTAAAGAGCATGATGTTGTTAGTATATACTTGAAGATAATAGAGGCATTGAAAAAGGCCTTCCAAGGTGAAGATAATGAGTTTCTTGAGCTCACTAAATGTGAAGAGGAGTTTATAATTTTTATGATATCCATAGCATGTGGAGAATAAAATTATGTTATAATAGATATGGATGTGTTACTTGACATATACATGTTGACAACAAGAGAAAATAAGGTAAAGAATATACTTGAGGTGATACTAGAGACTATGGCCTATCATTTGGATGTCCAAATTTATGTTGAGTCTCTTGTGATGATATTGGGATTGAAATAAGAGATGATAGACATGAGAGAGGAGATAAAAATAGTTAAGGTTGATATAATGAGGAATCTAATAGTAAGTTAGATAGTGATTTAACAAATCTAAGAATAATTTAGGATGAGGTGGTTAATCAGTGGTGGTTTTAAGCCCCACAAGGGAGAGTAAGATGCCAAAAAAATCAACTTAGTGGAGGTGGTCAGATGAAGGTGGGTTTCATCCCACAAGAAGATGGCATGGAAAGGATGAAAATTTGGTGAAGGAAGATGGACTATGGTGATCTAACCCCACAAAAGGAGGAGTGAGTAGATAAGATAAAAAGAAGATCAGAGGTAAGAAGATAAGAAAGGAATTGAAACCAACAAGAAGGAGGTGGAAAAGGAAGATAAACAATTAAAAATAACTAAATTAGAATGGAACATAATGGCCATTATACTTCATGGTCAAAAGAGTGATTATTACACTTGTGATATCTAGAAATTAGAATTTTACACTAAGAAAACAAATAAGTGATTGAATTCCTACTCTAAAGACTAATCTAAAACCTTAGATAGATCAATAAGGAAAACATATAATTACCTTCATCCTTACTAACATGATGACATTCTCTTTGATAATTTAGATTTTCTCTTGTAATATGATATGTGGATTTTCAATTCAATCTCCAATGTAAAGGAAGTTTCAACAATGTAAGGACATGATTTATTTATTATCAAATGGATGCATAAGGTAAATTGGATAACACTTCAATAGTTTGATGATGATTTTTTGACAATAGAGGATGACACTTCAATCTATAGGATTTTAAGTGAGATGATGGATGGATAGTAAAGCTAATAATTTATTGGATTATGTTAATTTTAGATGGTCATAATTGAGTGTTCATCCATGTGGAATAGACCTATTCCTCATGTGTTTGAGAGATATGGGGGAAGTTAGTTGGTAGTTAAAATTTTCTCACGAATGAGTTAAGGTAGTTAGATGACTCACCATGTTGGATGAAAGGTTCAATGATGACTCAATGATTAGTTGAGTAAGTTATAGAAATGATTGGATGACTTAATGCTTGGTTTAGAGAAATGTGGAAGATGTTTAGTGACTTGTAAATTCTAGATTTTATTAGTTTTGTAAAATTATATATGCATGAATAATTAAGTAATATTGATTAATTAACTATTCAAAAAAGGGAGGGAAATGGTGTTAAGATAAATTTCAAATTTTGAATGATGGTTGGGTTAGTGTGTCAATATTTAGCAAATTTAATTATGATAGAATTTAGGTGTCTACATTTGCCTCTCTGTGAAAGGGTGTTAGGACTAGAAGAATCAATGCCTTTTCAAAGAAAAAATAAAAATAGAGTGGAAAAAATATATATAAATATGATGCTCAAGTGGCTTTAATGATTATGAATGATGCCCCCTCGATTGATCATGTGGGGAGAATGGATGCAGGTACGCATTTGAAATGAATGAAGGTTACACAAAAAGTGATGTATTTGATATTGTAATAAATGGAAGTACTATTCTTGATAACATGCTTACATGATTTGTAGACATATGTAAAATTATTTTCCTTGAGCGGATAGTCATTAGGGAATAGACTGGAGAAATAATTGTTCCCAAAATAAATTACATGCTTAAATTTCAACCCCATACAGATAGTTACATGGAATCAGATTTGGGAATGATATATCTCATTCATAAGTTGTGTGATGTGAAAATAGAAATATATCTTTCAATGTTTGGTGATTAAATTTATTGGGTTGGTTTGAAAGTAAAAAATAAAGAAATAGATTATTTTGATTAATGGGATGTATGATGTAAAGTTTGTATGAGAGAAAAGGATCGTGAAACAGGTGAAAAACATTGAGTGGGATTAACAAAATTGAATGGGGTGGGTAATTAAATAGGGGCATGGGATAATTTTAAATTCATTTGTTTGATTTGATAGTTTTAAATTCATTATTTGAAGTTATTTTGTTTGATTTACCACCTAAATGTAAAAATACCAATTCAAAAACATAATTTTAGGTTTCATAAATTCTAGGAAAATTTAGTTGTAATGAATTCACCATTTTCCAAATGGTAGTTTTAGCATCAAAACTAGTGGTTTCATTATAGAAAATGATAGTTTCATCAAGAGGTTCACTAATTTTGTTAGTTTTGGGGTTTTGTCAAAGGTGCCCCAATTCATTAAAATCTAGTGTAACCATTAACTTGTGGAACAAATACATCATAATGGTAAATTTGTTGATGGTGGTAAAGAATTTGCCTAGATGTTCAGTGAATTCATTAGGGTTAGACTAAATAGAAATGTTAGAAACAAGTATCATCTAATAATGATGTGAGTTTGAATGATGGTCTAGATAGATTGATTTATGGCTTTAAAATAATGATGATGTGTCATTTTAATGCTTTCAAGAGATAAAATTGATACTGGTAACATGAGAGAGGCAATATGGAGTGTTGTGATTGATGAGAAAATTCATGGACTATAAGGTGGACATACTAGAAGAAATGGGATTTTCCTATGTTATAGAGATTCTTGAGACCCATATTGATAAGGATATGTTGATAGCACTAATAGATCATTAATACTCAGAGACTATCACATTTAACCTACTAATAGGTGAGATATTGATCACACAAGAGGATGTGTGGCATATACTTCACATCCAATATGGGTTATGAATGTATATTGAAGAGAGATTACATAGGAGGTATCATTAGCTAGGGTGTTTGACAAGGATATCATCTTGATGATTAGGTTTGGGATAGATATAAATTAATGTATGGTGTTATAGGAGACAAATGCATTAACACTAGTGTTAGTGCCTCTTATCAGTGAAATTTTACCACTAGACAAGAGTAAGAGTTTATTTCCTACCGAACTATTAGATTTGATTAAAAATATGATGGAGAGGGCTATAAAGTTTTCATGGTGGAATGTGTGTTGGCACAACTTTAAATATATTTACATATTGTGGTCTATAAGTGAGTGAAGATAGGTCCATCCACACTATTTCAGGTGTGGGCATGGGAGCATATTGTAGTGGAGAGAATAGTTGGGCAGCTTTAACAAAGGGATAATGAAGATCCACTTGCATATAAATGACATATTATTATAATTGGATAAAGGGATTATTTAGGTGATATGGGGTATTATAGGATAGTACTATATGAGTTAGCACTGTATGATATTACTTGAGGTAGATCCAATGTTGAGATAAGATGTGTTTTATATGGACTATATGTTGACACCATCCTACATTATTAGTAGATATGAGTAGATCATAGAGAGATATAGACTGTATAGGTGCTAAGATAGTTTGACATATAATAGAATATGCTAGTAGGGCCACATGTGTTTGCATAATTAGCATATGATGGACCATAATGGGGACCGAGTATAGACCTAAGGGTAGCAAAGCATAACTAGTTACATCTTTAAAATATGTCATACCAATAGAGGAGAGACATAATAGATGTAGGGTTGATTGATACCTACATGGTATGGTGAGATCATATGCATTCATTGAGGTTGACATATTTTTATTAGTGACCTTAGACATGAAGGGAGAGATTATAAAGGGAATTTAGGGTGCAACAAATGAGGATAAGACTCCATAGGAGGAATTTGTAGGTAAAGGTCCTAGTGAATGGAGATGCAAGATAGGTTGGTGATGGATATGGTGATAAAGGTGAGGATGTATATGTTTTTTATGTTGGAGGAGATGGATCAGTAGGAGTTACTCATATTATTATTATTATTATTAGTGAGGAAGAGGGGGATGAGGAGGACACATTGATGTAGTCAACACCAGAGAGTCATATAATTGTAGGTGATAGAGCAGCACCATAAGGCTAATATGGTCAACAGAGGATGAGTACTTGATTAAGAGGTTACAACATGAGATCAAGGCTATGGATATAGATAGAACATGCCTGTAGGGAAATGGAGTGGATAGAAAGGGTCAAGGAGCCTCTAAAGATGCAAAGATATCCACATTACATGTGGTGGTAGACTAGATGACAACTAAGGTTAGGATTAGATAGGAGTAATTAGTGACCCATGACGTGGGTACTCAGATAGAGGATGAGATAGGATTTTCTCAGAAATATAATAGAGAGTGGGATGTAGCATGTAGTGAGTTATAGAGAGATATAGATCTACTGATTTCATTGATGTAGCTGAAGGCCCTATCATAAATTATGATGACAATGGATTAGGCATCCTACTATTAGAGCCTTTATGAGCAATTGGTGTTAGTATATCAGAAAACACCATCATTCATAGAGTATTAGAGTGGTATGATGTCAGGATCAGTGGCTAGGACATCACAAATGATGACATTAGATCACTCTATGGGTTATTCATCTCAACAAGTCATGGGTCCTCTATAGAGTACACCACAATGTCCACATCTAAGATTTCCACCTTCAAAGGGAGAGAGTGAGAGCTAAATTATTATATGATACACATACATTTTTGAGATGTACATGAGATTATGAGATGTTATCACGGACATAATTGTACACACACACACACACACACACACACACACACACACACACACACACACACACACACACACACACATATATGATTCATTTTAGCATGTGATTATGTATGGATATGATCATGATTTATATTTTATGGATTTTTTATTGTGGCATATGTAAATTTGTATATGGATAGATATATGTACATGTTATTAAAGTGTATCTTTTGCATTTGATATTTGACTCATGTTAGTCTTTTGTTTATCATTATTATACAAAATGGATGTGAAAATGTGTTTAAGAAAATGAGATGGGTTAATAGTTATTTTCATAGGAATTGCATGGAGTTAAAATAGGATTTAAAACATGATTTAAGCATCCTTATTTTTTATCTTGTGTATGACAATATGCACTAAAGGTGTGAAAAAAACATGATGTCTATTTTTTAAATGTGTAGGGACTCAAATATTCATAGGTGCAAAACATAATGCATCATGATATGGAATATCATAACAATGTCATTTGTAATGCACATATTAAAATTTGACTCAAAGCAACAATGAAGACAAGATAAAACAAATGATCAAAAAACAATTAAAACAAGTTAAGAGCTATAAAAACAAGAAAGTATCATCTCAATATTAGAGTATACAATAAGAACATAGTAAATGAAAATGCGTTAATCTTATCAAAACTACATTAACCTCTCCAATTTTTTTGAGAATGCAACGTGATCAACTTACTAGTTCTACTCCTTAGTCAATTTGGTCAGCTTATATCATAGTTATTCTTGGAAGGGTCACCACCTTGCCTTCTTGAGAATGATTCAATATTCAATTAACTTCACACTTAACCTTAAATTTATGAAAATTACCTTAATCAGTGTTAAATACATGAATAATACTATAATTAATGACCATTTGATGACAAGTTAAAGTGACTTTGCCCTGCTACTAACCAGACCATCTTA
Source organism: Torreya grandis (assembly GCA_037957365.1). Taxonomy (NCBI): domain Eukaryota; kingdom Viridiplantae; phylum Streptophyta; class Pinopsida; order Cupressales; family Taxaceae; genus Torreya; species Torreya grandis. Next base: position 2,044,218 of record JARHVA010001512.1, read on the forward strand.
GAAGGCTTTGTAAGCTACCAAGGAAGACTCGCTACCTATCATATTTAGACCATTGATGACCAATACAAGACCTTTATGATGGATATCAACAAATTTAAGATCAATTACATAAATTTTTTGAATGATACTCATTCATGGTGGATAATTTTGGCAAATAAGACCTATAGAAGAGAAAAAGGAAAGGATGTTGACCTACTTTGGGGAGGTTGACATCACTCTGTTATTCCACCCAGATGGCACCCTACTAGACAAAGGTGAGTTTAAATTTCACTTGGGTTACTTTGACTAGGTTATGAAGATAAAAGTGGCAATGACCAACAAAGATAGAGCTAAGGTATTCTTAGAACTCTCAACTCAGTCTATTTCAAGCATTAGTTAGGACTCAGAAGTGAAAGTGTCCTTATAAGATCCATTCTAAGTACATCAATGACTACTGACCCAGTAAGAGGGGAGATTTTGAGAGCCAACTATGAACTTGACCAAGATAGATAGGGAGTTATACTTAGTTTTATTTAAACTATCAACCAAGGAGGCACAAACCAAGTAACTAAGAGGTAGTTCTTCTCCATCTCATTAGCAGACCAATTGAATGAGCCCTTGGGGGCATCTTTCAGGAAAGTGGTGAATGTTTTGTTTGTTTTGAATCTTGGAAGTTATAACAACTTTTAGTGTCCATCATGGATAAGGATGGGAATATCATGATACTTTTAGTAGATCCCCATCTTTATATATATTGTAAACTACCTTCTCTTTGAATGGTTAATAATATGTGTAAAGAAACTCTATTAAAACTCTGATAGAATGATTTTATTTGTTTTTACTTGGTTCTCTACTCATAAAATGTGGTCCATTATTTATAAGTTATAAGTGGATGTTTATGCAATAGGAGTGATTATGTGCTTATGATAAGAGATGAATATGGTAGTTATATTGTGCATTTGTTAGTCTAACCCCCTGTATGTTCTTTTTAATCTTTTTTTGAACAATTTATGCTTTATTTACTTTTAGTTATAAAGTGTTTCAAAATGTTTGTGTCAATTGATACAAACCTTTTGAGTGTTTACATTTTGTGGAGGATCTATAAGTAAAATATTTATATTGGCATCTAATATGAATTTTTCCCACTGAGTGGCTAAAGTTTGTGAAATTATTGAATCAGGCACACAATGGTATAACTGTGACTTGGCATGTTTTAGGTATTAGGCACTAACATTCTCAAAATTAGCAACACCACTTTTATACCTTAAATTTCTCCCCCTTTTATGTTTATTTTGGAACTAATACACTCTCCCTTACTCTATAAATCAATAAATTATGGCATAACAACAATAATGAATAAGGGTTTCTTTAGTTGGTAATGGATTCTAAGTGTAACCACACATACATTGATCTTATGGTGGTAATCAATACTACACTCTAAGTATAAAAAAGTTAAAATAATTGGTCCTTAGCTAGAACTAGAATCAATACTAAATAAACAAGGGGATATATTTATCCCATGCATTATTTCCCACTTTATTCCTATGAAACACTCAATCTCATGAATGCCTTTAGATACAAGGATATTGGGCTTGAAAATACATTTATTGTTATATATTTCAGATAAAAAACATGCATTGGGGGCACTATAAAAGTATAAGTCATTTTTCCCATAGTTCCATTATTATCTAATTAGGCTCAAGAAGGCAAAACAAGATGAAATAGAACTTTAGGCCTAATGACCATCTACAAGCTTGTCACAGGTAGATGACAGAAAAAGGGATGTTGTGATTGTTATTTAAGGGAATAAAGGGTTTATAGTTAAAAATAAATGTGAATAAGGTGTTCAAGAAGACAAAATAATATCAATAAATTTATACTAGTTTAGGAGAACTTGATTTGGTGAGCTTATAGTCAAGAAGTCCTAATGGTGACCTACAGGCTGCTTATAAGTAGATGAGAGAAGAAGCAAATTTATGGTGTCCAATAGAGTGTTATTAGGTATTTATAAGGTCAATAATAATATTAATTAACTCCATAATAATTTTTAAAGGTCACAAAATTTCCAAAGACATCAATGGAGGAATATCCACTCTTAAAATTATAGTCAAAAGCCCATAAGCACCTATGTGCTTGTTATAGGTGGAATGGAAAAAAGATTAGTGGTTGTTGAATGAAGCCATTGAAGTATATGTGAGATAAAATGAAACATGTGCATTGGTTTCTAAGATGATAATAATATCTTCATATAACTTTCAAGGTGATAAAATGCAGAGAGAGGACCAAGAAGCCTAATCAGGCCTAAAGTCCTACATGACCACCTATAGGGAAGAAAAATAGGGTTTGAGTATCATGAGGTCTTAAGATGCATAGATAATAAATTTTATGCATGATGAGTGTTGTTTTTAAATTTTTATAAGAAACTCTTACTATATAAAGATATTTTTTAAGGCTTTTAGGCCCAAAAACTCTCTCTCAGCCTAAGTATGCCAAGTATACCAATTTGAGAAGACTTTTATCTGCTTGGAACTCCTCTAAGAGTTTTCATGGGATCCTCAAAATGATGGTATAGGTGGATAAGGTTTTTATTATGAATATAATTTTTATATATCATTCAATAAATCTCACAACTTTATGAAGAATTCTTAAGAGATGAAATCACATAAAACCCTCATGCCACCTTATGAAAAGTTTGAGATGCCTGCTAACTTTGAATTAAAAACCCAAGTAGAATTTGCATGGATTCATATGATCTATGTGGAATATAAGTAATTTTTTTCACTCAAAATTTTTGGCATTGGGTTTGATCTCATGGTTCCATGGTTTATGAATGAACCTTAAGAAAGTTACTAACCTAAAACCCTTATTAAGCCCTAAGCAATACTCGATGGAAGAGATAAAATATCCAAGCACTAGAAATTGATGTAAATTAATTATAAATCACTTGTATAACCTATTCACCTCTCCCAAGCATATTATTGAGTATATTAATGGCACGTGTGAGCTAAATTTATATGGAAAATGGCCTAAAAAACTCCTTTTTGAGTTTATTTGAAGGGATTTGAGTTGGACAAACTCTCCTAAGTAGTTGTAGAGGGTATTTGAGATGAGGTAGAGATGTTATCATCATATTTAGGTCATTTAAGAGGTTTATATAGTCATCATATAGATTTAAAGTGATCAATTAAGATTTAATGAAGAATTGTGAACAACATGGCTTCAAGAAGGTAAGGGTATAGACTATCTTCAAGGTCATAGAGATTAAAGAAGTTTTAAAACACCGTGAAGAACCTATGAGCATAATATAAACAAGACTTGGAGTTTTGGAATAGAGATAAGGACCATACTCAACCCTTAAGCTACTTGAAACCTCCATGATAATGAAGTTCTCTCTTTACTCTTTTGACTAGCAAGAGTGAATACCAACCATAATATGACTTATGTTGATTGAACAAAGATCCATGACTTGGACTGGTATCTTCATTGAAGCAATAATATATGGTAGAGACCTTTCATTAATAAAACTAGATCTTCTTTGGAAGTCATACCTTGATAAGCAAATAAAGAGTCTAATAAGAAGTCATGAAGTTCAATTCAAATCTCGTAAGGAATAAGAAGCATTGCAAGAGAGAAAGGTCAGTGTAAATGACATTCAAGGGTGTCAAATGTCAATTCAATAACTTGTAATTACCTTAATAAGTATATAGGTAACTCTATGAGAAGTATTTATGATCAATAAGGCATCAAAACTTCCAAGATGGCCTCCTACACCACTCTTCATGAAGATTTCCATCAACACATGTTCTAAAAGGCTAAGAGACAAGATGAAAACACACACTTTACAAGATTGGTGCCACTCTCTTTCTATTTTTTAATGGGTAAAATCATGAGAGGTAGTTCATGATTTCTCTTTTTATCCTATCCTTATCTCTTCTTCCAGTTTATTTATAAATGAAGCCTTGAAAGGCTTAGAATGTAACCTCAAACTGGTTATGGTGAATCCATACCACTTTTAAGACTTGTAATTGCCTTTGACATCAAATTAAGTTGAATTATACTATCTTTATCTTGAATATAGTGATTTTGGATGAATTGTTGATGAATGTTTTATGATAGTGAGATTACTTCCTTGCATTTGTCCTTCTCTTTCATGCCTCTATGTGTTTTAATCTTCTTTTCACATGTAATATGAAGTTTTATATATGGTTTTGTTAAGTGTTAAAATATCAGTACTTTATGCTTTTAGTCCTTTTGAGTAATCACCTTAATTGTTGTAATATCCATAACCTTCATATAGGAACATTTATGTCATAGGAGTTGTTTTGAAGCTATAAAAATCATATTGTAACTTGTCATTTCATAGTGTAAAGAGTATCAAGTAGAGGAAATTACATATATTACATCACCTCCATGTTTACTTGTTAGTTTTAGTTCTTTTCTATCCATTTTCCTATCAAGTGTGATAGCTTAATTGTAGTTTTGGGTGAAACATCAAGGGAGCTAGCCATTTTCTATATGGTCAATCCACTCATTAGGTAACCCACAACCTAGGATTGTTAACATGACATCATCTAGTTAGGAAGGCTTGAAAAACCTTATATGGGTGCAAATTAGATATATAATGGTTATAGCATGCTCGATGGAACTTAATTTTAACAAGGTTGTCCAAAATTGATACTATTTTTGGCAAATTTATAAGTGTAACAATGTCCTTCATGTACCATTTGGTGACTCTAAAAAGTTATTAAATCTTGATTATAGACTATAAATCCAATTTACATGCCAAAGGTGACTATAAGGTCAAGGGCCAAAGGTATTCCTTTTTATTTTATTTGATTACCTTCATTTTTAGTCAAGAGAAAGAGTTTTCTTTATTCTGCCACTTACACTAAGACTCCTAAAAAGAAGTGACATTTTCATTACAGTCCAAGCTCCCCTAAATATAATTATATGGCTGGAAAACTTCCCTTTATTACCTTCAATGTTTGATAACCTCTAAACATTGAAAGATATGATGATATCCCTATGGTATCCCTCAAGAGTGTTCCATACTTAAGTAGAGAAAACACCATTACTCCTATTGAACACATTATAAATATGTCTAATTTTTGTAGTATTCACAATATCACTCAAGAGAATGTTGCCATTAGATTATTTGAAATGTCATTAAATGGAAAAGTATTTGATTAGTATAGGACATTAGCTCCTAATTCCATTGATTCATGGGACCGATTGGGAGATAAGTTGAGTAATAGGTTTGAAGATAAGAGTGATCATTTATCACTAGCTAAACAATTGACTATTATCAAGAAGAATCCATAAGAATCATATAAGACTTAAATTATAGGTTCCAAAAAACATGATATAGGATCCAAATTATTATGAGACCTTTTCCAAATTATTCCTTCATCTACTATATCAAGGCATTGAATAGTGACATAGCTATTATGATACACTCTATGGGATGAGAGACCTTATCAAAAGCCTATGAACTTGACATCAAAACTAAAAATAACCTAATATAAACTAGAAATATATCTCCAAGGCCTCTCATGCTAGTGATTCCTAATATACATCCCCTTTCTCCCACTCTTGATCCTATTCCTACATTAATCGGTCATAAGTTGGTTATTTCTAGTCCACCAAACAAAGCAAGTAATGAATATAGAAAATTATTCAAGACTCTTAAAAATGATATGATGGTAATGAATAGGTAGCTAAACCAAAAATATATACCTTATCATGCTCCATATCAATCCAATCAGTTATATCAGCCCAATAGGCCACCTTTTCAAGGCAATTCCCAAGGGGAAGGGCAGATTACAAATGTGAGACCATATAATAACTACAATCCCAATGTTGCCACCAATTCTAGAGCTCTAGTACCTACTAAAAACAACATGGTACAATAGAATTATAGGCATTATTAATGATATTAGCCTCATAATTAGTCCTATAATCAAAATGAGGTTTTTAATCAAGCTTATATGACATAAAATGACACCATTTCTTATATGACATGAGCTAAAGTTCCAAATTAGGTAATGACTAATGGAGAACAAACTAAATATAATTCTACATTGGCAAATAGGTGAGAGGTATATTGGTTTTTAGTCAATTAATTGGGAAGCACAATTAAGGTGGGTGATACTTCTATAGAAACATATACAAGCTCTAAAAGGAGAGCAATTGATGATGCTCAAGAGATAGGTAAATGTGCAGCCACCATGCCTTCTATGTCCTAAAGAATAAGGTATGCTAATGAAGCTTAAACATCCCAAAAAACTTAGTAAAATTAGAATGTGAAGGGTGATTTTATACCCCAAACTATGCAACCTTAAAATAATATGACAACTCCTAAAGTATAGCCAAGAGTTAGCAGCTATTACATCAACATTGTAAACTAAATGAAGAGGTTCAAAGTGAGAATTCATATGTGGGATATATTTTCTATTCCTAGCCAAAGGGAGATACTTCAAGAGGATTTTTCAAAGTTCATCCTTTTAAAAACAACAAAAAGAAGAGAGAGTTTAGTTTTCACAAACAATACTACACCTACCAGTGGGCATCCAAGAAAATATGGTAAACCACCTCCTTTTTAATTTTCAAATGTTATTGGAGATTGCCTAATACATGATTGCATGATAGATAGTTATGAAATTATCTCAGTGATTCCTAAACAAATATATGATAAGTTAGGCTTGAAATATGAGCTTAATACCAAAGGTGTCTTGTAATTAGATAGTTCAGCTACTAAGGCTATGGGTGTGATCAAAGGTTTGAGCCTTACTCTTCATACTTGTACTATTTTCTCAATTTATCAAGATGTTGTTGTAGGGTTTACACCATACTTTGGTCTTTTCTTGTCAAGAGACTTTGCTACCAAGATTGGGGATTATTTATGATCTGATTGGTCATACATGGATTACAAAACTAGATATGCCATTAAAGTTATAATCAGTATTGAACTTATGTCTAATTTTCATCTTGATCCATATAAGACAAACATTTCAAATGTCAATTGTAGCATCATTGATGATGAGGATCATATTAATGATCAAGAATGGGTTGTACCCCTTGAAGATATATCAAATCTTTTCCTTGATAATTGGGGAGTAGAAAATAGTAAGTATGATCCATATAGAGGTGTTGAAGAAGTTGGTATTGGTGTCTATTTTTTGCATGAATAAGGAACATCAATACCAACTCTCTCTAATCCAATTGAAGATAATGATGGCCTATGGAATTTGTTCTTTTATAGTTAAAAAAATAAGAATGGAGTAGGAGTAGGTATAATTCTAGTTTCCCCTTCAAATGAAAGGCATTGTTCTACAATTAGATTTTAGTTTAGTTGTACTTGTAATGTAGTTGAGTATAAGCCTCTTATACATGGGCTTAAATGGGAAATAAATTAAGGATTGAAGTAATTACAAGTCTTTAGAGATAGTGAACTATTTGTCGACCAAGTAAAAGGTAAGAGTGATGCCAAGAATATATTGTTAAAGTCCTATAAGCATAGGGTATGGGACCTTATTGAATATTTGAAGTCTTCAACATAAAATTAGTTACAAAAAAGGAGAATCAATATGATGATAGGTTATCCTTAGTGGGACCTAAAATTGACATCCCAAATGATGTCAATAACTCAAAAACTTAGCCACATATCAAGGTGGTAGTAAGGCCATCAATACTGAATAATGATGTTGATTGGCAAGTTTTTGAATGTGATAATCTAATAACATGTTTCCATCAACAAGAAGCTAAGTTTTCTTGTAAAAATTAGGCAAAATTTCAGCATCAATATGGAGATCAAATTGTACAATTAAGCTCTAATAAGCTTCCTAAAGGGTTAGTAACTCTTGAGAACATATTCAATGAGAGTGATCAAATGATAAAGGACAAAGTGATCATGTATACCAAATAATAAAACCATCATAGAGTGGATATATTCAAAGAAAAACTTATTAATCTTGGAAAGGTATGTACTTCAATTGAGAGATCTACATTTGTTGAGTTATATAGAGAATTTTCTAATGTATTTACTTGAGAAAATAGTGATATTAATGGGTTTGATCCTACATTATCCCAAAATACCATAGATCTTGATCCAAATGATAAGATTTTAAGATAAACACAAAGGCCTATTAATCCTAAAGTTGATATGCTAATGAGAAACAATCTAACCAAGTTGATAGAATCAACAATCATATTCTCTATTAAACACTCTTCATGGGTTGCTAACCTAGTTCTTGTGAGAAAGTATAGTGGATAGATTAGATTATGTTTGGATTTTAGAGATTTAAATAGGGTATCATTAAAGGATAATTGTCATTTAACCTCCATGGAGAAAATTCTTCAAGTGGTTGCAGATTCTTAACTCTTCTCTCTTGGATGGTTACTCAAGTTATAACCAAGTCTTGCTGAAGGAAGAAGATCAATATACGACAACTTTTACTATTAAATGAGGTACAAATTCATATAATAGAATGTTATTTGGGATATCTAATGCAGGAGATACATTCAAAAGAGCCATGAATATGAATTTTCAAAATTTAATCAATAAAATGGTATTAGTCTATCTTGATGAATAATGGTTTTCTCAAAGAATGCTAGTGATCACTTGGCTCATCTTAGATTGATTTTTGAAATGTGTGTATGATATGAGATATCTATAGATGCCAATAAATGTTTTTTTATAGTTTACGATGGTAAGTTGTTTGGCCACATTATCTCTAAGAATGGGCTTAATATAGATCCTGAAAAAAGTGAGTGCTATTTTGGCTTTGTCTTTACCCAAGCATAAGAAAGGTTTGCAAAGTTTTCTTGGGAAAATCAAATTTATTATAAGGTTCATACCTAGTTTTTCTAACCATGTGAAGCCTATTATATTCATGTTAAAGAAGCACTAAGATTTTTTAGAGTAAATAAGCAAAAAAATATTTTTGAGGCTATTAAGCAAGTCATTGCATAAGCACCAACATTGATAAATCCTGATTTCTCAAAGGATTTATTCTTATATGACTTTACTAACCTTAACTCCATCTCATACTTGTTACTGGAGTAGAATAGTGAAGGTCTTGAGAAGCATGTTGCCTTATTTATTCAAGGGATAGAATAGTATGAGGAGAGATACATCTTCATTGAGAAGTAAGTGTTGGAAATTAGAAGGAGTTTTAAGAAGTTTAGGCATATGGTTTCTGACAACAAGATCCATGTCATGGTGACCCACCCAAGCATAAGATACTTTATTTTGAACAAGGATTTGAATGAGAAAAGGGTTGGATGGATAACCAAAGTCATGGAGTATAATGTGGATATCAAGGCCACTAAGTTGGTAAGAGGAATAAGGCTATGTGAACACTTGGAAGTAAACATTCGAAGAGGGAAAAAAATTCTTTTTTGGTATTACAGGATGATCCTAATGTAACTACACCTTCATTATCTCAAAGTTAGACATAAGATATGGTAAGATTACTTCAAATAGGTGAATGTCCTATATGTTTAGATAGAGCAAAGAGAAGATACTTTAGATTGAAATCCATCCCTTATATTCTTGTGGATGGAGTCCTCTTTAGAATATATATTAATGGGATGTTTTTGAGGTGTGTTCAAAACTGGTCATATTAACAATTTATTGAAACAATTCCATGATAGACTAGGTGGAGGTCATTTTGCACCTACGACCATAACATTAAAAGTAATGAGGGTTAGCTGAGTCCACTATTGGCATAACTTTTTTAATGACTATTATACATGGGTAAGGAGATATCAAAAGCATGCATTATTCATAGGTAAACAAATTATTGGTACCCTTCCTCTCAATCCTATTCAAGTGGATCATCCATTCATGAAATTGGGTCTTGATTTTATTGGCATGATAAATCCACAAGAAGGTTGTTGACATAAATGGGTGCTTACAACCATTGATTATTGTCACAAAGTGGGTGGAAGCAATAGCTCTCAAGGAGGCTAGTGAAAAATTAAGTCTCTTGAATATGAAATCTTAGTGACCAAATTTGGAGTTACTCTCAATAATAATTTTTGATAATGCATTGGCATTTAGTGGTGATTGAGTGGGCTCTCAAGCATGGCATTTATCTAAGTTATTATTTCAATAAATACCCTTAATGGAATGGGTTAGCTGAGTCCACTAATAATAACTTGATTAAAATCATTTAGAGAACAATAGAAGACACTCAAAGATCTTGGAATCATGAAGTTAAGGACATATCTATGGGCTGATAGGATCATCCACCAAGAAGGTTGTTGAAAACCACCCTTCATGCTTGTCTATGGGAGAAGGCCAAGCTACTTATTTCTCTTGATTACTAGCCCTTGATTTATCTCATCAACTTGAGATGATGAAGAATGATCCTATGGAGATAATATTGATAGATTTAATAGACTAGAGGAGATAAGAAATCATGTTATGCATACCATGGAGTACCACCAAGACCAAGTAAATAAGACCTTTGATAATAGGGTTGTCTCAAGATCATATCAAGATGGAGATTTTGTATACCAAGTTTTATACATTGTGTAGTGGGCCCTATGTTGTCATTGGTTACTAAATAACTATTAGCTATCCAAATAGTACCCTATTATGGGTCAAGTTTGTTCAAGTCTGACCCATACCTAGACTAACATGGGAATGGTCTAAGGTTGTGGGTTGCCTATATCTAGAGTAGACCTCTAGGATTTTTTATGAGGTTAACTCTTCATATTTTTAGAATTTGGACCTTTACTTCTAAAACCTAAAACTGGTTGTGGTGAAAAGAGTTAAGAGATTGTAGAAAATGAAAACTATTCTAACATGTGGTGATGTAACAAGAATTTGTTAGATCCATTCTTTGAACTTAAATTCTTTAACACATAAATGAATTATGAAAGAAAATAATGCAATGCTTACTATGATTCTATGCAATGGTATTTCATATAGAGGTCTGTTTGATACACTCAGATTAGGGAGTGATGAAAATAAGGTATGGTTAAAGACACTTAAGTTCATTTATCCGCTATATCTTTGAGAGATAAATGTTGAGACATACTATATGACTTGTAAAGAATATTTATAGAACTTAGGTTGAGTTTGGACATACAAAAGGAAGATAAAATTCATAGTTGTATATTAAACAAACACATAACACTAAATATTGATTAGTAAAATGACTATAAAATGCTCAATTCACTACTCCAAGAGGTGTTGAATACAATTCTAGTAGAGTCTAGTCATACCAACCTGAGGGATCCAAAATAATAGCTCAAAGGCTATACTTATAGTAGAAGGGAAGAAAAAGAGAAGGGATTTTGGTGCCTAAAGATTAGAGGGAATCCCTCCAAATCTAGGAGTGAGGTGGTATCCTTTGATTTTATTTTACATACTTGTCTTGATCAACAAACATATCTCTTGTTGTCCCACTAATTCCTAAGCTCCTCTCATTGGTTTAGAGTGCTCCACTTGAGACATATCTTTTACATGATGATCAAATCTATTTGAGTAGAATTAAATCCCTTAACTCACCACCTCAAGACCCTATGTCCACTCATCATGATAATGAGGGTCAAATCCTTGAATCTTAATACTAACAAACATGCCATGCCTTAAGTGGTAGAGCACCTACTTCATTGATGATGTGTACCTTTACATTAATTTCATATTCATTCCTTTTCTATATTTGGATCATAGGTCCCACCTATAGTAAGAAAACCAATCTAAGGACATTGGTTTTCATATAGTCTTTATCGTAAAATAGACCCATGGATCATTTAACACCATCTATATTATAATAGGTTTAAATAAACCTATTATATCTTTGAGGGGACTAGGAATTCATATATGCACGAATCCTTCTTTAACCTTGTGAAATAGTCACAAGAAAGAACCTTGTAATCTCTAACTTATTGAACTAGAGATCAATATAAGCTCCAATGGCACTCCCTTATGTTCCCCATGCTTGAATGTATCAGCTAGACTTCTTCATGGCATTCAAACAAGATTTAATTCATCAGGAAAACCCTAATTTCCATTGTTAAAAATGGATTCTTGACCTCCATCAAAAATCTTAGGCTCACCTTCACTCTAATTGGATATCAAAATCTGAATTGGATCATTGACACATTTACCCTACTCACTCCATTGATTTGCCTATGCATAAATACCTATAAGGCATCAATCTTTTACTAGTCAAATGTGCTTGTGCCATTTATCATGCACCCATTCACCCTTGAGATTTGTTGACCATTTTGACTCATGGTTTCCATTATATCTGAGGGTATGATGCAATGCCAACCATTGATCAATTGGGATCCATTATTTGAAAACCAATGGCTAGTCTATGGCCTTAAAATTGACATCCTCACTCCTACCATTTGATGTTTGTGTGACCACATTAATGGTCATGTGATCATAAAATTTAAGCTCCATAGGATTGTCTTGATCTATCTTTAAATTTGATGTTTGTGCAACTGCCATTCATCATTTCATGTGAACATGATTGACGTCCCATGGACCATAAAATTTAAACATAGATAGATTTTTGCTCAAGTTTTAATTTGAAATTTGTGCAAATGTCCCATGTTACAAGTTCCTTTTGATCAACTTTAAAGGCTTGGATCTTGAAGTGTGAGAATCATATAGGCATCAAAATTTTAGAAGATACTTACAGATGGATAACATTATTTGTGCTTTGGTGGAGGAACTTGGATTTGGTACATAGTAACTTTGGACTAAGGTAAACAAACCTATGTGGTCACCATCCTCTACAACTACTACACATACAAGTTATAGCTTTGTGAATTTTCTCACTTGACTTTATTTGAGCTCTCTTAAAAATTGGCTATGGAAAAATGAGAAGTGACCGAGGAGCCAAATTTGGACATTTATAAATTTTGATGCACTTGGGCAGAGGACCTAATATTTAGAGCATACGATCTTGGCACCAAAGTGAATAAACTCATATGACCAATTCTCCTTGAATCTTCCACATGGGTGAGATTTGGCCTTAACAAACTAGCCACTTGTACTTTCTACCACTAGACCCAAGATGTTAGGATGAATAAAATGAAGAACTAAATGAATATTAGGAGATTCCTAAGTTATTACAAGCATTCTTAACACCTTATAGGGGGCTCTGTAACTCTGGACCATGTTCTAAATGTTAAAAAATGCATGAGAACTTGCATGGTCTCTTTTACTTAGAAATCTTGGACCCTTTTTTGAGCCTTAGATATAATTCTTCATTAAAACATGAAATAGATTCTTATGTGGGCCAAAATTGTCCAACATCTTTGGTGACTCATGGGGAAACAGACCTACTATGTTTGGAGAACCCAAACTATGTGCCAATCTTGCTCAAATGAAAAACTACTTTCAAATATACTTTGCTTAACTTATAAAAACACTGCATGGAGTAATGGGGAGGGAAAAAAATGATGAAGTAATAAACTAAACTATGAATAAAAGGACTAATAATGTCAATGTGAAAAAGCACTTGGAGGAAAGGAACAGATATATCTACTTATGTACAAGAAGTGAGATATGGGACTAGTAGTAGAACTTGAGATACCTCCCATTAATAGGGATGGGGATATTTTCTCCATTTAAATTGGCAAGGTCAAAAGCATTTCTCTCTTTGCAGCCTATGATGACATAGGGTCCACTCTAGAGATTGTCAAACTTGGAGTGTTTTCCTAGTTTTGCATGGTCCTCATCCCATTTGAGGACTATGTCACCTTATTGGAATGTCTTTAATGAAGTTATTTTATCAAAGGTCATCTTGACCTATTGTTGGTTAGACCACATGGCATGCATGTCTTAATCCCTTATTTCCTCTAGCTCTCTTAGTTCATTCATCCTAACCTTCATTGCATCAATTTATAGAAGCTCTAGTTGGTGTACAAGTTCCAAAGCTAGGAGATCCAACAAAATGGATAGCCTTGCTTCTCTTTTATAGACTAATAAATAAGGGTAGTTACTAATGGCCTTCTTGGGAGTGACCCTATCATCCCATAAGGTAGTATTTAGTTTTATGTGTCATGATCTTTGACTATCTCCTCATTCTCTTAATGATCCGAATCAGGTTCTTATTAGTCGAATCAACTAATCCATTACCCTATGGATAATAATTATATGAATATGTTAGATAGCTTGCTCAAGATCCCACTCACATACCTTTGTATACCAAATTCCAAAGCATTATCTGATATTATGGTGGATGGTGCTCCAAAATGGGTGACTAGGCTTTCATAGAACTTGAAAACATAGTTCTCATGTACTTCATTCAAGGGGAGTGATTCCACCCACTTGGTGAAGTAGTATGTGGCTATCAAGACCAAATTATGGCCAAAACTGGATGGAGGATTAATTGTACCAATAAAGTCTAAGCCCCATTACATGAAAGGCTGCTCAACTTGAATAGGCTTCAATGGCATAACGGTTAGCTTCTATTTTCCTATAAACATGGTACACTTTGAACACTTCCTCACCCATGCATGTGCATATATAAATAAATTGGGGTAAAATTAACCAACTTTGATGATTTTTGTAGATGTGGTTTTGGCTACAAAATGGCCTCCTTGAGGACTATCATGGAATTATCAAAGAAGCTTATCAAATTGGTTAGTTTTAACACATATTAAGAGCATACCTCCAATGTCCCTTTTGAATATCACTCCATCAATCAGAATGTATGGAACTAATTGTAGCTTGAAGTGTCTTCTTTATGATGCATTAAAACCCATTGGACACTCTCTTGTTTAGAGAAATATGTTCAATGTCTCTGGATGGAAGAGTGTCCTCATCTTCTTATTGGGTGTCTAGCTGGATGGAAGAGTGTCCTCATCTTCTTGTTGGGTATCTTGGATTACTAGGATTGTCTCTTTTTCTTCTCTCACATCTTTAGTAAGATGTTCACATAATCCATTTCCTTGGAAAATATTTGTGATCCCTTTCCTTGGACTAGCTTCATGACCCTAACTTCAATGTCATATTCCATACACTTGGTTACCCATCTAGCTCTCTTTGCATTCAAATCCTTGTTGAGGATAAAATACTTCACACTTGGGTGAGCCACCATTAGTATGATCTTAATGTTTGAAACTAGATGACTGAATTTATTCAAACTTCTAACAATATCAAGCACATGCTTTTCAACAAAGCTATATATTTATTCATAACCATCTCAAACTTAGATGAAGAAAGTAATGGGTTACTCTAGACCTTGATTATTCAGCTGCATGATCATGGTAGAAATTGCTTATAATTTGGAAAAGGCATACATATAAAAGTCCTTGTTTAAATATGGATTTAACAGAGTGGGGGCATGAGATACGGCCTCCTTGATGGCCTCAAATCTCTTATTTCATTCTCTTGTCCATGTGAACTCGTTGCCTTTTCTCAACATATGAGTGAGTCACTTGACCATCTCTGCAAAGCCTAAAATAAACCTCTTGATGAAGTTTATCTTACCCAAGAAGCTTTGTAACCCTTTCTTATGTTTGGGCAGTGATAGAACAAGGATTGCCTCTATCCTTTCTGGATCAATGGACAGACCATATTTAGACACCACACGTCCCAAAATTCTTCCCTCAAACACTAAAAATGCATTTATTTGGATTCAAAGAAACACCAAACTATTTGCATCTATCAAAAATAGTTCTCAAATGTGTTAGATGATCATTATGATTCTTTCAAAAAATTGTTATATCATCAAGGTAAACTAAAGCCATATCATTCAAAAGACCATGAAAATCAACATGCATTGCTCTTTAGAAGGTGGATATATCATTAGAGAGTCCAAAATGCATTTTAAAATATGCATAGATACCCCATTTTATATTGAAGGCAGTCTTATGCCTATCTTCTTATTTCACCATGATCTGATTATAGCCAGAATAGCCATCAAGTAATGAGAACCTTTGAAAACCTACCACCTTTTCTAAAATTTGATCTTTGGAGGGTAGTGGGTAATTATCCTTTAAGGACACCTTATTGAGGTCTCTAAAGTTAACACATAACCAAATATCTCCATTATTTTTTCTCACTGGCACAAGGTTTTCCACCCAATAGGAATGTTTAATTAGAAATATTATCCTGAATTTCATCAATTATAGAGTTCTCTTCTCATGATATCCTCAACTCTTGGGTTGATAGAACTTTATTTCTACTTGAATAGCTTGGCATTACTTTATAATTAAATGGTATGTTGCACAAGCCTAGGGTCAAACCCTTTCAAGTCTTTTTATTCACACACAAATATATAAAAATATTCTTTGCATAGAGAAACAAATGCAACTCTTTCCTCTGCCATATTGACCCTTCTAGATTCAACAACTTGACCTTAAATATCTCTATCTTTTCATAGTGTTCCTCTTTAGCTGAGATACATGCCTACCCCTTTCTTACTTGGTCATTTTCATTGAAGATGCTCTCTAATGTCACATGTCCTTTGGGAAGCTTGTTTGATTTCAGCTATACTATTTGATCATCATATTGATTTTGGAACTTGTCTTGGTTACTATGGTATAATTCTACCTCTTGCATTAAAAAACATATGATTTGATCATCATTATCAAATAATTGACAACTCACCTTATTGTCAAGTATAGCTAGTCTGCATATAATCTTGATCTTATCTTAGCCTTGGTTGCCTTTGATTCCTTCTACTATATCATATTGGGCACCAATAGTAGCAAGCATATCTACGTTTTGGTTTGTTTATCTTGGTATAGACTGGATATCAAATGCCAAAAAATATTCCATGAGGTCCCATATAGATGCTTATAGACTTTCATATGGTGACTCTTGACTGCACTTAGGATTCTCACCTACTATACTACAAGTTTGTTGGCACCCTTGAAATTGAGGAGCTGAATACCTCTCTTCCTTGCTTCTTGGAAACCATGCAAAAGAGCTTCATATTTAGTTGTATTTGAGCTAAAACTAAATTGGAGTCTTGTAGTAGAATTATACTTTTGACCTAAGGGTGAAACCAACATGGCTCCTACTCTGACTTCCATTCTTAGACCTTGAGCGATCAAAGAACAAGGTCCACATACCATCTTCTTCTTGAGTAGTATTAGTTAAGGAAGGTATTGCAAGACCTTCCTCATACATATAATACACTCCCGAGTTTATCTCTTCAATGATGTTGTATGAATCAAATCCATGGTTATCAGCTTCTCATTCATCCAAGTACAGGTTTGAGATGCCTTTTAGATGACTATGGGGTTCTTATTCAATAACCTCCTCAACCTCTTCAAATATGACACAATTGGTATTTTCAAGGTTGAGCATGTAGGGTTCTAGGTGGAACCTGGTGATAGGCTAAAACCTTATGGTGACTTTAGTTCCATACCTGGTTCAAAAAACCATATATGTCCAATTAGATAATAGATATCTACCAATGTTAATAGTAAAGTCCCTAGACAAGCATAGGGCAAAATATGGGGGTAGATCTACCACCATTACATCTTGGGAAATGACATAATTTAGACATGCATCCAAGGTGATCTAAAGATCCTTCAAGATGACTACTATCTTAGTATGGGAGCCATCCAATTGTAGCACACCCTTTTCATGAGGCACATATTTGAGCCCAAGCTTGTTTGTTATGGCTTTAGGCATCACTGAGGTTGAAGCACCTAAGTCAATCATGAAATTGTGCACCAAACAATCCCCTATGATGATTGATAGATAAAATGGGGGGGGATTTACAACCTTAGGAGGGAGGAACAACATTTTGAGGTTGGATTGTACTTGGAACATGATTGTTAACTTGGCCAGGGGCTGGATTAGGCTAACTATTATTGATGAAAATAATGTTCACTTTATCAGCCATTTTTTCCACCTAAGAAAGTTTAGAGAGCTCTTGATGGAGAATCTCCTTTTGCCTAGGGATAGATAGATCATCATACATGGACATAGTTACATTATCCTTCTTTAAATGATCCACAATATTAAAAGGAAGACTAGTACCTTTGAAATACCCTTTGGATGTAGAGGCATCACTTGGCATTTAAGTAACATGAGGAATGAAAGGGGACCTTTTTTAATTTCCATGGGATTAAGACACTTATTTATTTTTAGGAGATTTAGTAGCTACATCTAAAGAAGTGGGTTGCTGAACTAGTCTAAAGAGGTGATGCACAAGCTTTAGGATTCCCCAAGTTGTCCTCCAACATCCTTTTATTATCTTTTATCTAAGATGTAACTAATTCATTTATCCTCTAGGTTTGTCCCATATTAGTTTCTACATGCTCAAACACATATTCCCCTTCTTGGAAATTCATGTATGTGGTATTAGTAGATTATCTACTCATGCTCCCTTATTGTTGGCTCTAAGCTTCTAATCATGACATGGATAGGCACGTTGTCTTGACTCACTTGGGGGGATTTTGGTGGAGGAGACATCATGTCATGACTCTAAAATGAAGGAGCATGGCCAATCATGGTCTTGATACACATTTCTAGTAGTGGTCATTACCATCTCATTAGACTGTCTCTCTGATTGCCATGAACCTTCTTGGGCATAATTATTTTGAGTTGGCACAATAGCTCTAGAATTACTTGGAGCATTGGGATTGTATTGCCTTGATTGAGGACTTCTTCCCTTGTATTTGTTGATTGGTTTGATAGGGTGGCCTATTCTATTAAAAATTTTGATTATTATTTTGGTATGGCCTATATAGTGGAGCTTGTTACCTCTCTATTGCAACCAACTTGTTGTTCTAGGCTTTGAGGAGACTCTCTATCTTCCATAGTCTATCGATTTACCCACCTTCACTTTGATAAAACTCTATTGATTCTAGAATTGGAGTGATAGTTGGGGTAGGAGGATGTATTTCTAGAAAGAGAGGCATTGGTGGCCTTGGAGCCAACTTGCTTGCTTGTATGAGGAAAATTTTAACCCTAATTGACTACTTCAAAAGCTCTAGGTAGGGTATTCCCTCCCATGGATTGAATCATTATAGCTACATCCAAGTTGAGATCCTTCAAATAGTATAGAAAAACATAGTTGGGCATAGGCTTGATTACCATAGGAATTCTATCCTAAGTCTTTTAGAATCTATAGTTGAAATCCACCATGAACTCATTAGGGAATGTCTTGATTATTGTGAGCTGATCCACAAGTGAAAGATGATCACTCTTGTCTTCAAAGTGCTTGCATAGGACCTCTCCAAACTCATCCTAGCTATTGATTGATGCGAAGGGGAAAACAACTATACCACTGGAGTGCTTTCCCTTTGAGAGAGGTTGCTAAAAAACTCATTGCTACATTTTCTAGAGTTATATAATGTACTAAACAAAGGTTATCAATACTATAAATATGGTCTATAGGAGTGACTAGATTTTCTGCTTATATAATAGGTAAGAGCTTTTATATGCTAAGACTAGAATATCATCCCATTGAGTGAGATTTAGAGGGCTACCACCATTGAATGAGACAAAGGTTTACCTCCTAGCAATGACCATCTAAGTTATGGGGTTTATAATAGTGTTTGGCTGAATAATATTCGTCTTGAACAAGAGGATTTTAGGCAATAATAGGGGGAATAAGAGGGGTAGGTGTAGGCTTTGGCTGAGGGGCCTTCTTTTTCTTTGTTGATTGTAAACGTAGCTCAAACAAATATACTCCCTATTTTTTTGTGGAAGATCTTGTGATAACTCTAGGGGGCATAAAAGATTATGCAAGCTTGGAAATGAAACTTTAGAAACTTAATACTATACTTATATATGTAAGATTAGTGGTCCCACAGGTATGCCCAAACTGTTAGCTATCCAGATAACACCCTACTAGGGGTCAAGTTTGTTCAAGTCTAACACATACCTGGACTAACATGGGAATGGTCTAAGGTTGTGGGTTGCCTATATCTAGACTAGACCTCTAGGATTTTTTATGAGGCTAGCTCCTCATATTTTTAGAATTTGGACCTTTACTTATAAAACCTAAAACTGGTTGGGGTGAAAAGAGTTAAGAGATTGCATAAAATGAAAACTATTCTAGCATGTGGTGATGCACCAAGAATTTGATAGATCCACTCTTTGAACTCAGATTCTTTAACACACTAATGAATTATGAAAGAAAATAATGCAATGCTTACTATGCTTATATACAATAGTATTTCATATAGAGGTATTTTTGATACACTCAGACTAGGGAGTGATGAAAATAAGGTCTAGTTAAAGACACTTAAGTTTAACTATCCACTATATCTTTGAGAGATCAATGCTAAGACACACTATATGACCTACAAAGAAGATTCATAGCACTTAGGTTAAGTTTGGACATACAAAAGGAAGATAACGTTCATATTTTCATATTAAACAAACATAAAACACTAAATATAGAATAGAAAAATGAATGCAAAATGATCTGTTCACTACTCCAAGAGGTGTTGAATACAATTCTAGCAAAGTCTAGTCATACCAGCTTGGGGGATCCAAAATAATAGCTCAAAGGCTATACTTTTAGTAGAAGGGAAAAAAAGGAGAGGGGATTTTGGTGCCCAAAGAGTGGAGGAAATCCCTCTAGATCTATGAGTGAGGTAGTAGCCTTTGATTGTATTTTACATGTGTATCTTGATCGACAAATAGATCTCTTATTGTCCCACTAATCCATGAGCTCCTCTCATTGGTTGAGAGTGTTCCACTAGAGATAAGGGTTTGTTACATCATGATCAAGTCCATTTGAGTAGAATAAAATCTTCTAACTACTTATCCAAGTATCAACTCACCACCTTAGGTCCCTAAGTCTACTTGTCATGATCGTGAGGATCAAACCCTCGAATCCTAATACTAAAAAAACATGCCATGCCTTAAGCGCTGGAGTACCTTCTTCATTGATAATGGGTAGATTTAACAGAGGAAATATGGATATCCTTTTGCATATAAATGACATATTATTATAAGTGGATATAGGGGTCATTTAGGTGATATGGGGTATTATAGGAGAGAACTATATGAGTTAGCACTATATGTGATTACTTAAAAATATTATAGGGAGGTAGATCCAATGTTGAGATAAGATGTGTTTTATATGGACTATATGTTGGCAACATCCCACATTATTAGAAAATATGAGTAGATCATAGAGAGATACAGACTGTATAGGGTGCTAAGATAGTTTAACATACAACAGAATGTGCCATTAGGGCCACATGTGTTTTCATAATCAACATAGGATGGACCACAATGGGGACGAAGTATAGACCTAAGGGTAGTAAAGTAAAGCATAACTAGTTACATTTTTAAAATATGCCATACCAATAGAGGAGAGACATAGTAGATGTAGGGTTGATTGATACCTACATGGTATGGTGAGATCATGCACATCTATTGAGGTTGACATATTATTATCAGTGACCTCATACATGGAGGGTGAGATTACATATGCATTCAGGGACATATTTTTATCAGTGACCTCAGACATGGAGAGAGAGATTACAAAGGGAATTTAGGGTGCAACAAATGAGGATAAGACTACATAGGAGGAATTTGTAGGTAAAGGTCCCTAGTGAATGGAGATGCAAGATAGGTTGGTGATGGATATGGTGATAGGGATGAGGATGTATATGTTTTTTATATTGGAAGAGATGGATCAACATGAGTTACTCATCTTATTATTATTAATAGTGAGGAAGAGGGCGATGAGGAGGATACATTGATGCAATTAGCACTAGAGAGTCATATAATTGTAGGTGATAGAGCAGCACCATCAAGGCCGATATGGTTAGTAGAGGATGAGTAATTGATTAAGAGGTTGCAACATGAGATCAAGGATAAGGATATAGATATAACATGCCCGTAGGGAAATAGAGTGGATAGAAAGGGTCAAGGAGCCTCTAAAGATGAAAAGATATCCACATTACATGTGGAGGTAGACTGGATGACAACTGAGGTTAGGATTAGATAGGAGTAATTAGTGACCTATGATGTGGCTACTTAGACAGAGGATGAGATAGAATTTTCTCAAAAATACACAAAGAGTGAGATGTAGCATGTAGTGAGTTATAGAGAGCTATAGATCTACTAATGTCACCGATGTAGCTGAAGGCCCTATCATAAATTATGATGGAAATGGATTAGAAATCCTACTACTAGAGCCTCTATGATTAATTGGTGTTAGTATATCAGCAAACACCATAATTTATAGAGTATTAGAGTGGTATGAGGTTAGGATCAGTGGCTAAGACATCACAGATGATGACATTAGATCACTTTGTGGGTTATTCATCTCAACATGTCATGGGTCCTCTATAGAGTATAACATAATGTACACATCTAAGATTTCCCCCTTCAAAGGGAGAGAGCAAGAGCTAAATTATTATATGATATACATACATTTCTAAGATGTATATGAGATGCTATCATGGACATGATTCACACACACATATCTATTTGTGTGTGTGTGTGTGTGTGTGTGTGTGTGATTGTGTGTGTGCATGCATGCATGCATGCATGTATGCATGTATGTACACACACACATGATTCAATTTATCATTTGATTGTGTATGGTTATGATCATGATTTATGTTTTATGAATGTTTTATTGTGGTATATGAAAATTTGTATATGGATGGATCGATGTACATTTTATTAAAGTGTATCTTTTACATTTGATATTTAACACATGTTAGGCTTTTGTTTATCATGATTATATAGAATGGATGTGAAAATGTGTTTAATAAATTGAGATGGGTTAATATTTATTTTTCATAGGATTTTCATGGAGTTAAAATAGGATTTACAACATGATTTAAGCATCCTTACTTTTGATCTTATGCATGACAATATGCACCAATGGTGTGAAAAAACCATTATGTCTATTTTTTAATATGTGTAGGGACTCAGATATTCATAGGTGCAAAACATAATGCATCATGATATGGAATATCATAACAATGTCATTTTTAATACACACATTAAAATTTGACTCAAAGGAACAATGAAGACAAGATAAAATAAATGATAAAATAAACAAGTAAAACAAGTTAAGAGTTGTAAAGACAAGAAATTATCATCTCAATATTAGAGTATATGATGAGAACAAAGTAAATGAAATACCTTAATCTTATCAAAACTACATTAATCTCTCAATTGTTTTTGAAAATGTAATGTGATCAACTTACTATTTCTACTCCTTAGTCAGTTTGGTCAGCTTATATCATAGTTCTTCTTGGAAGGGTCACCACCTTGCCTCCTTGAGAATGATTCAATATTGACTTAACTTCACACTTAACTTTAAATTTGTCAAAATTACCTTAATAAATGTTAAACACATGAAAAATACTACAATGAATGACCATTTGATGATAAGACAAAGTGACTTGGCCCTGCTACTAACTAGACCATCCTAGAAGGCTTTGAAATCTATCAAGGATGACTCACTACCTATCATATTTAGACCAGTTATGACCAACACAAGACCTTTATGATGGATATCAACAAATTTAAGATCAAGTAAATCAAATTTTTGAATTAGACTAATTCATGGTGGCTAATTTTGGCAAAAAAGACCTATATAAGAGAAAAAATAAATGATGTTGACCTACTTTTGGGAGGTTGACATCACTCTATTATTCCACCCAAATGGCACACTACTAGATAGAGGCGAGTTTAAATTTCACACGGGTCACTTTGAATAGGTCATGAAGATAAAAGAGGCAATGAATAACAAATCTAGAGCTAAGGTATTCTTATAACTCTCAACTCAATCTATTTCAAGCATTAGCCAAGACTCAGAAGTGAAAGTGTCCTTATAGGATGCATTCTAAGTACATCAATGACTACTAACCCAGTAAGAGGGGATAATTTGGGAGCCACATATGACCCTGACCAATCTAAATAGGTATTTATACATAGTGGTATCTATGCTGGTAACCAAGGAGGCACAAACCAAGCAATTGAGAGATAGTTCTTCTCTAGATCATTAGTAGACCAATTGAATGAGCCCTTGGGGCATCTTTCAAGAAAGTGGGGAATGTTTTGTCTATTTTGAATCTTGATAGTTATAAAAAATTTGAGTTTCCATCATGGAAAAGGATGGGAATCTCATGCTACTTGGATTATAACCCCATACTTCTATATATTTTAAACTACCTTCTCTTTCAATGGTCAATAATATGTGTAAAGAAACTCTGTTAAAACTTTGATAGAATGTTTCTATTTGTTTTAACCTAGTTCTCTACTCATGGAATGTGGTCCATTATTTATAAGTTATAAGTGGATATTTATTCAATAGGACTGATTAAGTGCTTATTCTAAGAGATGAATATGGTAGTTAGATTGTGCATTTGCTAGTCTAACCCACTATATGTTCTTTTCAATCTCTTTTTGAACAATTTATGGTTTATTTACTTTTAGTTATAAAGTGTTTCACAATATTTGTGTCTATTGATACAAACTTTTTGAGTGATTACATTTTATGGAGGACCTAAAAGTAAAATACTCATATTTGTGTCCCATTAGAAGTTTTCCCACTAAGTGGCTAAAGTTTGTGAAAATGTTGAACTAGGCTTACAATGGTATAACAGTGACTTGGCATGTTTTAGTTCTTAGGCACTAGCATTCTAAAAATTAGCAACACCACTTTTATACCTTACATTTCTCCCCATTTTATGTTTATTTTATAACTAATACACTCTCCCTTGTTCTATAAATCAATAAAGTATGGCTTAACAACAATAATGAGTAAGGGTTTCTTTAGTTGGTAATGGATTGTAAGTGTAACCACATATACATTGATCTTATGGTGGTAATAAATACTACACTCTAAGTAGAAAAAATTTAAAATAATTGGTCCTTATATGGAACCAACATCAATACCAAATTAACAAGGGGATATCTTTATCCCATGCATTGTTTCCACTTTATTCCTATGAAACACTCAATCTCATGAGTGCTTTTAGACACAAAGATATTGGGCTTGAAAATACATTTATTGTTATATATTTTAGCTACAAAACATGCATTGGGGGCACTATAAAAATATAAGTCATTTTTCCCATAGTTATATTATTGGCTAATTAGTGCTCAAGAAGGCAAAACAATATGAATGAGAACTTTAGGCTTAATGACCATCTACAGGCTTATCACAGGCAGATGGGAGAAAAATGGTATGTTGTGATTGTTATTTGAGGTAAAAATAAAGGGTTTATAGTTCAAAATAAATGTGAATAAGGTAAGCCTTCAAAAGACAAAATAATATGGGACAAATAAATTTTTATAGCCCCCTAGTTTAGGATAAATTGATTTAGTTGAGCCTATAGTCAAGAATTCGAGTTTTCTAATGGTCACCTACAGGCATTTCTTTTTGTAATTTATACAGAGAGAAGAAGCACATTTATGGTGTTTCTACTCCCAATAAAGTGTTATTAGGTATTTATAACCTGGTCCCTAAATAATAATTTATTAATTAACTCCTCTAATACTTTTCAAAGGTCACCAAAGTGCTTTGAAAAGACATCAATGGAGGAAGATCCACTCTTAAAATTACAATCAAAAGCCCCATAAAGGCTCACCTATGGATCTTTAGTTTCTATTATAGGTGGAATGGTTTCCAACTTGCTTTTGCTGAACCGTGGACTTTATTAGGATGTTGTTGGATGAAGCAATTGAAGTATATGGGAGATCTTAGAGTTTTTTACCAAACATATGCATTGGTTTCTAAGATGATAATAATATATTCATAGAACTCTCAAGGTGATAAAATGTCAGAGAGAGGACCAAGAAGCCTAATTAAGGCCTAAAGTCCTACACGACCACCTATAGGGAGAAAAAAATACGGTTTGAGTATCATGAGGCCTTAAGATGCATATATAATAACTTTTATGCATGATGATTGTTGTTTGTAACTTATTATAAAAAGAAACTCTAGATTATGAAAAGTCATTTTTGAAGGATTTTAGGCCAAAAAACTATCTCTCAGCCTAAGTATGCCAAGTATACCAATTTGAGAAGACTTTTATCTGCTTGGAACTCCTCTAAGAGTTTTCATGGAGATCCTCAACATGATGGTATAGGTGGATAAGGTTTTTATTATGAATATTATTGTTTGTTATTTCATTCACTAAAACTCGTAGCTTTATGAACAATTATTAAGAGATGAAATCTAATACTTTTAAAAGGTCACCAAAGTGAAAAAGACATCAATGGAAAACCCTCCTACCACCTTATGAAAAGTTTGAGAGAGCCTGCTAACTTTAAATTTCAATTGAAAAATCCAAGTAGGAATGTGCATGGATTCCTATGCTCTATGTAGAATATGAGTAAGGCCAAAAAACTCTCTCTTTTCCTCTCAAAAAATTTATCACTCCTTGTTTTGATCTCAAGGTTTCATGGTTTATGAATGAACCTTAAGAAAAGTTACCATCCTAAAACCCCTTATTAAACCCTAAGCAATACTTTATGGAAGAGATAAACTCTCCTAAGAAAGTTACTAGCCTAAAATCCTTATTAAACCCTGAGCAATATTCGATGGAAGAGATAAACTCTCCAAGAACTAAAAATTGATGTAGATTAATTACAAATCACTTGTATGACATATTTTCATCTCCTAGGAGTATGAATTAGTATATTTTTGGCATGTGTGAGCTAAAGTTGTACAAAAAATGGCCTAAAAAGCTCCATTTTTAGCTTGTCTGAAGGGATTTGAGTTGGACAAACTATCCTAAGTAGTTACAGAGGGTATTTGAGATAAGGTATAAATTTTATAATAATATTAAAGTAATTTAAGAGGTTTATATATTAATAATATATATTTAGAGTGATCAACTAAGCTTTAATGAATAATCGTGAACAGGATGGCTTCAATAAGGTAAGGGTATAGACTAGCATCAAGGTTATAGAGATTAAAGAAGTTTTAAAACACCATGAAGAAACTATGAGCATCATATAAACAAGACTTGGAGTTTTGTAATAGAGACAAGTACCATAATCAACCCTTAAAGCTACTTTAAACCTCCATGACAATGAAGATATCTCTTTACCTTTTGACTAGCAAGAGTGAATACCAACTATAATATGACTTTTGTTGATTGAATAAAGATCCATGACTTGGAATGGTATCTTCATTGAATCAATAATATATGGTAGATACCTTTCATTATACAAAACTATATCTTCTTTGGAAGTCATACTTTGATAATCAAATAGAGATTCTAATAAGAAGTCATGAAGATTAATGCAAATATCACAAGGAATAAGAAACATTTCAAGAGAGAAAGGTCAGTGTAAATGATATTCAAGGGTGTCAAATATTAATTCAATAACTTTTAAATACCACAATAAGTATATAGGTAACTCTATGAGAAGGAGTTATGATCAATAAGGCATGAAAAATTCCAAGATGACCTCCTATGCCACTCTTCATGAATATTTCCATCAACACATCCTAGAAGGCTAAGAGACAAGATGATAACACACTCTTTGCAAGATTTATGCCACTCTCTTTCTATTTTTTAACTAGTATAATAATGAGAGGTAGTTCATGATTTCTCTTTTTGTCCTATCCTTCTCTCTTCTTATAATTCATATATAAATGAAGCCTTAAAAGGCTTAAATGTATCCTCAAACTGGTTATGGTGAATCCATACTAGTTTTAAGACTTGTAATTACCTTTGAAATCAATTTAAGTTAAATTATACTATATTCATCTTGTGTATAATTATTTTGGATGAATTATTGATGAATGTTTTGTGATAGTGAGATTACTTCCTTGCATTTGTCATTCTCGTTCATGCCTTTATGTGATTTAATCTTCTTTTCACATGTCATATGAAGTGTTATATATCATTTGTTTAAGTGTTGAAAGATCATTAGTTTATGATTTTAGTCCTCTTGACTAATCAACTTAGTTTTTATAATATCCATAACCTTCATATAGAAACATTTATGCCATAAGAGTTTTTTAAAGGTATAAAAACCAGATTGTAACTTGTCATTTCATAGTGTAAAAAGTATCAAGTAGAGGACATTGCATATGTTAGATCAAATCCATTTTTACTTATTAGTTTTAGTTATTTTCTATCCCTTTTCCTTGAAAGTGTGGTAGGCTCATTGTAGTTTTGGGTGAAACATCAAGGGAGCTAGCTATTTTCTATATGGTTAATTCACTCATTAGGTAACCCATAACCTAGGATTGTTCCCATGATATCATCTAGATAGGAAGGCTTGAACAACCTTATTATAGGTGAAAATTAGATAGATAATGGTTATAGAATGCTCGGTTGAACTTAATTTTAATAAGGTTTCCCAAAATTGATGTTATTTTTGGCAAATTTATAGGTATAACAACCTCCTTCATGCAACATCTGGTGACTCCAACAAGTTCTTAGATCTTGGTTCTAGACTAGAAATCCAATTTTCATGCCCAAGGTATTACTTTTTAGTTTATTGAAACACCTTCATTTTTAGTCAAGAGAAAGAGATTTCTTTATTTTTCCCCTTACATTAAGACTCCTAGAAATAAGTGACATTTTCATTACACTCCAAGCTCCCCTAAATATAAAAATATGGATAGAAAACTTCCCTTTATTACCTTCACTTTTTGATATCCTCTAAACCTTGAAAGATATTATGATATGCCTATGGCAGCCCTCAAGAGTTTTCGATAATTTAGTGGAAAAAACACGACTACTCCCATTGAACACATTATAAATATGTCTAATTTTTGTAGTATTCACAATATCACTCAATAGAATGTTTCCATTGGATTATTGGCAATATAATTAAAGGGAAAAGTATTTTATTGGTATAATACATTAGCTCCTAATTAAATCAATTCATGGGAGCAATTAGGAGAGAAGTTGAGTAATATCTTTGAAGCTAAGAGTGATCATTTATCACTAGCTAAACAATTGACTACTATCAAGAGGATTCCATAAGAATCATGCAAGATTTAAATACTAGGTTCCAAAAAACATGATATAGGATCCAAATTCTTGTGAGACATGTTCCAAATTATGCCTTCGTCTACTATATCAAGGCATTGAATAGTGACATAGCTATTATGATACACTCTAAGGGAGGAGAGACCTTATCGAAAGCCTATGAGCTTGACATCAAAACTAAAAATAACCTCATATAAGCTAGAAAGATATCTCCAAGGCATATCATGCCATTGATTCATAATAGGCATCCCATTTCTCCCACTCTTGATCTTATTCCTACATTGATCGGTCATAAGTTGGTTGTTCCTAATCCACCAAACAAAGCAACTAATGAAGATAGAGCATTACTCAAGACTCTTAAAAATGATATGATGGTAATGAATAGGTAGATAAACCAAACCTCTATACCTTATCATGCTCCATATCAATCCAATCAATTCTATTAGCCCAATAGGCCACCTTTTCAAGGCAATTCCTAAGGGCAAAGGCATATTACTAATGTGAGACCATAAAATAACTACAATCCTAATGTTGCCTACAATTTTAGAGCTCTATTACTTAATTAAAAAAATGGTATAATAACATTATTGGCCTTCTTAATGGTATTATCCTCATAATTAGTCCTCTAATCAAAATGAGGTGTTTAATCAAGCTTGTATGACACAAAATGGCACCATTTATTTTATGACATGAGCTAAAGTTCAAAATTAGGTTATGACTAATGGCGATAAAATTAAATATAATTCTACATTGGTAAATAGGTGAGAGGTAGATTGGTGTTTAACCAATTATTTTTGAAGCATAAGTAATGTTGGTGATACTTCTATGGCAACCAATACAAGGTCTAAAAGGAGAGCAATCGATGATGCTCAAGAGATAGGTAAAGGTGTAGCCACCATGCCTTCTATGTACCAAGGAATAAGGTATGCTAATATAGATCCAAAATCCCAAGAAAATTAAAAAAATTAGAATGTGGAGGGTACTTCTATACCCCAAACTATGAAACCTCAAAATAATATGACAACTCCTAAAGGATAGCTAAGAGTTAGCGGTTATTTCATCAACATTGTAGACCAAATGAAGAGGTTGAAAGTGAGAATTCATATGTGGGATACATTGTTTCTTCCTGAACAAAGGGAGATACTTCAAGAGGATTTTTCAAAGTTCATCCTTTCAAAAACATCAAAAATAAGAGAGAGTTTAGTTTTCACAAATAATACTACACCTACCAGTGGGCATCCAAGGAAATATGGTAAACCACCTCCTTTTTAT
The DNA here is from genome assembly GCA_037957365.1 of Torreya grandis. Taxonomy (NCBI): domain Eukaryota; kingdom Viridiplantae; phylum Streptophyta; class Pinopsida; order Cupressales; family Taxaceae; genus Torreya; species Torreya grandis. The sequence continues at coordinate 2,074,356 of JARHVA010001512.1, forward strand.
GTTTCAAAGGTTAATGGAGATTTCTTAATACATAATTTCATGATAGATAGTTGTGAAAGTAGCTCGGTGATTCCTAAATAAATAGATGATAATTTAGGCCTAAAATATGAGCCTAATTCCAAAGGTGTCTTGTAATTGGATAGTTCAACTACTCAGATGTGGGTGTGATCAAAGGTTTGAGCCTTACTCTTCATAATTGTACTAATTTCTCAAGTGCTCAAGATGTTTTTGTAGTGGATTTTACACCATTCTTTGGTATTTACTTATCAAAAGAACTTCACTACCAAGATTGGGGGTTATTTATCATCTAATTAGTCATACATGGATTTCAGGACTAGATATACCACTAAAGTTACAATCAGTATTGAACCTATGTCTAATTTTCATCTTGATCCATACAAGCCAAACATTTAAAATGTCAATTGTAGCATCATTGATGATGAGTATCATCCTAATGATCAAGAACTGGTTGTACCCCTTGAAGATATATCAGATATTTTCCTTGATGATTAGGGAGTATAAAATCATAAGTATGATCCATATAGATGTGTTGAAGAAGTTGGTCTTGGTGTCTATTATTTTCATGAATAAGGTACATCAATACCAACTCTCTCTAATCCAATTCAAGATAATGATGGCCTATGGAAGTTGTTCTTTGATAGTTCAAAAAGTAAGAATGGAATAGGGTTAGGTATAATTATAGTTTCCCCTTCAAATTAAAGGTGTTGTTCTACAATTAGATTTTAGTTTAGTTGTACTTATAATGCAATCTGAGAATAAGTATTTTATACATGGGCTTCGATGGGAAATAAAGTAAGTATTGAATTAATTACAAGTCTTTAGAGATAGTGAACTATTTGTCAACCAAGTAAAAGGTAAGAGTGATGCCAAGATTTCTATTATTGAAGTCCTAAAAGCATAGGGTATGGGACCTTATTGAATATTTTGAGGCCTTCAACATAAAATCAGTTACAAGAAAGGAGAATAAATATGCCGATAGGTTATATTTAGTGGGATCTCAATTTGACATGCCAAATGATGTCAATAACTCAAAAACTTAGCCATATATCAAGGTGGTAGTAAGGCCATAAATATTGAATAAAGATGTTAATTGGCAATTTATTTATTGTGATAATAAAATAACATGTTTCCATCAACAAGAAGCTAAGTTTTCTTGTAAAAATTAGGCCAAATTGCAGCATCAATATGGAGATCAAATTATACAATTAACTTCTAATAAGCTTCCCAAAGGGTTAGTAACTCTTGAGAACATATTCTTGAGAATAATGATATTAATGGGCTTGATCCTACATTAGCCCAAAATACCATAGAGTTTGATCCAAATTCCAAGCTTGTAAGATAAACAGAAAGGCCTATTAATCCTAAAGTTGAGATGCTAATGAGAAACAAGCTAACCAAGTTGATAGAATCAACAATCATATTCTCTATTAACACTCTTCATGGGTTTTTAACATCATGAGAGAGTGTATATATTCAAATAGAAAATTCTTCAAGTGGTTGTAGATTCTTAACTCTTCTCTCTGTTGGATGGTTACTCAAGTTATAACCAAGTATTGGTGAAGGAAGAAGATCAATATAAGAAAATTTTTAATACTAAATGAGGTACACATTCCTATAAGAGAATGTTATTTGGGATATCTAATGTAGGGGATACATTCCAAAGATCCATGAATATGGCTTTTCAAATTTTGATCAATAAAATGGTATTAGTCTATCTTGATAAATAATGGTTTTCTCAAAGAATGCTAGTGATCACTTAGCTCATCTTAGATTGATTTTTGAAAGGTGTGGATAATATGGGATCTCTCTAGACCTAAATAAATGTGTTTTTTTATTTTATGATGGTAAGTTGTTTGGCCACATTATCTCCAAGGATGGGCTTCCTATAGATCCTAAAAAGGTGAGTGCCATTTTGGCTTTGTCTTTACCCAAGCATAAGAAAGGTTTGTAATTTTTTCTTGAAAAAATCAAATTTGTTATAAGGTTCATACCTGGTTTTTATAACCATGTGAAGCCTATTATATTCATGTTAAAGAATCCCTAAGATTTTTTTGAAGTAAATAAGGAAAAAAATAGTTTTGAGGCTATTAAGCAAGTCATTGCATAAGCACCAACATTGATCAATCCTAATTTATCAAAGGATTTATTATTATATTCCTTTACTGACCTTAACTCCATCTCATCCATGTTGATGGAGTAGAATAGTGAAGGTTTTGAGAAGCCTATTACTTTATTTAATCAAGGGATAAAATAGTATGAGGAGAGATACATATTCATTGAGAAGCAAGTGTTGGAAATCATAAGGAGTTTTAATAAGTTTAGGCATATGGTTTATAACAACAATATTCATGTCATGGTGAGCCACCCAAGCATAAAAAACTTTATTTTTAACAAGGATTTGAATGAGAAAAGGGTTGGATGGATAACCAAAGTCATGGAGTATAATGTGGATATCAAGGCCACTAAGTTAGTAAGAGGAATAAGGCTATGTGAACACTTGAAAGTAAACCTTCAAGAGGAAAAAAAAGTCTTTTTTGGAATTACAAGATGATCCTAATGCAATTGTACCTTCACTCTCTCCAAGTTAGACACAAGATATGATAAGATTATTTCAAATAGGTGAATGCCCTATAGGTTTAGATAGAGGAAAGAGAAGATAATTTAGATTGTAATTCATCACCTATGTTCTTGTGGATGGAGTCCTATTTAGAAGATATATTAATGGGATGTTTTTGAGGTTTGTTAATATTAGTGATATTAACAATTTATTAGAATAATTCCATGATAGACCAGGTGGAGGTCATTTTGCATCTAAGACCATAACAATAAAAGTAATGAGGATTGGGTACTATTGTCCTAGTTTTTTAAGGACTTTTATACATGGGTAAGGAGATCTCAAAAGCATGCATTATTCATAGGTAAACAAATTATTGTAACCCTTCCTCTCAATCCTATTCAAGTGGATCATCCATTCATACAATTGGGTCTTGTTTTCATTTGCATGATAAATCCACATTCAAGTGTTGGACATAAATGGGTGCTTACAACCACTAATTATTTCACAAGGTGGGTGGAAGCAATAGCTCTTAAGGAGGCTAGTGAAAATTAAGTTCTTAAATTTTATGAAATCTTAGTGACCAGATTTGGAGTTACTTCAACAATAACTTTTGATAATGCATTGGCATTTAGTGGTGAAATAATAATAGAGTGGGTTCTTAAGCATGGCATTTATTTAAGTTATTATTCCAATTACTACCCTCAAGGGAATGGGCTAGCTGATTCAACTAATAATAACTTGATTAAAATCATTTAGAGAACAATATAAGACAATTAAAGAGCTTGGTACACCAAGTTAAGGACAACTCTATGCACTGATAGTATCACCCCCAACGAAGGTTGTTGGAAACTCACCCTTCATGCTTGTCTATGGGAGAGAGGCCAAGCTACTTATTTCTCTTGAATTACTAGCCCTTTAGTTAGCTCATCATCTTGAGATGATGGAAAGTGATTCTATTGCGATAATATTGATAGAGTTAATAGCCTTAGAGGAGACAAGAAATCACGTTATACATACCATGGAGTACCACCAAGACCAAGTAAATAAGACCTTTGATAATAGGGTTGTCTCAAGATCATATCAAGAGGGAGATTTTGTATTGAAGTGGGATGAATATATAGCTAAACTGGTAAGCATACCAAGTTTGATACATTGTGGAGTGTCCCCTATGTTGTCATTGGTTACAAAGATTTGTTAGCTATCCAAATAGCACCCTACTATGGGCCAATTTTTTTCAAGTCTGACCCATACCTAGAATAACATGGGAATGGTTTAAGGTCGTGGGTTGCCTATATCTAACCCAGACCTCTAGGATTTTTTATGAGGTTAGCTCTTTAGATTTTTAGAATTTGGAGCTTTACTTCTAAAACCTAAAACTAGTTGGGGTGAAAAGAGTTAAGATATTTTAGAAAATGAAAACTATTCTAACATTTGTTGATGCACCAAGAATTTTTTAGATCCACTTTTTGAACGTGAATTCTTTAACACACTAATGAATTATGAAAGAAAATAATGCAATGCTTCATATGCTTCTATGCTATAGTATTTTGTATAGAGGTCTATTTGATACACTTAGATTAGGGAGAAATAAAAATAAGGTCTGGTTAAAGACATTTAAGTTTGGCTATCTGCTACATTTTTGAGAGATCAATGCTAAGACATACTATATGACGTACAGAGAAGATTTCTAGAACTTATGTTGAGTTTGGACATACATAAGGAAGATAACATTCACAATTTCATATTAAACAAACACATAACACCAAATATAGATTAGTAAAATGACTATAAAATTCTCTATTCACTTCTCCATGAGGTGTGAAATACAATTTTAGCAAGGTCTAGTCATACCATCTTGAGGGATCCAAAATAAAAGCTTGAAGGCTATACTTATAACAAAAGGGAAGAAAAAGAGAGGGGATTTTGTTGACAAAAGAGTAGAGTAAATCCATCCAAATCTAGGAGTGAGGTGGTAGCCTTTGATTGTCTTTTACATGTGTGTCTTGATCAATAAACAAATATCTTCTTGTCCCATTGATCCTTGAGCTCCTATCATTGGCTGAGAGTTCTCCACTATAGACAAGTATCTGTTACATGATGATCAAGTTTATTTAAGTAGAATCATAGCCCCTAACTCACCACCTCAAGACCCTAATTTCACTCACTATGATCATGAGGGTCAAATCCTTGAATATTGATACTAATAAACATGCCATACCTTAAGTGAAAAAATACCTACTTTGTTGTTGATGGGTACCTTTGCATTAATTTCATATTCATTCCTTTTCTATATTTAGATCATAGGTCCCACCTATATTAAGAAAACGAATCTAAAGACATTGGTTTTACTATAGTCTTTATAGTAAAATATACCCATGGATCATTTAACACCTTCTATATTATAATAGGTTCAAATAAACCTATTATATCTCTGAGGGAACTAAGAATTCATAAATGCATGGATCCTTCTTTAACCTAGTGAACCAGTCACGAGAAAGAACCATGTAAGCTCTAACTTATTGAACTAGAGATCAATATAAGCTTTAATGGCACTCCCTTATGTTCCCCATGCTTGACTATATCAGATAGACTTCTTCATGGCATTAAAATGAGCTTTATTTCATCAGGAAAACCCTACTTTCCACAGTTTAAAATCAATTCTCGACCTCCATAAAAAATCCTAGGCTCACCTTCATTCTAATTGCTATCAAAATTTGACTTGGATCATTGACACATTGACCCAACTCACTCCATCGATCTACCTATGCATGTATACCTATGAGCCATTGATCTTCTACTAGTTAAATGTGTTTGTGCCATTTGTCATGTACCCATTCACCCTTGAGATTCACTAACCATTTTGACTCATTCTTGCCATTATATCTGAGGGTATGATGTAATGTAAACCATTGATCAATTGAGACCCATTATTTCAAAGCTAATGGATAGTCTATGGTCTTAAAATTGACATCCTCACTCCTATCATTTGATGTTTACATGACCATCATTGATGGTCATGTAATCAACAAATTTAATATCCATAGGATTGTCTTGCTCTATATTTAAAATTGATGTTTGTGTGATTGTTATTCATCATTCCAGAGAACATGATTGACATCTCATAGACCATCAAATCTAAACATAATATATTTTTTCCTAAGCTTTAATTTGACATTTGTGTAAATGTCCTATGTTGCAGGTTCATTTTGATCAACTTTGAAGGCTTGGATCTTGAAGTGCGAGAATTATAGAGGCATAAATTTTTTAGAAGATGTTCTTAAGGTCAAAAGGGACAAACCCATTTGATTTTTTGGTCTCAAGAGCTTTTAAAGTAAATATATTCAAATTTCAAGATGGTTGGTCCATGCTGCTTCTGAATGATGTCTTGGTGATGGCTGAGCTCAAATGACTAAGTATGGGGAACATAGAAAAAATACCTAGAAGCCCATATTTACACATGGATAACTCTATTTGTGCTTTGGTGGAGGACCTTGAACTTGGTGCATAGTAACTTGGGACCAAGATGAAAAAACCCATGTGGTCACCTTCCTCTACAACTACTACACATTCAAGATATAGCTTTGTGAAAGTTCTCACTTAGCTTTATTTGAGCTCTCTTAAAAATTGGCTAAGTATGGAAAAATAACAAGAAAGTGACTGAAAAACCAACTTTGGACCTTTGTAAATTTTGATGCACTTGGGTGGAGGACCTAATATTTAGAGAATATGATCTTGGAACCAAAGTGAATAAACCCATATGACCAATTCTCCTTGAATTTTCCACAAGTATGAGATATAACCTCAATAAACTACCCACTTATAATTTCTACCACTATACCCAAGATGTCAAGATGAATATTAGGAGATTCTTAAGTCATTCCAAGTACTCTTAAAACCTTATAGGGGGATCTATAACTCTAGACCATGTTCTAAATGTTAAAAAATGCATGATAACCTACATGGTCTCTTTTAATTGGAAATCTTGGACCCATTTTCAAGCCTTAGATCTACTTCTTCATTAAACCATGCAAGAGATTCTTATGTGGGTAAAAATTGTCCAATATCTTTGGTGACTCATATGGAAGCATGCATGCTCTTCTTGGAAAACCAAGACTATGTGCCAATCTTGCTAAAATGAAAATCTACTTTAAAATAGACTTCAATTAACTTCTAGACATACTTCATGGAGTAATGGGGAGGGCAAAAAATGATGAAACAAAAAACTAAACTATGAACAAAAGGAATAACAATGGTAATGTACAAAATCACTTAGAGGAAAAGAACAAATCTATCTACTTATGTACAAGAAGTGAGATATGGGACTAATATAAAAACTTGAGATACCTCCCATTGATAGGGATGGGGAGGTTTTATCCATTTAATTTAGCAAGATCAAAATCATTGATCTCTTTGCAGCCTATGATGACATAAGGTCCACTCTATAGATTGTCAAACTTATAGTGTATTCTTCATGTTGCATGGTCCTCATCTAATTTAAGGATTATGTCACCTTGTTGGAATGTCTTTGATAAAGTTCTTTTATCAAAGGTCATCTTGACCTATTTTTGGTTAGACCAAATGGAATCCTAACCTCCAATGCATCAATTTCTAGAAGCTTTAGTTCGTGTGCAAGTTTCAAAGCTAGGAGATCCAATAAAATGGGCAGCCTTGCTTCTCTTCCATAGACTAAGAAATAAGGGTAGTTACCAATGGCCTTTTTGGGGGTGACCCTATCAACCCATAAGGTAGTCTTCAATTTTTTGTACCAGGATCTTTGATTATCTTCCATTGTTCTCTTAATGTTCCTACTTAGGTTTTTATTAGTAGACTAAACTAACCCATTACCCTATGGATAATAATTATATGAAGATGTTAGATAGATACCCTACTCAAGATCCCACTCACATACCTTCATGTTGCTAAATACCAAAGCAATATCTGATATTATGGTGGATGGTGCTCAAAAATGGGTGACTAGGCTTTCAAAAAACTTGAGAATAGAGTTCTCATTTACTTCCTTCAAGGGGAGTGATTCCACTGGCTTGGTGAAGTATTATGTGGCTATCAAGACCCACTTATGGCCAACACTAGATGGAGGATTAATCATGCCAATGAAGTCTAAGCCCCATTACATGAAAGGATTCTCAACTTGAATAGGCTTTAATGGAATAATGGATAGCTTCTATCTCCCTATAAAATGGAACACTTTGAACAATTCCTCACCCATGTATGTGTATCTCTGAATAAATTGGGCCAAAATTAATTGACTCTGATGATTTTTGTAGTTGTGGTTTTGGCTACAAAATGGCTTCCTTGAGGACTGTCATGGAATTATCAAATAAGCTTATCAAATTGGTTAGTTTCAACACATCTTAAGAGCATACCTCCAATGTCATTTTTGAATAGCACTACATCAATTAAAATGTATAACATTGATTATAGCTTGAAATTTATTCTTTGTGATGCATTAAAACCCATTGGAGACTCTCTTGTTTAGAGAAATCTTGCAATGTTCTATGTCTAGATGGATAGAAGAGTGTCCTCATCTTCTTGTTGGGTGTCTTGGATTACTAGGGTTGTCTCTTTTTATTCTCTCATGTCTTTATCAAGATATTCACATAATCCCTTTCCTCATATTAGCTTCATGACCCTAACTTCAATGTCATATTCCATATACTTGATTACCCATCTAGTTATCTTTTCATTCAAATCCCCATTGAGGATAAAATCCTTCACACTTGGGTGAGCCACCATTAGTATGATCTTACTATTTGAAACTAGATGCCTGAATTTATTCAAAATTATAACAGTAACAAGCACATGCTTTTCAACAAAGATATATCTTTCTTCAGAAGCATCTAAATCTTGGCTGAAGAAAGCAATGGGTTACTCTAGACCTTAATTATTTAGTTGTATGAGCATGGTAAAAATTATATCTAATGTGGAAAAGGCATATAGATATAAGTCCTTGTTGAAATATGGATTTAAAAGTGTGGGGGCATGAGATATGACCTCCTTGATGGCCTAAAATATTCTTTCCTTCTCTTTTCCATGTGAACTCTTTGCCTTTTATCAACATAGGAATGAGTGACTTGACCATCTCTGTAAAGCCTAGAATGAACCTCTTGATGAAGTTGATCTTGCCCAAGAAGCTATATAACCCTTTCTTATGTTTGGGTAGTGATATAACAAGGATTGACTCTATCTTTTTTGGATCAATAGATAGACCAACTTTAGACACCACACATCCCAAAAGTCTTCCCTCATACACCAAAAAATGCATTTTTTTGGATTCAAATAAACCCAAACTATTTGCATCTATCAAAAATAACTCTTAAATGTGTTAGATGATCATTAGGATTCTTTGAGAAAACTATTATATCATCAAGGTAAACTAAAACCATATCATTCAAAAGACCATCAAAAGTGACATCCATTGCTCTTTGGAAGGTGAATCTAGCATTGGAGAGTCCAAAAGGCATTTTATAATATGCATAGGTACCCCATTTTATACTGAAGGTAGTCTTATGCCTATCTTGTTATTTCACCATAATATGATTATAGCCAGAATAGCCATCAAGTAATGAGAACCTTTGAGAACCTACCACCTTTTTCAGAATTTGATCCATGGAGGGCAGTGGGTAATGATCCTTTAGGGACACCTTGTTGAGGTCTCTAAAGTCAACACATAACCAAATATCTCCATTCTTTTTTCTCACTGGCACAAGGTTTGCCACCCAAGAGGAATGTTTAATTGGAAATATTATCCTGAGTTTGATCAATTATAGAGTTCTCTTCTCATGAGATCCTCCACTCTTGGGTTAATAGACCTTTATTTTATCCTAACTGGCTTGGAATTAATTTCTAGTTCAATGGTGTGTTACACAAGCTTGGGGTCAAACCCTTTCAAGTATTTGTATTCCCACATAAATATATCAAAAACTTATTTGAATGGAGTAACAAATGCAACTCTTTCCTCTCATCATATTGACCCTTCCTAGATTCAATACCTTGCCCTTAAAGATATCTATCTTTTCATCGTGTTCTTCTTTAGCTGAGATACATGCCTTACCCATTTCTTACTTGGTCAATTTTCATTGAAGATGTTTTCCAATGTTAGAAGTCCTTTGGGAATCTTGTTTGATTTTAGTTTTACTATTTGATCATCGTATGGATTCTAAAACCTATCTTGATTACCATAGCCAGAATTATGCCTCTTGCATTAGAAAACATATGATTTGATCATCATTATCAAATAATTGCCAACTCACATCATTGTTAGGTACAGTTAGTTTTCATATAATTTTGATCTTATCTTTGCCTTGGCTACCTTTGATTCCTTCTGCTATCTCATATTGGGCACCAATGGCAGCAAGCTATGTCTACATGTTGGTTTGCTTCTCTTGGTATGGATTGGATATCAAATGCCAAGAAATATTCCATGAGGTCCCATATCGATGCTTATAGGATTTCATATGGTGACTCTTGACTTTACTTAGGATTCTCACCTACTGCACTACCAGTTCATTGTCACCCTTGACTTTGAGGAGTCTGGATACCTCTCTTCCTTGTTTCTTTCAAACCATGCAAAAGAGTTTCATATTCAGTTGTATTTGAGGTACAATTAAATTGGAGTCTTGAAATAGAATGGTAATTTTGACTTAACGGTGAAACCAACATGGCTGCCACTCTCCTTCCATTCTTATACCTTGAGCCATGAAAGAACAAGGTCCATATACCATCTTCTTCTTGAGCAGTGTTAGTTAAAGGAAGGTATTGCAACACCTTCCTCATGCATACAATACACTCCCAAGTTTATCTCTTCAATGATGTTGTATGGATCAAATCCATGGTTATCATCTTCCCACTCATCCAAGTACAGGTCTGAGATGCCTTCTATATGACTACTGGGTTCTTGTTCAATAACCTCCTCAACCTCTTCAAATATCTCACAATTGGCATTTGTCAAGGTTGGACATGTAGGATTCTAGGTGGAACCTGATGATAGGCTCAAAACCTTATGGTGACTTTAGTTCCATACCTAATTCTAAAAACCATATATGACCAATCAAATGATAGACATCTACTAATATTAATAGTAAAGTCCCTAGATAAGCATAGGGTAAAATATGGGAGTAGATCTACCACCATGACATCTTAAGAAATGATATAATTTAGACATGCATCCAAGGTGATCTGAAGATCTTTCAAGATTTCTACTATCTTAGTAGGGGAACCATCTAATTAGAGTACACCCTTTTCATGAGGCATATATTTGAGCCCAATCTTGTCTTTTATGGCTTTAGGCATCACTTAGGTTGAACCACCTAAGTCAATCATGCAATTATGCACCAAACAATCCCCTATGTTGACTGATAGATAATATGTGGGAGGATTTACAACCTTAGGAGGGGGGAACAACATTTTGAGTTCAGATTTACTTGGAATATTATTGTTAACTTGGACAGGGCCTTAGTTAGGTTGATTATTATTGATGAAAATAATGTTCACTTTATTATCCATTTTTTCCACCTGAGAAAGTTTAGAGAGGTCTTGATGGAGAATCTCCTTTTGCCTAGGGATAGATAGAACATCATACATGGACATAGTTACATTAGGCTTATTTAAATGATATATGATATTAAAAGGAAGAGTAGTACCTTTGGAATTACCTTTTGGACATAGAGGCATCACTCAACATTTGAGTAACATGAAGAATTAAAGGGGACCTTTTTTGTTGTCTATGGGATTGGGGCACTTGTTGATTTATAGGAGATTTAGTAGATACATCTAAATAAGTGGGTTGCTAACTAGTCTAAAGAGGTGATGTAAAATATTTAGGTTTCCCCAAGTAGTCCTCTAACATCCTTTTCTTATATTTTGTCTAAGATGTAACTAATTTATGTATCCTCTAGGCTTGTCCCATATTGGTTGCTACATGATCAAACACATATTCCCCTTCTTGGAAATTCATACATGTGGTATCATCAAATTATCTACTCATGATCCCTTGTTGTTGGCTCTGAGCTTATGATCATGACATGGTACACATGTTATCTTTAAAGCTGAGACTAGAATATCATTCTATTGAGTGAGATTTAGAGGACTACCACCATTGAATGAGATAAAGGTTTGCCTCCTAGGAATGACCATCTGAGGTATGGGGTATATAACAGTGTTTGGGTAAACAAGATTGGCTTGAACAAGAGGATTTTGGGCAACAACAAGGGAAAAAGAGGGGTAGGTGTAGGCTTTGGCTGAGGGGCCTTCATTTTCTTTATTGATTGTAAAGGTATCTCAAACAAATCTACTCCCTTCCCTTTTGTGGAGGATCTTGTGATAAATTTGAGGGGCATAAAATATTATGTAAGTTTGGAAATAAAATTCTGAATCTTATTACTATACTCAGATATGTAAGATTAGTGGTCCCACTAGGCATAACAAAAATTTTATCTATCCAGATAACACCCTACTAGGGGTCAAGTTTATTCAAGTTTGAACCATACCTGGACTAACATGGGAATGGTTTAAGGTTGTGGGTTGCCTATATCTAGACCAGACCTCTAAGAATTTTTATGAGGCTAGCTCCTTAGATTTTTAGAATTTAGACCTTTAATTCTAAAACCTAAAATTGTTTGGGGTGAAAAGAGTTAAGAGATTACATAAAATGAAAATTATTCTAACATGTGGTGATGCACCAAGAATTTGACAGATCCACTCTTTGAACTCAGATTATTTAAGACACTAATGAATTATGAAATAAAACAATGCAATGCTTACTATGCTTATATACAATAGTATTTCATATAAAGGTTTGTTTGATACACTCAGACTAGGGAGGGATGAAAATAAGGTTTGGTTAAAGACACTTAAGTTTGGCTATCCATTATATCTTTGAGAGATCAATGCTGAGACACACTATATAACCTACAAAGAAGATTTCTAGCACTTAGGTTGAGTTTGGACATACAAAAAGAAGATAACATTCATAGTTGCATATTAAAAAAACACAAAACACTAAATATAGAATAGAAAAATGACTGAAAAATGCCCTATTCACTACTCTAAGAGGTGTTGAATATAATTATGCCAAAGTCTAGTCATACCATCTTGGGGGATCCAAAATAATAGCTTGAAGGCTATACTTATAATAGAAGGGAAATAAAAGAGAGGGGATTTTGGTGTCTAAAGAGTTGAGGGAAGTCCTCCATATCTAGGAGTAAGGTGGCAGCCTTTGATTGTCTTATACATGCATGTCTTGATCAATAAATAGATCTCTTGTTGTCCCATTAATCCCTGAGATCCTCTCATTGGTTGAGAGTGCTCCACTAGAGACAAGGATTTGTTAAATCATGATCATTTCCATTTGAGCAGAATCAAAGCCCCTAACTACTTCTCCAAGTATCAGCTCACCACCTCAGGACTCTAAGTCTACTCATCATGATTATGAGGATTAAATCTTGAATCTTGATACTAAAAAATATGCCATGCCTTACATGGTGGAGTACCTTCTTTATTGATGATGGATACCTTTGCATTAATTTCATATTTATTCCTTTTCTATATTTAGATCATAGGTCCCACCTATAGTAAGAAAACCGATCTAAGGACATTGGTTTTCCTATAGTCTTTATAGTAAAATAAACCCATGGATCATTTAACACCTTCTATATTATAATAGGTTCAAATAAAACTATTATATCTCTATGGGGACTGAGAGTTCATATATGCATGGATCCTTATTTAACCTAGTGAACCAGTCATAAGAAAGAACCCTGTAAGCTCTAACTTATCAAACCAAAGATCAATATAAGCTCTAATGGCACTCCCTTATATTCCCCATGATTGAATATATCAGCTAAAATTCTTCATGGCATTTGAATGAGCTTTGATTCTTTGATAAAACCTTGTAAGACCCTACATTCCATGGTCAAAAATGGATTCTCAACCTCCATCAAAAACCTTAGGCTCACCTTTGCTCTAATTGGATATCAAAGTATAACTTATCTCATTGACACATTGACCCAACTCATTTCATCGATATGCATGTGCAAAAATACCTATGATCCATTGATACTCTACCAGTCGAGTGAACTTGAGCCACTTATCACATACCCATTCACCCTTGAGATTCGCTAACTATTTTGTCTCACGCTTATTGTTAGATCCAAGGGTATGATGTAATTTAGACCATTGATCAATTGGGACCCATTATTTGAAATCCAATAGCTATTCCATGGTCTTAAAATTGACGTCCTTGTTCTCATCATTTGACATTCAAATGATCATCAAATTTAAGCTCAATAGGATTGTCTTACTCTGTCTTTAAATTTGGCGTTCACATGACTATCATTCATCATTCTGTAGAACATGATTGACATCCCATAAACCATCAAATTTAAACACATATATATTTTTTCTTGAGCTTTAATTTAATGTTCATGCAAATGACTCATGTTGTAGGTTCATTTTGATCAATTTGAAGGCTTGGATCTTGAAGTGTGAGAATCATGGAGGCATCAAACTTTTAGAATATGTTCTTAAGGTCAATAGGGACAAACCCATTTGATCCACTAGTGTTAAGAGATTTTTAAGCAAATATATTCAAAATTAAATATGGATAGTCCATATTGCTTCTGCATGATGTCTTGGTGACGTCTGAGCTGAAACAACTATGTATGGGGAACTTAGAAAAAATGCCTACAAGCCCATATTTTCACATGGATAACTCTATTTATGCTTCAATAAAGGACCTTAGACTTGGTGCATATTAACTTGGGACCAATTTGAATAAACCCATGTGGTCACCTTCCTTTAAAACTATTGCACATCCGAGATATAGCCTTGTGAAAGTGCTCACTCAACTGTATTTGAGCTCTCTTGAAAATTGGCTATGGAAAAATAAGAAGAAAGTGATCAAGGAGACAACTTTGGACCTTTATAACTTTTGATGCACTTGGGTAGAGGACCTAATATTTATAGCATATGATCTTGGCATAAAATTGAACAAACCCATATGACCAATTCCCCTTGACTCATCTACATGTGCAAGATCTGGCCTCAACAAACTACCCACTTGTACTTTCTACCACTAGACCCAAGATGTCAGGATGAATATAATGAAGAATTGGATGAATACCAGGAACTTCCTAAGTCATTCCAAGCACTCTTAATACCTTATAATGGTATATTCAAATCTGGACCATGTCCCAAATGTTGAAAAACACATGATAACCTACATGGTCACTTTTACTTGGCAATCTTGGACCCCTTTCTAAGCCTTAGATCTACTTCTTCATCAAACCATGCAAGAGCTTCTTATATGGGCCAAAATTGGCCAAAAATAACATAATGCCTTTTATCTTACAAAGCTTGGTGGAGAAGAGTTTAGTATCCCAATCAATGGGATACATTTGAATCCATGCTATTACGGTTTGATTTGTACTTTTATATATAGTAAAGTAGGTCTTTGTGTTGGAACACAACTATCTACTGAGGGGGGGGTTGAATCAATAGATCAACTAAAATCAGTCCATTAAATACTTTTTAAAATAGATTTAAAATTATATGTGTCAGGATACATGAACACCGGAAGCACACAATTGATTACCAAACCAAGCAACTTAATATGCGGAAATTAACCAGAAACACAAGTAACTAGAATTCAGAAATAACACATGATATGAGAGACAATACACAACTTGTATTAATACTTATACAAAAAAGAATACAATAAAGAAGATGCCACTTCTTCTCCACCACCTCTTCAGAGGCTTCCCACACCTCAAGTGAACAGTAATTCTCTCCTCAAAGCTCTCTCTCTCAGGTCCCAACACACAACTCAAACACAGAGTTGGTGTTCACCTCCCGTGCTCCACGCACACCATAAGTGCTCCACGCACTCCACAAGTACTCAAAGTACTTCAAGTAGATCTCCCATGAACCTGCAACAACCTGCAATTCAACAGACCATACTTATGGAAGGAACTCCCTTGCCTTCCTCTTTGCTCTATCTGAGTACACACCTGTACTCCAAGTAGATCCTGCCTGATTTTGCTCCCTGTTGTGTTGCTATCCTATCTGATCTTGCACACCTATAAATCAACCTGGTTCTGCACACCTGTGAACCTTAACCTTGCACACACATACACCTGCAGATCAACGATCTTACTTACCATGTAGATCTCCTATATAGGCCATGCACACCTGCTGACCAAGATCCTACACCCCTGAAGAATCTTGCTGACTCTCCAAAACTAGCACCCACCTTGGTACTGCTGTGGAACTAGGAGGAACACCCTTGCTCACCTCACACACAGAAGGAGCTAACTTTGCTCAACTCAAAATAGAACACATTTCCAATACAACCATGAGTCTATTATATAGATCTCATCCAAACAATAATTAGACATCTAATTACAATAATTAGATCCGTAGCTATGAGTCTAAAAATAGCTCTCATCATGCAAACACTTGGTTTGTTAGCTAACTGCCCATAATAAACTCACAGTTGAACCACACAGGCGACCGACATCGGTCCCTGTCCGCCTAGGGGTCGCCAACGCCGGCTGATCCATGACCGACATCGGTTGCATTCCTATCTTATCCTGCCAACGTCGGTTGGCCAGACCAATGCCAGTCTCTGTGACACTCTGCAACTCACCTGCAACCTCCTCCATGTCTGCATCAGTGAAGCTTTTAGCTCCACAACCTAACAATCTCCCACTTGGAGATAAATAGCTACACTGTACCTGTACCTGTACTCCATCTAATCTATTTCCTAGTTTGTATCCCTCTTCAAGATCAATCCTGAAGACAACCCACCACACATCCCGTGGTGTACCTCTTGTCATCCGAGTACCCTGCCACATCCGAACCTACAAACACATGTAGTGAAGTCCTGACCCTGCATAGCATGAATCCCTGCTGCTGGTCCCTCTCAAATACCTGAGAACCCACTTCCCTGAATTGGCTCCTAACTCTCTGACAGCTCCCACTACATGGGAATACTCAGGTCTATACCAGACCTCATGTGATTTCAGACACTGTACCTGTCCAGCCCTTAGTGCACTCCGGCTCTACATCTTGAACTCGCCAACACCTGATTCACATCAGCTCCCACTAGAGACAAAATCAACCTGTGATCTCCATGTCCCCCATGTCAAAGAATTTCACTGCTCCAAACTCCTCATGACATGCCACTGAAACTAACCTTACCCTTAGCTCAGCAAAACTTGGTATGTACAATCCTACTAGCAAAACATACCATCCACATACAGCAACAGAATGATGTCATGACTCATCATCCACCTGGTAAGGCAAACCACAGTAGTTACCCTGACATTGACTGAAGCCATGCTTCATCCTCCACCTGTCAAAACCTGTACCACTGTCCTGCAGCTCCTCAAGACCGTATAACTTGGTCTTCCATCTCATGTATCCGTTCTCTCTATTCTTCAACTAAGGTATCCATTTGTCTCTGTGTTTTCTTACCGGTTGGTAACCCTACCAAAACTCCCGTTTGGTTTTGCATCATATCCCTGCCATGCTCCCACCTGTTTCCTGGATCTTTCCTACTCTACAATCAGAAATGATTATAAAGAAGAGGAACAACAAATTTGAGGGCCTACTTACATCTTCAGTCCTCCGTATGGGTGTTTGAGACTCCTTGACAGCGTGCTGTCCACCCAAAATCCGTTACAATGACCGACCTCAGTCACTCCACAGTCTGCATCTGACGTCGGTTCCCATGCGTCTATCCCTGACTACCGATGTCAGTGTCCCTGCTACCGATGTCGGTCCTCCTGACCGACATCGGTCTTACCTACTGCTGATGTCGGTCTTACCCTACCCGACATCACTGGCTTCAGTCTGCACATGACCGACATCGGTACCTGTCTGTTCGACGCCAGTTCCTCCTGACCGACGCCGGTATCTGTGTTCGCCTGTGAGTGATGACTTTTTACCTGCGAGCTCCTTTGAATCAATCCCCATGTCCAAATTGCCCTGCTCAGAAGTATCTAGCCCCATCCACTGGTCTCTGTCTGCCATCTCCTCCAAGAACACCAAGGCTTTCCAGTTCTTAAGCCTGTCAAATATATCTGTCTTTCGCTTAAGAACATGCATCTCCTTCCTGCTCATGTGACCAAGCCTACGAAGCCACGTCTCTGCAATAAAAGAAGAATCAGTAATATAAACAAGTAGATAAAGAGTACCTATTTTCTTACCACCAGCTAATTCAAGTGCATCCGCTGTGAGAGTTCTTGTGCATCTCTCATCACCCAATCTTTATGAAGAGATTAGCCATATCTCCAAACCTAGGACCTGCATGACCTTCATCAACACCTGTGTGTTGGCTGCCTGCAATTTCAGCTTCACTTCCCCTTTGCCAATTCTTTGGCAAGGCTCACCAGCTCCTCTACCTAGGGCTGCATGGAAAGAGGCAACCGAATCTTTTATCCAAGATTCAACTTTATCCAAGAAACCTCCTAGAGCATCCTGTGCAACAACACCTGCTACATCTGCTTCTTCAGTTCCTTCATGCTGATCTGTTACCAACCAACAATAATCTTTTACCTGCTCTTTCTTTCCATGGGACCGTAAGTGACCATCTGTGCTTTTCAACTCCTCCATTCTTAGCTTACTTTCATCTGCCATTGCTCTACTCCCACTCAATCAGAAACCCCTGAGAGTGCCCTGTAACCAAACACAAAACCTGCTTCCTGCAACCTGAGCTCTGATACCACTTGTAAGTGGTATCAAGCTATGAGCCAAAAACCTTGCTCTAATACCACTTGTCAGGATACGTGAACACCGGAAGCACATAATTGATTACCAAACCAAGCAACTTAATATGCAGAAATTAACCAGAAACACAAGTAACTAGAATTCAGAAATAACACATGATATGAGAGACAATACACAACTTGTATTAATACTTATACAGAAAAGAATACAATAAAGAAGATGCCACTTCTTCTCCACCACCTCTTCAGAGGCTTCCCACACCTCAAGTGAACAGTAATTCTCTCCTCAAAGTTCTCTCTCTCAGTTCCCAACACACAACTTAAACACAGAGTTGGTGTTCACCTCCCGTGCTCCACGCACACCACAAGTGCTCCACGCACTCCACAAGTACTCAAAGTACTTCAAGTAGATCTCCCATGGAAGGAACTCCCTTGCCTTCCTCTTTGCTCTATCTGAGTACACACCTGTACTCCAAGTAGATCCTGCCTGATTCTACTCCCTGTTGTGTTGCTATCCTATCTGATCTTGCACACCTACAAATCAACCTGGTTTTGCACGCCTGTGAACCTTGACCTTGTACACACATACACTTACAGATCAACAATCTTACTTACCATGTAGATCTCCTATATAGGCCATGCACACCTGCTGACCAAGATCCTACACCCCTGAAGAATCTTGGTCAACAGGTGTGCATGGCCTATATAGGAGATCTACATGGTAAGTAAGATCGTTGATCTATAGGTGTATGTGTGTGCAAGGTCAAGGTTCACAGGTGTGCAGAACCAGGTTGATTTGTAGGTGTGCAAGATCAGATAGGACAGCAACACAACAGGGAGCAGAATCAGGCAGGATCTACTTGGAGTACAGGTGTGTACTCAGATAGAGCAAAGAGGAAGGCAAGGGAGTTCCTTCCATAAGTATGGTTTGTTGAATTTTAAGTTGTTGCAGGTTCATGGGAGATCTACTTGAAGTACTTTGAGTACTTGTGGAGTGCGTGGAGCACTTGTGGTGTGCATGGAGCACGGGAGGTGAACACCAACTCTGTGTTTGAGTTGTGTGTTGGGACCTGAGAGAGAGAGCTTTGAGGAGAGAATTACTATTCACTTGAGGTGTGGGAAGCCTCTGAAGAGGTGGTGGAGAAGAAGTGGCATCTTCTTTATTGTATTCTTTTCTGTATAAGTATTAATACAAGTTGTGTATTGTCTCTCATATCATGTGTTATTTCTGAATTCTAGTTACTTGTGTTTCTGGTTAATTTCCGCATATTAAGTGCTTGGTTTGGTAATCAATTGTGTGCTTCCGGTGTTCATGTATCCTGACAAGTGGTATCAGAGCAAGGTTGTTGGCTCATAGCTTGATACCACTTACAAGTGGTATCAGAGCTCAGGTTGCAGGAAGCAGGTTTTGTGTTTGGTTACAGGGCACTCTCAGGGGTTTCTGATTGAGTGGGAGTAGAGCAATGGCAGATCACACACAAAAAAAAACATAACACCAAATTTATACTTGGATACCCAATATGGGTAAAAACACGGTGATAATAGCTACTAGAATCTACTATTATAATCCATCCTCACAATCAAAGCCTTATTTTCAAAACCTTATTAGTTACACATTTAAGGGCACCAACCCTAATGAGACACCAATCCCCTATTTTAAGCACACTAAATATAAGGAAGCACCAACTCCCTAACTGAGCAATAACTCAACTTAACCTCATTGGTTACAATGTTTAAAGGCACCAACCCGAAGGAGACACCAATCCCCTAACTGAGCACCAACTCAGCTTATCTGATGGCACCAACCACTCATATCTCTATGGAGATACAACTCTAGTTTACAAAATAGATTCATAAATTAATCTAGTTCTAACTCTTTTTCATAGGCCTGGTCTTTAACTATTCATACTATGCACATCTCCCTTCTCTTCTCTTCTCTCTACCCCTCTATCTTTATGTTTGTATAGATCTCTATTTGACACACTTCATATCTCTCTACATCCTCTTATCTTCCTCTCTACTCCTTTGGTTCTATGTCTCTATATTTCTAAATTTGACACAATTCAAAAACACCAGTAGTCATAGCAACTTTTGACTATATCCTAGATGTCATATATAATCATGTATCTAGAATTGATTTCTTCTCTATGTTCACACTTGGATTGTAACACATCATGCTCCATTATTTTACTCTGCTTAATTTACAATTTCTCACATCTTGAAATCATGCACCACCACCATGATTCTCTATCATTTACTATATTTATCAAATATTGGGCTCTAGTCTTGATGCACATGTCTTGTTACACAACTTTGATCGATCACAATGATCTATATCATTGTCTGTGTCATGTAATGCATTTTTTTGTATGTTTTTCTACCTGACCATTGGGATGAAAAGATCTTTAAATCTTGACCTTTGATGTTAAATTTTATGCCATGATCCAATCATCCTTATTTAATTTTCTCAACATTAAAATGTGTCTGTTTGATTAAGATCTGACAGGTTTATGCACTCCATTCGATCTTTGTATCCTTATGAACTTTAAATCTTCAAACTTTAAAACATGTCCACTAATATTTTTTATTTGAGATCCTACATGACGTTAGATCTCTAAAGATGCATGAAATTTATCTCTATTTAAGGTTAAACATCAAAAACTTTATCCCATTGAATCCACTCGCTCTGTTAGATCTTCATTGCAAGATCTTCCACTCATCATTTGATCTTATGACAAGCTTGAACTTTATCTCAGCTTAGTTATCGACAATGTGACACTTGGCATTAGTGTGTTCCTTCTACACATTATTGTTAATTCCCACTATTGAGACACTTGGCATCCTCACATTGATCATTGATTGTTTGACTTTGAACCACATCATAGATTTACTCTTCAAGTTTTGTGATTATGACACTTTTCACTAATGCATTCACTCATAGGTGCCTTTAACTTATTAAATTCATTGCACATCATTGGATCTTGAATGTACAATTAAGTGCTCACCTTTAAATCTTCTAAAAAGCTCAAAATTTACCTTATGTAGATTTGACAATGTATAGGGACCATCTCTATATGTCTGGAAGGCTAACTTTTCACCTTCATATCTGTTACTTCACTTATCTGACTATTCTAAAATTTGGACCATATAAACTAGGCATACTAATGAAAAAACCCATATTTTCATCTCTTCTTGAATCCTTTGCGTGTGAAAAATATAATTCCATTAATATGCTTACTTATATTCTTCTACCACAAAGCTAACAATGATTAGAACTATTTGGAAGGCCAACTTTGTTCTTGCATAACTTTTGATGTGCTTCATTACATGACCTATAATTTAGTGCATAAAATCCTATCATATAGGGGATTCCATCCATGTATTCATCTACTCCAAAAACTTTCATACGTGTAATATATGACATCATCAAAATGCCTACTGAGCTTTTTCTTACAACATGCAAATTTGACTCTGTGGGAAAACACTATCAAAATATTTGGGAACCCAATTTTACACATGCATATCTTTTGTCGCACTACATCATGTGACTTGAGATTCAACACATAAAATCTAGACACAAAATTGAACAAACCCATATGATCATTTTGTTTTGACACCTTTATGTGTTTGAATTCTGACCTCATCAACATGCTTACTTGGCTCTATTTGAACCCTTTTGAAAATTTGGCTAAGTATAGAAACTTAGAAAATTATGTCTAAGTAGCCAACTTTGCATCCTTGTATCTTCAACTATACTTCATCACATGGATTTAAATCTAGCACATAACAACTAGGGACTAATGTGATCACAACCATATGACCATCTCCCCTAGACTCATTCACACGTGGTAATGGTGACATCAACAATTTGCCTACTCATATTTTCCTTTATAGACCCAAAATGTCTACATGAACAATATGAGGAACCAAATGAATTCCACAAGCACTCCAATCATCCTTGACCTTTTATAGGATCCTTTACACATCCTCAAAGCACCATACTCATCCCTTAACATCAATGACATCCATAATGCCAATAATCTCCATTTTGACATCAATGACATGCTCATAATGTCCCTTTTGTCATCAATGACAATCATATTTCCAACAATCTCCCCCTTTGTCATTTATGGAAAAATAATGCTCTGATCTTCTAATATTCTTCTCTTTCTCTAGCATTTCTTGCATTGGCTTTTGATGAGTATGAACTAAATTTGTTCATATTAAACTTGTTCCCCCTTAGGAAATGGACACATGCTCTGATCTTATTTAGCATTTGCACTTTTTCTCCAATAGAGAGAATTTACTAATTTTCTCCCCCTTTGACATCAATGGCAAAGGGATTACATCTTTCTCACTGTTTTTCTAAATTTTCTCTCCCTTTATTTGATAAAGGAGTTTGTTCAAGAATATGCAACCATCAACTCATTAGAAATTTGTAAAATTATGCATACATGAGTTGCTTTTTCTTTTCTTCTAGGGATTAACAAATATTTTATGATCCTCCTGGACTCATGCTCTATCACTAGTATATAGTGATGTAGGAGCTACCACTCCTAATTTCTATCTCATATTTAACTACACAATCCTTTGATTCATAAGACCTGACCAATTTCAAAGCTCCTCAAGCCATTCATGTTATCTGAGTTAGTCTCCCCCTAACTCCATGATCCATATTTTCATCAAGGTACTACCTATAACACACCATAACTTCATTTAGCACATGTATCTCATCATTTTACACATGTTCACCAAGTTTGGTGACCCAACTCTTTTCACAACCCAAGATACATAATGTCAAGGGTTTCTTGCATTAGAACCCTTATTCCAACCTCTAAACCTTCTGAGGAACACATAGCATCACTTGTTTCTCCATTGAAAAGAGTCTCTTAAGAAGCATAGGTAGAGACACCCTACTTCACAATGTCCTAGAACAATGTGAAACTAGGAGTTGCCCACAACTCCTCATATTCATTCTCCTACTTGGTCATCATATACTTATGGTTCTTCTTCTTCTTGTTAGGCTTAAGAGAAGTAATTTCTCATCCACTAAAATTTTCTCCATTTCTTCTATAATTGAATTCACCATACATGGTGATAACATAGATTCATGACATACCTTTTCATCTGATGAATCTTCCTTGCAACTTAGAATCTCATCACTAGGCATATAAAATTGATGTTTTATGCATGAAACTTGTTTAGCAACAATAGGATGTTCACTTGATTCTATACCCACTTCAAAAATAGCCTCAGCCAACACCTTGGACTTCTCCTTGAGCTTGGTCTTTTCATCTTCAGCATGAGTAGACATTGAGAGATCTTGACATTCTCAAACCTCTATAGCATTCTCCATTATGGCTTGATATTTCATTTTCCATAATGCTTGAGTTTCTTATATGTCCTATTTTTCCCATTTTTAGAGACTTGTGAACCTTTGTTCACACTGGGAGGCATGCCTTTCTTTTTACTCTATACTTTTGGTCTTACAAAGCTTGTTCTACATTGCTTAGATATGTGACCAAAGTTATTATAATTATAGCTTATCATATTTATATCTAACAAGAGTGAAAATGAATTTTTTCTTATAAAGTTTGTTCTTATTTTAGATACAACTCTACATTCACTAACCTTATGACCAAACTGATTACAGTTATAACAATAACCATAGAAAAATGAAGAATACCTGGTCATAGCTTTTCTTTGTGAAGGATGGGGAGTTATTCTTGAATTTGGCTTTTCAAGTTTCTCACTCCTATGTAACCATCTACATCAGTTGCCTTTGTCTTCTGCATCTTCCTTGATTTTGTAGAGATCGACTCATTATTATTTTTCCTTTCTTCAGGATTTTTTTCTCCTTTAGCCTTCTTCACATCAACATTTCTTGTGTCTATCTTTGTATCCTTAAAATATTTCTCTTTCTTTTCTCTTGATCCTCCTTCTATTTTGAAGTTGTCATATAACTTTACAAATATATTGGTTATGGAACTTTCCCCTTTTTCATAACTAAGATCAGATTTCCCTTTTGATGGCTTTTGAGAGTTGATCAATTCATCAAGAATGTCAGATCCTCCTTTCAGCTTTAGACCTTTATCTATTTTTTACTTAGCATTTTCAAGATCTTTTCTCAAATCCACTATCTTTGCTTCTAGCTTCATGCATTCATCAGATTTAAATTGTGGTTCAATTTTGACTACATATTCTATTCTTGTAGCCTCTTCAACTTGTGTATTAAGGATTACAACCATCTAATTAGATTTTTCAAGACCTTTGGATATTTTTTCAATTTCATTTTATGCTAGCTTCTTCTACCTTGATTTCTCTTTTCTTAGCATGTCAATCTCATCTAGAGCATAAATGAGTTCACACTCTAGGTCCACTTCTCCTTCCTCTTCTCCATCAGAGTCTTCAACATCTTCTTGATCTAGATTTATAGAAGTTGATCCTAATGTCATGAATATGGATTCATTTCCCTTAGCCACAATACATAATTTGGTTATTATCTGAGCTATCATTATTATCTAAAGAATCACTATATTATCTTATACACAAGCTCTTCTTTTTTTAAAGAAGTTCTTCTTCTTGGAATAGTGGGGTTTTAGCCTTTTACCATCCTCTTCTTGCTCAGAGTTATCTCTTTTCTCATAAAGGCATTTAGCAGCAAAATGTCCTACCTTACCATAGTTAAAACATTTAAAGAGTAACTTACCTTTGTACTTTCCAGACCCTCTTTGTAATCTTTTGAAAAATTTGGCTTATTCTTCATCAATCTCCTTAGATATGGATGTAGATACTTCTAATTTTACTTGCTTGGATGCTTTGAATGAAACTTCTCTTTTGAAAGTGTCTATTTCTCCCATTTCATCTCATAGGTAGTGAAGGTTCCATATAACTCATCAATAGTGAGTTTATCTTGATCTCTTGCTTCCTCTATTGCAAAGATTCTAGAGTCATACCTTGATGGTAGAGATCGTAGGGCCTTTTTGACAATGATTGATTCTTTTATTTATTCTCTAAGGCCTCTAATTGCATTGACTATTTCATCTATTCTGAGAAGGTAGTCTACAATTTTCTCTTCTTCATTTATTTAAAGACTTTCAAACTTACCTCTATAAGTTTGTAGCTCAACTTGCTTTACCTTATCATCACCTTCATAGAGGTTCTTCAACTTGTTCCATATGTCTTGTGCATTTTGATAATGCATCACATTGAAAAACTCTGATTCAGAAAATCCACAAAGAATAGTATTCTTTGCCTTAGCATTTCTCTCATATGCCTTCTTGGTAGCCTGATCAATAGGAGTTATAATAGGAGCTATATATCCATTTACAACTGGAATCCATACGTAAAACCCTAATGAGGATAAATATGCTTCAATTCTAATGCTCCAAAATGCATAGTTTCATCCATCAAAGAGAGGTGCTCTATTTGAGGAAGAACCTTATTAAATAGTCATTTGTGTTCACTATCCAAGATCTACCTAAGATGATTAAGATTATTCTAAGGAACCAGGGCTCTAATACCAATTATTGGAACATAAATATCTACTAAGGGGGGGAGTGAATCAGTAAATCAAATAAAACTAGCCCTTTAAATACTTTTTAAAATAGATTAAAAAGTATATGCAAATTAAATCAAATATGCAGAGATCACACACACAAAAACACATAACACTAGATTTATACGTGGATACCCAATATGGGAGAAATATGGTGAGAATAGCTACTAGAATCTACTATTCTAGTCTAGCTTCATAGTTAAAGACTCATTGGAAAAACTTCATTGGTTACACACTTAAGGATACCAACCCTAAGGAGACACCAATCCCTTAGTTTAAGAGTGTTGTCCCCCAAAAAATATCACTCATTTTTGGGACAACATTTGAACTATTTTGGTCCAACAGACCAAAATCCTCTCTCCCCTTCTCAAAAATTGTTCTGGGCATTCAAATTATCCATTTTTCAAGCTTTTTCAAAGTTCTATGGACTTCACAGAAAGGAATATATGGACTCATTTCTATGGACTTTGTCAGTTCTACAGACTCATTTCTACAGACTTTGCAGGTTTAAATCTATGAACTCTACAGATATGTTTCTACGGACTCAACATGCTTGAAATTAGCAGGTTTAATAGGTTCAAAGGCTTCTACAAGTGAGTTAAATCAAAAGAACAAGTTTCCAACACTTAATTATTTTCAAGATTGGTTCAATGCCTTGGTTCAACCAAAAGAGTTCATCGTCAAGCTTCTATGCAGTGTTTGAACCATTGAACCGTTGAACCTTGAACCATTTTGGTTCAACGGGTTCAATGGGTTCAAAGGTTCAATGTCATCAATAAGAGTTAAGCACATTTGTCAAGGTTTAAAGTTCAATTGCTTCAAGGTTCAATGGCTTCAAAACACTTATCAAAGAGAAGAAGGCTTGAACCATTGAACCGTTGAACCATGAAACCACTTTGGTTCAAAGGTTCAACAAGTTCAATAGGTTCAACATGTTTAACGGCCCTATGGTTCAACATGATTTGTCTCAAATTGTTTGGTTTAAGCGGTCAAGTGAATGAATGGAATACAAGAGATTGAACTGATTGAACCATTGAATCATTAAACCAAAGTTGGCTCAATTGGTAGGTTCAAAGGGCATTAAACCAAGCCGACAGTCTTTATGGAGGGCATTAAACCAAGCTGATAGCCCTTGTAGAGCATAGTGAACCAAGCTGATAGTCTTTGTAGAGGGCATTGAACCAAGCTAATAGCCCTTGTGGAGGGTAGTGAACCAAGCTGAGTGCCCTTGCAGAGGGTAGCGAGCAAAAGTGGACATAGGGAATTCCTTCAAAAAAGTTCCCACAACAAAATGGTTAAGGCAAGAATCCTTTAGACTTTTTGTTTGAAGGAATTCACCTAGGAAGAAATCTCGATAGAAAGCCTGACAGAAAGTAGAGGCAAAGCGAAGGAAGATTTCCTTTGGACAAATTGTCTGAAAGAATTCCTTTAGACTTTTTGTCTGAAGGAAAATTCCGCCGAAAAAGAATACCCACAAAAGAAATAAAAGCCTAAAGGCCACATAAAATATCCTGAAGGGTAGGTACCCTTATGGGAGGCTCTTACCAGGGAAAGTGGACCATTTCTCAAGACCCCAAAGGGCAAGTTCCCTTTGGGAAAGATCAAACCTAAAGTTACAGTGGAAGCTGCCATGTGTCCCTCATAAAGTTGCAGTGGAAGCTGCCAAGTGTCATCTTTTGAGACACAATTTCTAATAAGTTTAAAAGTTGTGGAACGTGCCACATGTTCCATTATAACTCAATAGAAGCCACCAAGTGGTAACATCTGTAGCTTCTTCCTTTTATTGAGTAAGGACTATGGTGCGTCTCAGGTGAGTGGCTAAAATCAAGCGGGACACGCCACATGTCATCATCTGTGTAAATTTAAAAGAGTCCCAAATGTTTCTACAGTGTTTCTAAGAGCTCAGCAAAAACTACCACATGTCATACTCCATGAAATTCTCAAAAGATATCTAAATCCTCTATAAGTTAAGTGGATGCTGCCACATGTCACTTGTTAAAAAAGTAGCAAAAAGTGGCCAGAGCAAGCGAGAAAGACATGAAGAAATGGCTGAGGATGATGGGCCTGCAGCTGTCAAATTTAGGGCAACCAATTATCCATTGGCTTTCAAACAATGACAGACCCAAACACATCAAATTTGTGGCAATGAAATAGATGTTGATCCTTGCAGGCTTAAGCACAGACCCTGTGAACGAATTCAGTGACCCGCCAAAGAGATAGCCTGAGAGCTCAAATCACACAGATAAGGGCAAAATATAGCCAGGAAAGGGGAAACAATGAAGAAGGATTAGAAATATCCATGAATGGGATATATTTCTAGAAGATGAAGCAGTCCACCAGGTGGACATCAGAGAATGCAAATATTTAATGGTGCAGCCTATTTTCCTACATTGAGTAGAGCAAACAGTTGTGGACACATAAGGAAACACATCAAGCAACCCATATTAAAAATTGATGCTTGATTCTAGCATAGCCCATGGACATAATTTAAAATGCATTAAAGGCATTGAATGCATCGTAACACATTTTTGTGAAACAAAATGCCCAAATCTTTCTTGGAGCACTATATATTGGACTCTCTCTTATTATTTTAGGAGATCTCTCTGTTATCAAAAACAAAACTCTACCCAAATTGAAAGGTATTATTGAGACTTTGAGCTCAAATTGTTGATCATATTTCATTATTTGAATAAGAAAACAAGTGACTTTTCAGACTCTGTGCTAGAATAGCTTGGTTGTTGGGGAAATTGTTCTTATGTCTATTTCCTTAATATGTTTTTTGTCCATTTAATTAAATAAGTAGAATTAGTGAAAGTAATCAGGAAGGTGTCCTGAAGCCGGCTGTGGAGAGACTTTGTGCTACCACAATTGTCTTTAGTTTATTTTTTTTCTATTTTTGTGTAAGAGATCTTGGGATGACATTGTGCCCTCATTATCCTTAGTATTTCACTCTTTGGCAGTTGAGGTGGAGATTTTTTGCTACATTTCATCATGTTGTGTTATTACGCCCTGTTACAATTACTTGTCACTACTCGAAAGGTTCCTGTTGTCTGCTAAATAGCACTTCTAAAAGAAGAGGAGTACCTTATATCATTTCATCAAGATTTATCTTTTGATTGGTGAACATCATCTCTAAAAAAAGAGATATGGATGGTGTTATCCTACCCTTGAGTGTTATTTTTAGCTTATTTATAGTAGATTAGCATATATATATAGCCCCTTCATACTTACAAGGAACCTCCCCTTGATGAGAGGAGAGATTCATCCCCTTTTGATGTAGTAAACCTACACATCTAGCTAACCAATTTCTATATGTTGTGGTTGAAGAGACCTATTTTGCTCATCAGTTAGCTGATTGACAAAATATTCACCCAACAATTTTTGGCAACTCTGCTGGGGATGTTATGTGCAATCTAAAGCCTCAAGTTTCATATTGAAGTAGTCCCTGCCCTTATCCATTATAGACTCTGGTGACTCTATTCTATGTCTTACCGATTATCATTATAGCCTTACTATCTCCCTCTACCTCCACGTCAACTGGGATAGAATGCGCAGTTTGAAGCCTCAAGCTTCAAGCTGAAATAGGGCTAGTTCTTTTCCATTTTTGTTTTACAATCTAGAAAATCTATGGTATACGTGAAGCCAAAGGGCTAAAAGTATTTTTGGCCTTGTATTCGAGTTGGTACAACAAAGTAATTTTGATCTATTTCCTTCACCATCTCACCTCTAACGAACCATGAGCTTTCCTCCGACTAAAGTCAAGTCTCCATTACCGGGCAAAGCTTCCATTTCTGGTATTAATAAATATTTTTCAATACTTACCCCTCTGAGATTTGTTATCCCACCTTTCCATAGTCATACAATGGTAGTTCAAGGCCCTTGGGGTAACTCTTTTGGCTCACTCAATTTAACTCCACCTCTACATGAGCTACCACACAGTTCAAAGAAAAATTTCCCCAAATTCTATGGTGATGGGAAGGTTCATTCAGATGAACATATTTCAGCCTTCAGCATATCATATGGCATAATAGGTTTGGAGTATGAGGATGTAATAGTCAAGTTGTTTGTGGAAACTTTACAAGGTACTATTGTAGATTGGTTCTATCATTTGCAGGCCCAGACTGTGATTGACTGAAACACCCTCAAAGCCAAGTTTGAATCCAGATTCAAACCTGTAGAAGATGCACATGCCCTACTGGCTCAACTCACACAAATGAAGGAGCCTCATGAACCAATGAGGGATTTCATAGCCAAGTTTGATAAATTGAGGAATATGATTCTTACAATTGCTCAGCCTACACCTAAAAACTTCAAATGTTTCTTCATCAACTCTCAACTGCCTGAAGTGAGTTTTTTGTTGAGATGTGCTAGCCAAATAGACCTTACTGTAGCTCAAGATTTGGCTACTGAGGTAGAAGATGACCTTATCTTGGTAGGAAAGCTAAGGAGAGACCTAAACAGAGGTAAACCTTTTTCATCTTCTAAATATATATCTATAGGTACCGCTGATCCAATAGTACAAAAGCTAGCAAATGAGTTGCTAGCTCTCAGAAAGCAAATGGCACAAGGGATATCTTTAGCTCCCTCATATAGAGATATTCCAAGAAGGACATTTCCCAATTAGTCATACCAAGGTAATGCTGCCAAAAATCAAGGACAACCAAATCATCTTCCTCCCCCACAGGGGAAACTTGCCATTGAAGCACCCCCAACTAATTCAGTAGTTGGATATCTCAAAATAAAATCTAATTCTCTTTCTAGCCTAAATTGAACCAAGAAAATGATGTTGATCTCCTTGCAGAAGATCAAGAAGAATTAGCTGGTGACTCCAACATTGGTTTCCTAAATTACCAGGATGAACCCAAAAGTGAAGTTAAAGCAGATGAAGGATCATATGTTGTGTTCACCCAGTCTAAGAATCAGTCAGCCTAATCATCTGATAAGGAAAAAGCAAAAGAATGACCTCAACCAATAATTTCAATTATTAAACAAGGAACTTCTCTGCCTTTCTAGCCAAAGGACCTAGTGAGTAATAAAAAGGTAAGTACATCAAGCATTCCTCCATCTTCAACTTCAATTCCATA
This sequence comes from Torreya grandis, assembly GCA_037957365.1. Classification (NCBI taxonomy): domain Eukaryota; kingdom Viridiplantae; phylum Streptophyta; class Pinopsida; order Cupressales; family Taxaceae; genus Torreya; species Torreya grandis. The sequence goes on from JARHVA010001512.1 coordinate 2,105,322, forward strand.
GACCAGTACCACCCCTCATAAAAACTAGAAAGATGAACTCCATTCCTCTGTTCCTAATCTATTTCAGTCATTTGACATAATCGACCATGTCAAGAAGACCAAAATTGAAATGTCTAAATTTGAATTCTTGCAAGCCAATCCTGAGTAGTTGGACAAGTTAGTTCAGTGTGTGAAAAATAAAGCCATCCCTGTAGGACAAGAGATTAAAAAAGTAACTCATGATCCCCAAAAGAATATGTCCATTCCAAATAATCTTGTCATTACTCCTCTAGCTGCCCCTAGAAAAATAGAGTCTTTTTATGTTTCCCTGTTGATAAATGGTCACAAATTGAGTAATTGCATCATAGACTCAGGTGCATCTGACAATGTCATGATAGCCAAAGTGGTAGAATATATTAGACTCACCCTAACCAAAACCTTTGGAAGATGTTTCTCCATGGAGAACAAACAAGTATCTCTACTAAGACAAATCAAGGATGCCCAATTTGCATTTGTAGCATTTCTAGATAAAAGAATCAAGATGACAGTCCTAGTGGCCAATGTCCCAACATCCTATAGCATTCTGCTTGGATGAAATTTATGCAAGGATGTTGGTGGAGAATTGAGCATGGACCTATTTGAAGCAGGGATCCCTGTCAAAGGCATCATGCAGAGATTACTTCCTAAAAATGAATTAAAATATGTTGTCACTCAGACATCAGCCCCTAAAGCTCAATTTCTATTTAAATCTTCAGGCATGGGTAATTACTTCTTAACCATAGAAGATATTCATGTTTCATTAGATGAAAGTCTTGAAGGTGACGATCCAGGAATCAACTCAGATGAAACAGTAGAAGATGTGAGAGAGCACAATGTAAGCACAGAAGAATTCCCCCTTCCAAGCAAGAAGAAATCTAAGGAAAGATCAGTTTTTGATGATGTTTAGGTCCTAGAATTTGATGGTAGCAATTCTTCTACCAGATCAAGAGCTGAGATTGTGTTAATATCTCCTCAAAGAGATATTTTTTCTTCTTCATACAAGTTTCAGTTCAACAACACCAACAACACAACTGAGTATGAATCTCTATTGCTTGGATTGAAGGTTGTTCGAGATAAAGGCATCAAACTCCTTCATACCAAAGGAGATGTTGAACTGGTGGTTTTTCAAGTAAGGAACCTATATCAAACCAAAAATGAGAGATTATGCCACTATCGTAATCTAGTCTGGGACCAACTTGAAAGCTTTGATGCTTTCAACATCTCTACCATTCCTAGAGAATTCAATAACTGAGCTGATGCACTAGCTATTTCAGCAACCCTCTTAGTTTCTCATCTAGACTTTAAAGGAAACATGTACACTATTGAATTGGTCTTTAGACCAAGTGTGCTCAATAATGCCAATCATTGGCAAGTGTTCAATAGTGACAACCAAATCATCACCTTTCTGGAATAAAAAGACAGCTTTGAACATCTTCACTTCGAAGGCAGTAAGCTCCAAAAACTTGAATCAGCCCTTGAAATGAATTCAGATGTAGGTGAAGAATTCTTACAGCTAAAAGGGAATAAGATTCCTAAAGGATTGATTTCTCTTGAGAAACTATTTGACAAGCATGACAGGTTCATCAAACAGCAAAAAATAGATTCAAGATCCCCCCAGGGGTTTGATCAGATAAATTTGGGTACCAAAGAAAATCCCAAGATGGTGAACATTGGGAAGTGTTGTACTCCAAAGGAGAAACTCAAATTTATTGACCTACTTCACCATTACATGGATGTTTTGGCGTACTCTTATGATTATCTGAAGTTGCTCAGGCCTAAGAAAATTCAACATGAAATTCCTCTCAAGGATGATTCGGTCCCCTACAAGCAGAAATCTCAGCAGTATAATCTAAAGATATCTGGTAATATTCTGTCTAAGATACAAAAAATGTTGTATGCTAAGATAATTTTCCCAATCCATCATTCCACATAGATTGCCAACATAGTCCCTGTGAGGAAGAAGAATGGCAAAATTTGCATCTATGTGGATTTTAGGAATCTAAATCAGTCATCTTTAAAGGATAAATATCCTTTGCCCATCATGGATCAAGTGCTCCAGCTAGTGACCAGCTCAAAGATGTTATCAATGCTAGACGGGTTCTCAGGATACAATCAAGTTGAAGTTAGTGAAGCAGACCAACACAAGACTGCCTTCACCACACCTTGGGGCACATTTGCATATAGATGGATGCCTTTTGGCTTGATAAATGTTGGCACCACCTTTCAAAGAGAAACAGACCTTGATTTCAAGGATGAGATGGGTAAGTTCATTGTAGTTTATCTTGATGACTTGAACATCTTTTCTAAGCATTGCCCAAATCATATACACCACTTGAAATAAGTGCTAGAGTGTTGCCATCAGAATGGTATTTCCTTGAACCCCAAGAAGTCAGTTTTTGGAGTAACAGAGGGTAAACTTCTCAGACACATTATCTCCAAAGAAGGCATAAAGATTGACTCAGATAGAGTCAAGTCTATCCAAGAGCTTACCTTGCCTAAAAGTAAGACTGATGTTCATTCTTTCTTTGAAAAGGTGAATTTCTTATGAAGATTCATTCCTAAGTTTGCTGAGAAGACTCGACACATTGTGAACATGATGAAGGGAAAGGCCACTTTCAACTAGACTAAAGAAGGCAAGTCAGCATTTGAGGATATCAAGACTGCCATTGCCCATGCCCCAATTCTAGTTTGTCCAGACTACAACAAAGAGTTCACCATATACATTTATGCTTCTGAACACATGCTTTCAGCAATTCTAGTTTAATAGAATAAAGAAGGTATGGAATCTCCCATTTCTTTCATGAGTTGTCCTCTCAAAGCTCATGAGTTGAAGTACTCAAACATGGAGAAGCACGCTTATACAATGGTGAAGGCAGTCAAGCATTTTTGCTTTTACATCTTGAATTCTCACACTACTGCCTTGGTTCCTGATACCATGGTCAAATCCATACTAACTCAGCAAGAGTTTGGGATGAAAATAGGTAATTGGATTAAAAAGATTTAGGAGTTTGATTTAGTCATCAAGCCAATAAAACTAGTATGAGAAAAAGGCCTATGCCAATTAATTGCTGATAACAAATTAGAAGAAATAAAGCATGAAAAAGCAAAGGTGGAAGACACACCGATAGTTCTCTTTGTCTCCACCATGAATGAGTGGTATTTAGGTATTGCTCATTTCCTTACTTTTGGTGAGTGTCTTGCTCACCTATATTACAAAGAAAGGAGAACTATCAAGTTAAAAGCTACCAATTTTGTCCTTTGGGACAATGGTTTGTACAAGAGGAGCCTTGATGGAGTGTTCCTTCACTGTGTAAACAAGGAGCAACAAAGCCAACTTTTGAAATACTTTCACAATCTAGCCTATAGAGGACATTGTTCTGCTCCTATAACTACCCACAATATTTTGTGAGCCAGGTATTATTGGCCAACTCATTCCAAGATGCATATAAGTGGGTAAGAAAATGTGAACTATGCCAACAATTTGTTGGGAGACCCAAGTTGGCTGCCCTGCCTCTCAAGCCAGTGGTCATAGATGAACCATTCCAGCAATGGGGAATTGATTTTATTGGAGCTTTAAACCCATCTTCAAGTGCTATACATGATTATGTCCTTACAACAACTGACTACTTCACTAAGTGGGTGGAAGCTATCCCAATAAAGTGCGCTACTTCATAAGTAGTGTGCAATTTCCTCAAAGAGAATATCATTTTCAGGTTTGGGGTCCCAACCAAGATTTTCATAGAAAACACAGCTTATTTCATTTCTCAGGAGATTACTCAGTTTTATTTTTACTATGAGATCACCCTCTCTCACTCTTCTGATTACTTTCCACAATGGAATGGACAAGCTGAATCAAGTAACAAGAACCTGATAACTATCATCAAGAAGCTGGTGGATGAAAACTAAAGGAATTGGCATAAAGTATTAGTTGATGCTTTGTGGAAAGATAGAATTACACCAAAAATGGCAATTGGTATGTCTCCTTTCCAACTTCTTTATGGTATCAATGTTGAGATACCAATCACCTTGGAATTGCCAACATTAAAATTGGCTAAGGCAATTGAAGATCAGACATATGAAAACTCCATTGATAAGAGGATCATGTGCTTGATTGAGCTAGATGAGTAGAGAACTATGGTGGTAGACCGAATTGCTGCCCATCAAAGTCTAGTAAAGAAGCTCTTTGACCAAAAGGCAAAAAATCATGATTTCCAGGTTGGAGATCAAGTCCTATTGTGGGACAAGAGAAGAGAACCAAAGGAAATGCATGGGAAGTTTGATTCTCTTTGGAGAGGCTCATTTATTATCCATCAGCTCAATGGTGAGAATAGCTTCCTATTGAAGTATCAAGACATCACACTCTTCTCTCTACCTTACAATGGGCAGCATCTGAAGCTTCAATGGATGAAGATCCAATCTCAAAATTGCAGTCAAAAGCTCATAAGCACGTACAGGCCTGTTATAAGTGGAATGGAGAAAGTGCACCGGTTTTTAAATTAATACTTTGAATTATATGTGAGATCAAAGGATACATATACACTAGGTTCTAAGGTTATAATTATATCTTCATATAACTTTCAAGGTGATAAAATGTAGAGAGAGGACCAAGAAGCCTAATCAAGCCTAAAGCCCTACATGACCACCTTTAGGGAATAAAAATAGGGATTGAGCATCATGAGGCCTTAAGTTACATATATAATATGTATGTATTATTAGGGTTTTTTAAAACCTGTTAGAAGCAACTCTAACTACCAAAACACATTTTTAAAGGTTTTTAAGCTAAAAAACTCTCTTTTAGCCTAAGTATGCCAAGTCTACCAATTTAAGAAGACTTTTATCTACTTGGAACTCCTTTGAGAATTTTCATGGGATATTGAAAATTATGAGATAGGTGGATATGGTTTTTATCATTAAAATCATGGGGTTATTTCATTCACTAACTTCATGAATATTGCTTAAGATATGGAATCGCTCAAAACCCTCTAGACTCCTTCTGAAAAGTTTGAGAGGCCTACCAAATTTACATTCAAATTCCAAGGAGAATTTTCATGGATTCCTATTATATATGGGTAATTTTATGAATGTTTTACACTTAACATTTGTGTCATTGTATTTTATCTCAAGGCTTCAGGGTTTATGAATCAACCTTAAGAATGTCACAAGCTTAAAACACTTGTTAAACCTTGAGCAAGACCTAATGGAATAGATAATCTCTCCAAGCACTAAAAATGGATAAAAATGAATTATAAATCACTTGTATGTCCTATTTTCCTCTCCTATTCATTTTACTAAGTATATTTCTAAGATGTGTGGGCTAAATTTATATGGAAATGGTCTAAAATGCTCCTTTTGAGCTTGTTTGTAGGGTTTTGAGTTAGACAAACTCTCCTAATAAATTGTAGAGGGTATGTGATCAAAGGTAGAGATTTTATCATCATATTTATGTCATTTAAGAGGTTTATATAGTCATAGTATATACTAAAAGTGATCAACCAAACCTTATTGTAAAATCATAAATAAGATGACTTTAAGAAGGTTAGGGTATAGACTAGCTACAAGGTTCCAAAGATTAAATAAGTTTCAAAACACTATGAATAAACTTTGAGCATCATCTAAACAAGAATTTAAGTCATAGAATAGAGATAAGGATCATACTTATCCCTCAAAACTACTTGAAACCTCCATGACAATGAATATCTCTCTCTACTCTATTGACTAACAAGAGTGAAGACTAGCTGCAAGATGACTTATATTGATTAAACAAAGCTCCATGAATTGGAGTGGTATATTCCTTAAAGAAATAATATATGGTATATACCTTTAATGGCCAAAAACTAGATCTTTTTTGGAATTCATACCTTGATAAATAAAGAGATAGTCTAAGAAGAAGTCATGAATTTTATAACAAATCTCACAAGGAAGAAGAAGCATTGCAGGATATAAAGGTTGGCATAGATGATATTCAAGGGTGAAATTTTTCAATTTAATAACTTGTAACTACCAAAAGAATTAGATAGTTAATTCCATAAGAAGGATTTGTTATTAAGAATGCATCAAAACTACCAATATGGCCTCCTTCGCCACTCTTCATGAAGAGTTCCATCAACACATGTCCTAGAAGGCTAAGAGACAAGATGAAAACACACTCTTTGCAAGCTTAGTGTCATGCTCTTTCTATTTTTTAATTTATCTAATCATGAGAGGCATTTCATGGTTTCTCTTCTTGTCCTATTCTTCTCTCTTCTTCCAATTCATCTATAAATGAATCCTTGAAAGGCTTAGAATGTATCCTCAAACTAGTTATGGCAAAGCCCTTCAAATTTTAAGACTTGTAATTGCCTTTTAAATCAATTCAAGCTAAATTATACTATATTCATCTTGCATACAGTGGTTTTGGATAAATTTTTGATGAATGTTTTATGATAGTGAGATTACTTCCTTACATTTGTCCTTCTCTTTCCTACTTCTATGTGAGTTAATCTTCTTTCCATGTGTCATATGAAGTGTTTTACATGGTTTGTTGAGTTTAAGTGTTGAAACATAATTAGTGTCTACTCTTAGGCATCTTAAATAATCACCTTAGATGTTTTGATATGCATATCCTTCATATATAATCATTTATGTGGTAGGAGTTGTTTTGAAGTTGTAAAAACTAGATTATAGCTTGTCATTTCATAGTAAGAACATTAGCAAGTAGAGGACATTACATTTGGTACATCACCTCCATATTTTATTATTAATTTTAGTTATTTTATATCCCTTTTCCTTGCAAGTGTGGTAGGTTAATTATATTTTTGGGTGAAGTATCAAGGGAGCTAGAGCTTTTTTAGAGGTTTAATCCACTCATTAGGTCACCCACAACCTATAATTGTTCCCATGTTATCATATAGTTAATAAGGCTTGAATAGCCTTCCTAGGGGTGTAAATTAGATAGATAATGGGTCCTAGAACTATCTACACCAAGGTCATCCATTTTTCAATTGAGGCCCTCATACTCCTAGTATAGGTTTGATAGAGGCTTGGGTCTAAGGTAAGCATGATTTTAAGCTCTGGGAACATGCCCTTATAGATAACCATGGTGAGCTTTCTGCACTTTTATCTACAAGATAATTTTTTTTCTAAATATGTATGTGCCCTAGTTTTGGTCATTACTTCAACTACCTCACTGAGAGCTGAGAAAAGATGTACGAGGGATTCCCTGACCCATCTGACTAATTCCACAAGGAAGGTGCTCTTTACCTATGCCAAAAGCACTTGAAATTTCTCTTGCATGTCTTCCATGAGCTTATTAGATATGTAATGTGTGGGATGGAGCATAGAGACTATATCCTTAGCCACTATCTCTTCTCTTGTAAAAGTTCTCACTTTGGTGAGGGAGAAGAGGTCATGATGAGTTTGGCAGACTAGAGGGTATCCACCTTGAATTAATTATGTGTGAGAATCCTCCTCATGTTCCCTGAGTTCCTATCAAAATCCCACTACACTTCTATATCTCCCTACATGATCATGTTGAGTGCCTATGACACCATGTCCACTCACAGGGTAAAAGGGGGTGTTGGTGGGGTGGTAGAAATAGAGGTGATAGGTAGAGGCCTAGGAAGGAGAGGTATGGATGAAATAGAGTTAATTAAAGATGAAATTAATGGAGAAGGGGGAGGCTTTGGATCATAAGGATGCAGGATGAAAGGGGAAGCCCATGGGAACATCTAGGCCCACCATTAGCTCTAAATCAAATTTACCCATAGGGAAATGACACTAGGGATAGAAGCATTCAAAAAGAATAAGGAAATTTAATGGTTAAATCCAAATCCTTAAGCACTAGGGATAATGGAAAAGGGAGGCATAGGATTGATATGAGGAGTAATAATGAGTTGAAGAGTAGGAGCTACATTTTGCTTCTTCCTGAATTGCTTGCCTAGATTAGCTTGCATTATTGCATTGGAAGGAGTTAGAGTGGTAGAGGTGGTAAGGGTCAACTAAGGAGTTTATTGAGTGATTGTAGGTTCCATTAAAGTGGTTAGGTCTAATTGAATTGTGCACATAGGTGCACTTATTATTTGGGACATAGCTAGAATTATTGAAGAAGGACAACTTAAAGGTGGTTGAACCTATGTAAGAACTAGTGTGGGTGTTATTGATATACCTATGGATGGAATGGATTGATTGCAGATAAATTAGGATGTTGGGATATTGTGCATAGCTAAAGCTAGAGGCACTTAGGTGAGCTATGGAGTGAGTGAAAAAGGAAAGAGGAGAGTCACCACCTGAGTGGGCCACTGTGTGAAAAATAAACTAGTGGGTGATCCACTAGGTTGTTGAGGTACAATAGAACCATGGGAATGGATCTCCATGGATTCTTACCATTGGTTACACTTTGGGATCACCTTTTGGATGTTACTAATTTTAAATTTTAGTGCCTTTGTAGCTACTAGTTGAGCAACTAGAATCATGAGAGGTGGTGGATCTAGAGCAGAGGGTTGAGAAGGAAAATATAATGTAGAAGGGGTTGGGATACCTTTTAATATCTTCCTTAAAATTTGACTAGGAGTCACCTAAATATCTCCTTGGCCTCAATTAATGTATAGGAACTAAGGCCACTTTGGGCAGATGGCCTAGGCTAAACCTTTTTTCCATTTTTCTTTTTCCTGGCCTCAAGTCAAGCAAACACCTCCTTATAATTTATGGGGTTGAGGTATACCTCATCATCCTCACCAAACTCATGGTAATTTATTTTGTGTCAGGGCTGATACTTCTCCACATGGGCCTTGATGACACCATGAGGGTTCCATTCTCTATGTTCTACCCTACTTAGGGCATAAGAATTTTTTCATGTTGCCATATTCTAAAATGGGGTTATAATCTTGTATAAATGATTTTTGATGGTGATGGAGAATTCTTGGCAAGCCTTCTATTGAAGGTTGATGTAGTGACTGAAGATGCATTAAACTAATTGATAGGTAATCTCTTACTCTACCAATTGATCTAAAATGTGGTAAGGAAAGTGAAGGGGAGATTTGAGGGTATTGGCCATTCAAATGATGTTTTCATCTATGTAGTATTAGTAATCACCTATAGAGGTGAGATACTACCTTATTTCATTGGAGAGTTGAGGTATGGCCACATCGTTGATGGTCATAAATATCATTGAATATGACTCACAAATATCCTAGATGTGATTCTAGTAATGGTGGCCATATATTTTATAAAAAACTACATAGATCATTGTGCCTCTTTGAACCCATTATGGAAAGGTAGAGGGATTATACATTATGGTTATATAAATTACATCCACCAAATAGCTCATCATATATAAATTACCTCCACCCCAAATATATGATAATGCTTTGATAAGGTTGAAGTTGATCATGCCTCTAATATTTGGGACCTAATCTCCTTTGAGGATTATATGCATCAGGGGCACCCATAAGAGATTTATGTACACATAGTCAGTCACCCTAAAGAGTTGATCTAGTAGGATCATCCCCACATGAATCCCTTCCTTGAAGGTGCAGATAGTGAAAGATTTGATGTCTACCTTGTTAACCCATTTGGCATCTAGGTTTTCTACCCAATCCTTCAAGAAATCATATATTTGGTAGGTGTTGGTCCATGCCTCAATTGTGGCCATGTCATAAAAGACTATGTATTTTATGAGGTTGTATTAGACCTAGAATGTAATCCCTAAAATATTTGTGATCTTGTGCTAGGATCCCACAAAATACACATCATGAGCACCATCTTGTACTTTCTTAGAAGTGAGAAACATTTTGTTGAAGAGGTTTGCACATGGGAAAACTTCTATCTTGGCTGCACCTCTATGTAACCCACACTTCTTGTATGCCCTGAAGGTATATAGGAACTCAACCCCATCCTCATCATCATTGGAGACTAACTTGGGTACCATTTCAATCCCTTTGAATATCCCATTGCAATGCTTAAATCAAGTCAAGTTTTTTGGGAAGGTGGTGTCTTTATATTTTGGTTTAACCTTAGGGTTAGAGGATAAAGCATCCATGGAAAAAGAGGGATAGATATTTATGATAGTGAATTTTGATCAATGAGAGCATGGGGGCATAAGAATGAGCTGAAAGTGAGGAGTAAACTTATGGTAATATCGAAGCCATAATAGTAAAAGAGTTTACCATTGAGCACTTATATGGATCCTCAAAGATCCCCTGCATTATGACACTTGGTATCTCTCTGAGTACAAATTAAAATTTGATTTGGTCACTCAATCCTTTCTTTTATTTCTTGGTTTAGAATTAACTTAGAGATTTCAAATACATGATGCCTACTAGATTTGGAGACTCTGAATGGATATTTTGAATTGTCTAATTAGGGCCTAGTTTTTCATTTAGTTAATGTGATGAGTGTGGTAGGCACAAGGCTATATTTCCCCTATGGAATCTTGGATAGATTTTTATCCTTTGCCACATGTCCATCACCATTTGGATTCACCTATAATGGATACCACCGAGGCATGACCTGGTACTATTATCTTTACATGTTTGAGAGTAAGAATGGCCACCTAAAGGAGTGAGGTGACACATGGCATCCTTTTATTAGATTTTAAATCTAGTTATACCTCCCTCTAATCACCTTAGGGCATATTTTTCCCTTTTATACCAATTTTTATGAAATTTCCATGTGGCATGATCTGGTAGGTTAGGATCTACCATCTTTCTTAGGTTTAGGAGATTGACAAGTCTGACAATCAAGCCACATTCTACTCTTTCATTTGGTCAGTCTATGATATCTTTGAGATGTCTAGGAGACTAAGATGGCTGACAATAGGAAACTTGATTGGTTGGGATATCTTAGGGTATGACATCTCTGATAGATCTGGGAGACTAACATGTTTTACAATGGGGCAACCTGATTGGTTGGACCCTAACATGTCTGACAACTAGGACACACATGCTTTCTTATTTAGTCATTCCTCCTACAAAAATTCATGAAATACTAAGTTAAAAGGAATCTATGTAATTAATGTAAATGCTTACCTAGCTGCCAATGAAGATTTATGATATTCCAAGTAGGACTCTAGAAGACTAAGACTCTAGGGACCCTAATACAATTCCAAATCTATGAAAAATAGTCAACGTAATAAAAATATTCTAATTATGAAAACATATTTCCTTTTTAGGATGTAACAAGGAATTTATTATGCTTAAATCTAAAAGGATATAGGGGTCTTTAATAGAGACCAAGTTTTCATTACAATCATGTTAGATGCTCAAGAAATTGGGGTGAAACATAAGTTTGAGTATTTTCATAGAAAGATGATGATAAAAAAGGAACTAAAAATCTATGGACTTCTAATTGATAATTTTAATATGGGTCCCCCACTTATCTAAATAAGGGGTGTATTGGCCATAACAAATGGTGACTTTTTAGGAAAAATGTTGCCCCAATGTTTGTAACCCATGCTATAATCATCCAATATTGAACATAGAGATAAGCAATATAGACTCTATCTAATAAACTTTGATTATGAAAAGCACTCAAATATATTCCAAAAAGTAACATATTGGGCTCTAATTCCTTTTAAGGTATTTTTGTGCATTAGTGATGGGATGGACTACTTTAGTAAGCTTAAGCAAATTTGGAACATCAAAAGGTTTCTAAAGGGGTATGCATTTTATAGAATTTTGGCTGAGGGAGGAAGGCTCAAGAATTGATCTATTACCATTCAATCATATATATCCCTCATAGAGATGCTTTTTGTCTCACTTCTATACTTACTCCATTACCAACCAAGCTAGAAAGCCTATAATAGAGGTTGTCAAAATCACCCTTTCTAAGGAATAAATTTAACATATACATTTTTTTGACACTTAAACTTATTTTCATATGATATTTGATGTTTTATCCATGAGGTTTGGAGACTAATATAGCTAAGGTGTATGTAAACTTTGGTAGGATTTCAATATCCAAATGACCTTTCACTTATTTAGTGATTTATGATACCTTTGTTTTTTTCATTTGAAGTATTTGTGATGATTTTGGTTAGAGTATAAATTCTCTCAATTCACTTGCTCAATGTTGAATCAATGTATTTTAATTCTCTCAATTCCTCTTGGATAATTTCCTTGCTTATCACTATGTTCAATATTGGGGGATCACCTTATGTTTCCCAATCCTAGTACTAGTTTTCACTATTCAGTCATCCATTAGAGTAATCATTACTCTCTCTAAGCTCGGTCCACTCTTATAAATCATGGGGCATACGTATTCCCTTCTAGGAATGGAAAATTGGGAGCAAACAAATTGTTTCAAGGTCATAAAAATAAACATAGGGCATAGAAACACATGAAATAAAGAACAAAAACCAAATAGCAAAAGCAAACACATGATATAAGAAAACTAACATAAGCCTAATATAATATATACATTACCACCTTTGAAGTTTTTATTCTAAAATTGCATTGAAAGAAACATTCGAGAAGTAATGCTTCAATAATTATCCATTAACAGGTAGGGGGAGGTCATTGCCTTTAAAGTCTTTAAGGTAGAAAACATTTTGCCCAAGTAGCTTAGCGATTTGGTATGGATCGATCCAAATAAAATCAAACTTGGAATTCTAACCCTTATTTTAATGGGATTTATCCCATAATAGCACCATATCTAAAATCTTAAAGTATTTAACCTTGGCCTTCGTTTCAAACCATTGTTTGACAGTGTTTTGATGCTTGTTGATGTTTAGTAAGGCTTTATCCCAAACTTCTTATAACTATACAATGTTTAAGAGCTTAGAATTCACTTTATCATTATGTTTCATGTAATTTTGTATAAACTTGTAGGTAGGTATCTTGAGTGTAACTGGTAGAAATAGATATAATCCATATACTAGTATAAATAGTTAGACTTTGAGTGCATGCTTATGCCTAGTGTGGTCATCCCATAGAGTAAATTTTAGTAACAAATGCCACTCCTAGGGCTTCTTATCAATAGACCTCTTGATGGCATCAATCAGATTTTTGTTAGTTGATTCTACCAATCCATTCCCTTGCAGGTATTAGTTGGATGAGAACCTTAAAGTGATATTAGTGTCATATACCCATTCAATGAACTTCATGGATTGGAATGTGGAACCATTATCACAAACTAATGAGAGAGGGGTCCTAAACTAAGTGGTCACATTATTTTCTAAGAAATTGATTAATTAATTATAAATTATTTTCTTTATCACCACAACCTCGGTCTATCTTGTGTAATAATTTTTGGTTTTAAGAACAAACTTATGGCATACTAAGGATTTGGGGTTAGTGATGCCAACAAAATCTAGTCCCATTGGAAAAATGGTGTTGTTACTATAACCAACTGTAATAACATTATAGCATGGGTTTATATTTTGGAAAATGGCTAAGACTAATGGCATGTCTTGACATGTGCATGGACATATTTGAATAGGGTTGGCCAATAATAAACCACCTACATTATTTTTTGTGTCATCACATTTACTATAGGGTGACCAGTGCCTAGTTTCTCATGGAATTTTCCCATTACTTCCCTAGCTTCAACTTTTGATAGGCATCTAAGATAGTTTCCTTCATGATTTTTCCTAAATTGAACTCCTTTATTTATCATTTATTGTTTTGACTTCAATTTTATGGCTCTCTTTTGTGTTTAATTGAGTCTAAAAGGTGGGTTCTCATAGAGCAGGTAATGGATAATTAGGGTGTACCAAACCTACTACAATACTAGATCTCCATATAATTGGTGAATAATTATCCTTGGATTAATATTGATTATTAGTTGGGTATGACCTTGTCCTCTAACTAGCTAGGATGGTTTTTTTTCTAATTCATACTCCTATATCTTGGTCATCCATCTACCTCTACACTCTCATATCTCATTCCAACCCAATATTCACTTGATAGTCAGGTCTAACATTCACTTGATAGTTTGTGTCCTTTCCAAGGACCCTAGGTTAATGGTTAGACACTCTTAACCTATAATTTTGGGTTTTTTAATTGGGGGTGTAGATCTAAATGTGTCAAATTCCTTCTCCATAGAAATCATTCCCTTTAGAATTTGATTTCCTTGGATATTAAGGATTTTATCCTTGTTGACCTAATCCTCAGAACTATCCCTTTCTTATTCATCTATTATTTGGGATTCAAATTCCCCAAAACTAATAAGGAATTTGAAGATGTATTGGTCATCTTCAAAGACTTATAAATTCATGATGTTATTAAGAACAGAGGCGTAAGGGACCAATTCAACAATGAATTCTTGCATCTCAATGTCACCCAAGGGAGTTAACATTATAATTGAGGATGCTAATGAGTCAACAACAAAATTTTATTCCTTATAGATATGGATGATGTTAAATGTATCAAACATTTAAATTAGGTCCCATGCCCTATGTTTGTATTTCCTAAGGTATGATAGTTTACACTAAAATTTGCTCTTAACTTGGTTTACAACCAACTCAAGTTCACTAAAAATCTTAGCTCTTCGGCCTTTTGCTTCAATACAAAATGTATCCTACGGATGAATTCTTATACTCCACTAATTTTTTAGTTTAATGTAAATACATCCTATATGAAGCTAGGTATCTCTTTCCTTGTGGTTTTATTTGTAGAACATCTGCTCCACTACCTTGTTTAGAATGAGATCAATCAACATATAAAGACCATAAGCCTATAAATTTAGGTTCATTTACATATTTTTATTTATCAAGTTTCATGCTCATCATATAAATCCTTAAGTCAGAGGATACTAGGTTCATTTTCTCATTCACTGCATTATACTCAAATGTCATGTGCTTCATCTTAGATTCCCTATCAATGATGATCTGATTGGCTATGCCTCTCCAAGACAACCACATGTGGGATAATCCATAGCCATATATCCATTCAATATTTTAACCAATACTAATTGAAGAACATCTTATAGGATTTAAGAATATCCACAACTTGAATGTCAAAGAATTTTTGGATCCTAGGTTCTAACTCTAGCTGCATATGTACATTGAGAATCTCTCCAACTACCTTAACCTCATAATTATTGAGCTAGAATATGAATTTGTCTAAATTTATGGGGACTAAACCCAATTTTTCACAGATTCCTATAGGTATCACATTTGTCGAAGATCCTGAGTCTTCCAAACAATTATACATATTCTTCTTGAATAGTCTAATGTTTAAAATAAAGGGAAGAACCTCAGTATGTGAATAAACATGTTAGTGTGAGCATTATTTTTCTTCATTGGATCAACTTAATTGACTTTTGGTTAGGTATTTTAGTATAATATCATGTTTCTTAGTGATTTGAGCAAGATCATGAAGATTTATATTCACTTTAATCTTCTTCATGTCATTTATTATATTGTAGCCTACCTTGTTTTTAACTAGTTTGGATTCCAATATGGCCTATAGTTCATGAGGTTTTGGAGGTGGTGGATCATTCTTAGCATTATGATCTAGTGGGGTTGTACCATTATTAGGAGGGGTTGAGGTGGTGAGGGGATATTATTGCATCATATTATTAAGTGTGTAGTTGGTCCATTAGAATTATTGAAAGGCATGTACCTCACTAACACTTTCCTCTAATTCATTTTATTTGTATCTAGGGAATTCCATGGTTTTTAACACCATGGAAGTACTAGGGTATTTACCCATGTTGGATGATTCTTGTTAGTTTTCAACCTCCTCATGCTCTTCCATATCCCTTTAGAAAATGTCAAAAGCATTATATAATTCAATGTAGTCGAGATCTTCATGTTAGGATATGTTATGCACACAACACTAATTTGGAAGGACTATCTCACAAATTTTAATTTTAATTAGCTTATTTGGGGAAGGATTTGGTTGAATGTGGGGGTGACTATAGTTTTTATTTTATCTTTATTATGTAAAGTTCTTGTTTGAACTTTCAGCATTAGAGTTTCCCATCTCCCTTTTTAGTCCAAGGAAGTTGTTAATTTTTTTTTACCATCCATTATATGGCATAAAATTCATTTTTTATTGACCCCTAGGGTATGGGTTGGGTATTTTTAGTTGTTTCTAATGTTACTTGGTGATACAACTAGGGAACCATTTCATTGTTCACTAGGTTAAGAACACCCAAGTGATGATTAGGGGAAGCATATCTCAAAGGGAGTTAGTTCATTTCATGTAACAACTGAGATAGGGGAAGGTTCTAGTTTGTATTAGGAATGAGTCTAGCATGTTTGGTAAAGCATTAGGAATGGAAGCCATCATTTAACCTTAAATTTTTAATTGTCTATCAACCTTTATGGCCTCTGTATAAGCCATAGATAGGTCTATTATTAGGAGGACGTTCCTTAAGAGCATGGCTTTCTATGGGTCCAAGGCATTCTTATACATTTGAAGTGCTAGTTGGGTGTTTGGTTGATAGAGAATAGTGACCCAACTATACATTTTATGAAATATAGCATTGAAATTTTTGATAAGTTCATTTGGTTTTGTATTGATACAGGTAAACTATTGGTATAGGACACTAGGGTTGATGACTTTCCTAAATTGAACCAAGAAGGTGTTGTTAAACTATTCCCATCCTATAATTTAATTTTTGGGAAGATTGAGGAACTAGTCATAGCTTGAATCCATCAAAGTGAATGGAAATAGCCTATAGGCTACATCTTCATGATCCACATTTATAATCCTTAGGGAAGTTTTATAAGATTTCACATGTTCTTTAGAAATTCATCCCACACCAGGAGTGAAATGGGGAAGTACCTTCTTGGATTCTTAGGTAAGTCATATATGATTCCAAGAACATTGATAGTTGACCTGGCTAACTAGGCCACATGGGCAACCATTAGGGGGGTTTGTTTAGGGGAGACTGAGAAGAGGAGATAGTGGAAATAATGATAGTTCTGGGTCTATTTCCACTAAAATAGACTCTCATGCAATTTCAAGGTTGAAATAATTAGTCTACCTTAGCTAGATCTAGACTTATTAATCCATGTACTAAGATCCAAATTGTTCAAAGGTAACGAATGGGTTAAAACCTGTTTATCAAGGTTTTTCTTCTAGATATAGTTATTGTTATGTGTGTCTGAAACACACAACAATGGGGAAATCATAAATGAAAGGTATCAAGACTGAATAAAATTAATATTAAGGACCTCTTTATATCACCAACTATTATTGTGTCAAAGATCCTTTCATCCAAAGGCACTCATGAGATTGAGTGTTTTATAGGAGGAAAGCAGGAGACAATATATAGGATAAATATATACCCTCACTAATTTTAGGAATGATGCTAGTTAAGTCTAAGGACTGAGAAGTTTAACCTTGATCTACTCAGAGAAGATCACTTATTACCATTGGAGGCTCAATGTATGTGTGGTTAAACTTAGAACTCATTACCATCTGAATAAACCCTTACTCGTTATTATTACTAATCTAAGATTTATTGATTTATAGAAAAAAGGATAGTGTTTTAGTTATGAAATAAACATAAAAAGTGGAGAAAAGAAAGGTATAAAATGGGTTTTACTAATTCATAGAATGCTAGTGCTTGAGAACTGAACATGCCAAGTCACAGCTATACCACTATGTGCATGGTTCAGCATTTACACAAACTTTAGCCACTCAATGGGTAAGATTATAAGGGATACCAATATGAATATTTTACTTGTAGGGTCCTCCCTAAAATTTAAACACTCAAATTATTTTTAATAATTGAGACAAAGCTTTTGAAATACTTTATAACTAAAATTACATAAAACATAAAGTGTTCACAAAAAGATTGAAAAGAATATACAGGGGGTTAAACTATTAAATACATAATCTAACTACCATATTCATCTCTATATCATAAGCACATAATCACTCTTATTACATAAAAATCCACTTAGAACTTAAAAACAATGGACCAGATTCCTTGATTAGAGAACTAGGTTAAAATAAATAAAAGTGTTCTCTAAGATTTTTAACTAGGTTTCTTTACACAAATTTTTGACCATTCAAAGATAAGATAGTTTACAATATATATAATGATGGGGCTTGCTTCCAAGTAGCATGATATTCTCATCCTTGTCCATGATGGCACTCAAGGTTATTACAACTACCAAGATTCAAAACAAATAAAAGATTCCCAACTTTCCCAAAATATGCCCTTGAAGGCCCACTCATTTGATCCATTGATGAGCTAGAGAAGAACAACCTCCAAGATATTTAAATTGTGCCTCCTTGGTTTCTAGTATGTCTACCACTAATTCAAACTCCTTGTATAACTTGGTTAGGTATGTAGGTAACTCCAAAAATATCATCTCTGACTGGGTCAATAGTCATTTATGTACTTAGAATGGGGCCTCTAGGGACACTTTCACTTTTGAGACATGGTTGATGCTTGAAATAGATTGAGTTGAGAGTTATAGAACTACCTTGGCTCCAGATTTGTTGGTATTTTTCACTTTTCTCTTCATGACCTATTCTAAGTGACCTAGTTGAACTTTAAACTTGCTTCTATCCATTAGGGTGCCATTCAAGTGGAATAGTATAGTGATGTTGACCTCCCTAAAGTAAGTCAACATCCTTTCTCTAAATTCTTCTCAAGTCCCAAAAATTTATGTGCCAAGGATAGTCATTATTTAATTGAGGCCCTCATACTCCTATCATGAGTTTGATATAGGCTCAAGTCTGAGGTAGGCATGAGTTTCAACTTTGGGAACATGCCCTTGTGGATAACCATAGATAGTTTTATACACTTGCTATCTATGAGAATAATTATTCATAAATACTCATGCACCCTATGGATATGTGCCATTATTTTTATCAGTTCTTCAACCACCTCATTAAGAGCTAAGAAGAGAGGTACAAGGGATTCCTTTACTTATCTAATTAATTACACTAGGAAGGTGATCTTTACCTATGCCTCAATCACCCAACCCTATTCCTACATGTCTTTCATGAGCTTCTTAGACATGTCATATAGGGCTTAGAGCACAGAGACTAAATCCTCAACCACTCTCTCTTCTCTTGTAGATTTTATCACTTTGGTGAGGGAGAATAGGTCTTGTTAAGTCTTCTAGACTATAATGTCTCCTCCTTGAATGAATTTATGTGTGAGGATCCTCCTCATGTTCTATGAGTTCCTATCAAACTCCCACTACAATTTTGTATCTCCCAACATGATCATCTTAGGTGCCTATTAGACCGTGGCTACTCCTAAGGTAGAAGGGGGTATTAGTTTGGTAGTAGAGATGGAGGTGATAGGTGGAGGCCTAGGGAGGAGAGGAATGGATGAATAAAATAAAATGAAGTATAAAAGTAATGGATAAATAGGATGCATGGGGGCATAAGAAGGAAGGATGAAATGGGAATCCCATGGTAACATTGGGCCTACCACTAGCTCTAGGTCAAATCAACCTATGAGGCAATGATGTCAAGGAGAGAGGCATTCAATAGGAAGTAATAAATCATTTGATTAAATCTAAATCCTCAGGCACCTACAATAATGGAAAACTAAGTACCAAGAGTGATACGGTGAGCTATAGGGTTTTGAATAATAGTAGTTACCTTTTAATTCTTCTTAGGCCTCTTACCCAGATCAGCTTACACAACTACAGTAGAAGGATTTTTACTGGCATAGGTAGTAGGGGCCAATTAAGGAGTATATGGAGTGACTCTAGGCACTACTAACATAGTTGGGGCTAATTAAACCATGCACAAAGGTGAATTTAGTATTGGGGATACATTGAGATTTGTTGAACAAATAACACCTAGATATGTTCAAACCTATGAAAGAACTAATAGGGTGATTTCAATATCCCTACAAGTTGAATGGATTGAGTAGACAAAAATTGGGATGTTTTATATTGAGGTAAAAGCAGGTTTTGAAGGGGCCCCGAAACCCTGTTACAAAGAAAGAAAGAAAGATCATCCAAGACCACAGGCAAAGCCTAAAAACTACTACAAGGAAGTAGCAAAAATAGGTTTTAAATGGACCTGAAACCACCAGAAAGACTTCTGGTCAAAACCCAAATTAAACAGAGATCTGGTATCACCAAAGGCAAAGGATTACAGAAAGAAAACAAAAAATAGGACCAGTTACTAAACCAACCAGAAGAACCAGATTATTCATCCAGTTCCAATATCATTTTCATAGTTTCTTTTCCTTTCTTAACAGTATCCTGGGTAGTGGTTGCCGCCTGCATAGCTCCTTTTTGTGTAACCTTCTTTCTATAACTTTGTCTTGTCCTTTTGCTGGGTCCCTCCAGGGCTTTGGTCTCCTCATTGGCTCTTTTACCTATATTGACAGCAGCAGCACAAATATTGGACGTAACTTCCTCCATTTTCATTCTGTTGTCCTTAATAAGTTCCCGAAGGTTATTTTCATAAGCTTTGAGCTTGACTGGGATCTCCCTTATCTGATTTTCCATATTGTTTATTTTGTTCCAAACAGCTTTCAGGGAATCTTCCATAGTTTCCACTTTCCTCTTGAGATCCATAATCTCCCTACACGTCCAAGAATCAAATTGGGATGATGCCTCTGCTTTACAATTAACCCAAGCCATAGGTGTGTGTGTTTCATCATTTTGTTTTTTCCCTCTCCATTCCTTAGAATTTTTATTGGGACTGTTCCTGGCTTCTTCAAAGATATCCTCTCGACTCTTTTGTTCCCGCTCTTTAATTCCAGTTTGAATTTCCATATCCATATGTTGATTATCATCCTGACCTGAAGTTTCCTTTTTGTTCTTTGAAGTTGGGTCCTCAACAAGGTCATCCTAGAAAAATTCATCCTCTGACACTTTCTGGTTTTCCTTCGTATCTTCAGTTTTGTTTGCAGAATCCTCCTCTGTGTTGAGATCATCTTTTTCATTCTTCTCAAAACATTCTTCATCCTCATTAGAGTTTGTATCCCAGCTTTCAGTTCCTTCTTCTTCTTCCAAGTTTTCCTCCCTAGGGTTTTCAATTCTCTCCCGTTCCGTATCTTCTTCTACATTCTGCTTTTTAGCACTAGGGAGCTTTATTTTGCCTTTCCCGTTTACACTTTCACTCTTTCTGTTCCCTGACACCTTAATTTTCCCCTGTTTGGGGTGCTTTACCATTGCACTATTCTTGCAGTAGCCTTCGATAAGCAAAATAAGGCCTTCATGTAGGATAGGGTGCATTTCCTTTTTCCTATGAGCATATAAACTTTGGACCAAGGAGAAGTGAAGATAAAAGGGAAAAGACAAACTAACCTTGTGCCTGAAGTGGTTAAGGAAGACAAAATGGAACTTGTGCACGCGCTTGCTTCTTCCATCCAGGATGAAGTACTCCCTTATGCAGCTTAAGACATCCCTCCATATCCCTTTTATCTGATCCAATTCATAGAAATCCCCATTCTTGACCAGCTTATGTTCTTCCTCATCCATTTTGGGGAACTTACAAAAGGCCTCATTCGAGATGCTTGTCTGCTTGGAAAATTTGAGTCCATCCGTAGGCAACCCTGTAACCTCAGCTATAAAATCCTCTGTTAAGTTCACTATGATACCATGCAGGGTGACCCTTTCATCAGACCAATTTTTGAAAAAAGCCGTAGTGATATGCGGCTTTGATCCATGGAGTCTTTCCATGTAGCTCACAACTTTTCCTTTCTGCAGAATTCTCCAGACTTCTTGTTTCTCTCTCCATTCATCACAGCTCTTGGGTTCCTATTTTTGGGGTTCTCCCTTCCTTTCGCGTGCCATACTCATTTTCTTTGAATCCCAGTTGCTATGGTTTTTACACTGAACCCACCTGCTACCAAATTGATTGGAAAGTCGGCTTTGTTTGTGCTTTTTCAGGATCCGCGTCTCACTCTTGAGGGCCTTCCTCTTTAATGATTGTTTTCCTTTCCCCGCGCTGCCACTCCTCCTATTCATTATATATTTATTACTCTCCAATCTTTCCTTCCTTTGCATGGGTTGAATCATGAATAATGAGCACCCTCAATTCCATGTTCTTTTCTAATGTTTCATGCCACCTCACTGTTTGACCTTCTCGGACTGCACAATTAGCTAGCCAATCTGCAACACCATTGGCTTCACGAAAGGTGTGGGTTATAATCACTTCTTCAAATTTATTTAATAGTGTTTTCATCTCCATTACCTTATCCTCTATGGTCCAAGACACAGCATTTCTATTATTAAAAATATTTATAATATTCAAAGAGTCCCCTTCAAGCCACAATTTGGGATATCCCGAGTCCACAACTAATTTAGGGTCTGAAGGGCAGCTGTAGCTTCGGCAATGTGGCAATTCGATTTACCAATGGGGATTGCAACAGCATCAATTACCATTCCCATATCATTTCTCAAGACTCCACCACAACCTGCATTCCCTGGGTTCCCTTTGGCTGCACCATCAAAGTTTCCTTTAATCCATCCTTGAGGAGGAACATTCCATGTTACTCCAGATCTGGGTTTATCAGGTTTACCAATAGGATTATCCGTCCTCAAGGGATTATCCACTTGGAGGGTAGAGCTTGGATTCTTTTGTAATAAAAAATTCTCCTTTAAAGCTCTAACGATGTTCTGTCCTACCACCCATCCAGGAAGTTCTTTCTTTCTAAAGATTCAGTTATTTCTTTCCTTCCATATTCCCCACCAAATATGGGGAAGAGTTATTTTCCATAAAAAAAGGACTTCAGGATTCTTTGAAGGGCAGTACCAGCTTTTGAGAGATAATTCCACATTTTTGTGGTGAATCCATGTAATGCCCCACAAATTGAGAATCTCCTTCCAAACAAGTTGAGTGAAGGAACAATTCATGAACAGATGATCTCTATCCTCAAGGTCTTTTTTACAAAGAATACACCTGTTTACAATATTAATTCTGCGTTTCTGTAAATTATCCAGAGTCAATATTTTGTTTTGGAGAAGGGTCCAGAAAATGAATTTGATTTTAGGGATGAGCCCCTTAATCCAGGCTCTCATCCATAACGGTTCGCTACCATTTCCCTTAGAGGAGAAAATGGACGAAAACTTTAAACTGTCCACTTGGCTCATTGTGCCAAACAATTCTATCTTCTTGGTTAGGATATAGAGATATAGCATTTAGGGATAATTGAATATCCTTGAGATCTTGATCATAGTCAGTGAGGTATACCCAAGAGTTGTTCTGCCAATATTGATTAACCGTTATTCCCACTCTTTGCTTGCATCTATCTATCACATCTTTATCTTGGATTTCTTCCTGTAACAGTTTTCCTCTTAACCAATTATCTTCCCAGAACTTCACCTTTTTACCATTGCCAACTTTCCATGAACTTCCTTCTTCTAAAACATGTTTTGTTCCCTGGACTGCCCCCCATATGGCAGAAGGATGAGAAATGTCCGGTGTGGTAAAGAATTCAGGGAGTGACTTTGCCTTGAATAAGTACTTATGCTTCCAAATTTTACTCCATTCTTTATTTTCCTAATAAACCCTCCACCCCTGTTTAGCTAAGAGGGATGTGTTCATACTTCTAATTTTCCTTATGCCAAGTCCACCATCCCTGACAGGTTTGCAAATGTTATCCCATGCTATAAGAGGCATTCTCCTTTTCTCCTCAGTACCTGACCAAAGAAAGTTTCTTTGGATTTTTTCTATAGCTTCAGCAAATTTAGTGGGGATTTTGAAAAGACTCAAAGCATATGTAGGTATGCTTTGAAGACTTGCTTTGAGGAGTGTGAGCTTTCCACCTTGGCTTAGAAGACTGCCTTTCCATCCCACCAATTTCTTGCTAAATTTGTTAATAAGTCCTTCCCAAAAAGCTTCAGGAACTTTCGACCCTAAAGGGAGACCAAGGTAAGTGGACGAAAAAGAACCTATGGAGCATTCTAGGATTCTTGCTATTTTGTTCTGTCTATAAACTGGGGTATTGGTAAAGAATACCATGCTTTTGTTCTA
Organism: Torreya grandis; assembly: GCA_037957365.1. Classification (NCBI taxonomy): domain Eukaryota; kingdom Viridiplantae; phylum Streptophyta; class Pinopsida; order Cupressales; family Taxaceae; genus Torreya; species Torreya grandis. Next base: position 2,129,177 of record JARHVA010001512.1, read on the forward strand.
GTTAATCAGTTGTCTAGAGGCAGAGGAATATAGATTTATAGCTTCCTTTAGAGTTCTAGCTTCTGTGACTTCAGATTGTCCCATGAAAATAGTATCATCCACAAATTGACCATGGGAGCATATTAAAGGATGCGAAAAGGGTTTCAGACCTTTAAATAATCCTCTACAAACTAAGTCCCCAAGGTATCGCCCCATACTATCGGCCATGATAATAAACAGAATAGGGGAGATAGGGTCCCCCTGTCTTAATCCCCTAGACGGATTGAAAAAATGAGACGAACTCCCATTTACCAACACAGTTATAGAAGTAGTAGTTATTAGCTGCTTGATTATATCAACCACTCTTTGTTCAAAGCCAAAGGCAATAAGGCTTTTTGAAAGGAATAGCCAATCCACCCTGTCATATGCTTTAGCTATATCCACTTTCATTAGGAACCCCTCTGTGTTAGAGCTGAATAGTGAATGAACATTCTCATGCGCCGTTATAACTGAGTTGAGGATTTGTTTGCCTGGAATGAATCCATTTTGCTAATCAGCTATTAACGAAGGGATCACTTGAATTAGTCTAGTCGTTAGAACTTTGGAAATTATCTTATAGAAAGAGTTGCACAAACTAATCGGTCTGAACTGATTAGGGCATTCCGCTCCAGCCTTCTTCAGAATAAGGCACAAAAAAGTGGCATTAACATCCTTCAGCATCTATTTTGCTCCAAAGAACTCCTTCACCGCATTGCTGACATCCTTACCTATAAGTTTCCAGAGCTTTTGAAAAAAAAACATGGGGAAACCATCTGGTCCAGGTGTTTTTTCTCCTCCTAAAGATCTAACAGCTTTGAAGATTTCCTCCTCCTTAGGTATAGAACATAACATATTATTCTGCTCCTTCGAGATCAATGGAGGAATCACTCGTAGGATATCAGCCTGGCTTTTCAAGTTAATGTTTCTATCAACCTTCATCAGGGAAGAGAAAAATGAGATCAATTCCTCCTTTATTTCCTTTTCCTCTGTTATCTTCTGATCTCCTTTTATCAAATGATGAATATGTGTTTTCGCTCTGTGTTTCAATGTGGAGAGATGGAAAAACTTAGTATTTTTATCTCCTTATTTCAACCATTGCACCCTTGATCTTTGTCTCCAAAAGGTTTCCTCCTTTGTTATAATGTCTTGATATTGTACCAATTGTTCACTTTCTTCTCTATGGGATTCTGAGGTATATCCATTTTGCTGGATTTTTTCCTGAATTCTACTGATATTCTCCTTGATGGTCTTCTTTTTCTCAAAAATATTTCCAAATCAGTCCTTATTCCATTTCTTAACTTCCTTTTTAACATTTTTGAGTTTGGAGACAACTCTGAAGAGTGTTGTTCCCTCAATAGGAATATTCCACCACTCCTTTATTTTGCTTTCGAACTATGGATGTTGCAACCACATCTTTTCAAATCTGAATGGGTGATTCTTTTTTTGATTCAATTTGACCACTGTGAGAATAAGAGGGAAATGATCTGAGCCTATTCTATGGCATGCTTCCAGCTTACAAGTATAGTCTTTCATCCAGTCTGGGGAAATGAGAGCCCTATCAAGCTTGGCCTGTATACATTCCTTGTCCAGTCTCTTATTGCTCCAGGTATACTGAATTCCTTGCAGCTCCACATCCATTAAACCTTCTTTACTTATAAACTCCATGAGATCAAATCTCCCTTCCATTTGAATAGTGTTACCACCCATTTTCTCATAATCATAGAGAGGAACATTAAAGTCTCCCATTATAATCCATCGCCCACAGTAATCTTTGCTTCTGAGTTTTGAGAGAGTTTCCCATACCTTCTTCCTTTCGTTCCTGGCATTGGGAGCATAGATATTTACAACATACCATCTTTCCTTTTGGTCAACCTTAGTTAAATTGACAGCCAAAAATTTTTTACTTTCCATCAAAATAGAACCAGCATATTGATTTTTTTTCCATAATATCACGGTTCCTCCCGAGGCACCTTCAGAGCTACTGGCCTTAATGGTGTAATATTTAAAGTCTTTGATCTATTCTGCTTTCTCTTTACTCATTTTAGTTTCTTGAAGCAGAAGGAGGTCTGGCTTTTGCTCTCTGACAAAATTCCTAACTAAATCTACTTTATAAATGCTATTTAGCCCCCTAATATTCCAACTAAGAATCCTCATTTATTTTTATTGATTTGGAGACATTGTTGCAGAGTAGTCTTCTTTCCATATGCTATATTGTGCTTACTTTCCAATTCTCTATTCTTCTTTGCAGATTTTTTCCCAGGTTTATCTGGAGATCCTACATCCGGTTTAAATTTGGCTTGCTTTTCAGATCCTTTTCCTTCTTTACTCCTTAGAGGACTATTTACTTTCGCACCACCATTTCTTGTCTTAATGTGATTAGTATTGTTCTTTTTCTCTCCTTTAATCTTTTGGTTTTTAGAGTTTTTTCCAACCTCTTTCATTTCTTCTGTCTTTAGGTCCTCTTTCGCAGGAGTATTATTTTCAACCGTTGATACCTCCTACTTTTCCCTTATCTGAACTTCACATAAATCTCCCTCTCCTTCTTCTATATTGTTTCCCCCTTCAGGTAATACTTCTCCTTCCTCTAATTCTTCATTATCCTTTACCTTAGAAACTTGATTTTCTATACTTTGGGTGTTTTGGTTTAGGAAATTAGCCTCTTCTTCTGTTAGAAAATCTGATTTTTTGTCCTCTGATCCCTTCCCCTTCTCTTCCATTAGGGGACTAATTTTTTTTAATGGGGGATCTATTGTTCCTACTGAATTAGGGTCACCCTCTTCTTCTGTTGTAGAGATTTTAACCTTATCTGTGTGTTGGTCAGCTAAGGCATCTTGAGTCTTCCTTATCTTTCGAAAGTCTTCTTTTACCTTCCATATTTTCTTTTGTTGAATCTTTATATTTCTCCCTTCCTGAAAATTTCTTGAAAAGGGTCTACCCCTGTTGGGGCAATTCTTAGCCCAATGCCCCTACTTTTTACATGCATAACAAGAATTCGGCAGATCTTCGAGACACTTGGGTGAACTATGGAGGTGGTGAAATAGGAAAGAGGGGAGGAACCACCTGAATGGGCCACTATGGGAATAAGAAACCATGGGGTGCTCTACTAGGTTGTTGAAGGACTATGGAATTAGGGTAAGGGATCTCCATATCCACTATCATTGGTCACACTTTAGTATCACCTCTAGGTTGATACTAATATCAAATTATAGCATTTATGTAGCCACTGATTGAGAAACCAAAATTGTGGGAGGTGGTGGATCTAGATAAGAGGGTCAAGGAGAAAAGGATCATGGAAGAGAAGAGGTTGGGACCCCTTGTAATATCTCCCTTAAAATTTTATGAGTATTCGCCTAAACATCATTCCTAGCCTTAACTAATGTAGAGAAAGTAGGACCACTTTGGGTAGATGGCTTGGGATGAACCTGCTTTCCCTTCTTCTTCTTCCTAGCCTCATTGGGCAAGCACCTCCTTGTCATTTAAGGGGTTGAGGTGGACCTCATCATATTTTTTAGACTCATGGATATAATTGACAATGATCTAGGATTGATACTTTTTCACATTGGCCTTGATGATATTTTAGGGGTCCCATTCTCTATATTCTGCCCTGCCCATGGCATAAGAATCCTTATCTATCATCATATTCTATAATGAGGATAAACTACTATATAAATTATTCCTAGTAGTGATGGAGAATTTTGGGAAATATTTTTACTAAAATTTTATGTAGTGATTGAAGATGTATTCAAAAAATTAATACATAATCTCTTATTTTACCAACTAGTTTAGAACTTGTAAGGCAAACAAATGGGAGATTTAAAGGTAATAGCCACTCAAATTGTGGTTTCATCCTTGTATTACTATTAGTCACCTATGGAGGTTAGATACTACCTTATTTCATTATAGATAAGAATCATGGTCACCTCATTGATGGCCATATAGACCACTGGATAGAAGGACTCACAAATCTCCCAGATGTGATTCTAATAATGGTGGCCATATAGTTTATAAAAAAACTACATGAACCATTATGCATCTGATAACCCATGGTGGAAATGTAGAGGGATTAAACATGATGGTGGTACAAACTAAATCTACCAAGTATTTCATCATATTAAAATTATATCCACCCTAAGCATCTAATATTACCTTGATAAGGTTGAAGTTGATCATGCCTCCAAGGTCTAGGACCTAATTACCTTTCAATATTATATGTAACAAGGTCACACATAAGATATTTATGTACACACTTTAGGTCACCCCAAATAGTCACTCTAGGAGTATCATCCCCACACAAATCCCTTATTTGAGGGTATAGATAGTGTTAGAGTTGATATCTACCTTGTTAACCCTTTTGGCATTTAGGTTTTCCACCCAATCCTATAATACATCATATATTTCATAGGTTTTGTTCCATGTATTAATTGTGTCCACGTCATAATAGACAATTTATACTAGGAGGTTGTATTATTCCTTATACATACTCCCCAAAATATCTATGAACCTGTGTCAGGAACTCATAGAATACATAACATCATGAGCACCATCTTGTACTCACTTAGAACTGAGCATCATTTTACTAAAGAGGTCTTCATAGGGGGAAAATTCTAGCTTGGTTGCATTTTTAAGTACCCTACATTTATCCTATGCCCTAAGGATATCTAATAACTTATCCCCATCCTCATCATCACTAGAGAGTAACTTGGGTACCCTTTCAATTTATTTGAGTATCTCTTTATAGTGATTTAAGTGGGTGAAGTTATTTAAGAAGGTGGTGTCTCTATATTTAGGTTTATCCTAGGGTTAGAGGATGAAATAACCATGACATGAGAGGTATAGGTCTTTATGATGGTGAATTTTGATTAAGGTGAGTATGAGGGCACTGAAATGAGTTAAAAATAAGGAGGAAAATTATGGGAATATGGGAGTAATAACGGTAAAAGAGTTTTCCATGAGGAACTTATAGAGATCCCTAAACATCTCCTACATTGATAGTACTTGATTTCTCACCAAATATAAATTCAAAATTGAGTTGGTGTCTTGATCCTTTCATTTATTTCTTGATCTAAAATTAACTCATATATTTTGAATACATGTAACTTTTTATATTTAGAGATTGTGAAGGGATGTTTGAATTATCCAATGAAGGCATAATTTCCCATTTAGTTGATTCAATGAGTATGATAGGCACACCATTAAATGTCTCATGTGGCATCTTAGATAGATTTTAGCTTATACCACATGTCCATCATAGGTTGGATTTACTTATAATGGATACCACCTAGGTATGACCTGGTATTATTACCTTTACACAGTCACAAGTAGGAATGGCCACCTAGAGGAGTGAGGTGATGTGTGGAATCCTTTGATTATATGTTGAATATGACTATACCTCCCTCTAATTACCTCATGATGCCTTGATCCCTTTTCTACCAATTTTTACGTAAGTTCCATGTGGTGTGGTTTAGTAGGTTATGATCTAATGTCAGGTCTAATTGATTGACATGTCTGATAACCAAGCCACATGGTGTTCTTTCATTTAGTCGGGCTCTCCCAAGCTTTGATATCTTTAATAGGTTTTGGAGATGGACATGTCTAACAATGGGGCAACCTAATTGGTTAGGCTTTCTTAAGGTCTGACATCTCTAATATATTAAATAGACTAAAATGTCTAACAATGGGGTAACCTGATTAGCTTGGCCCTGACATCTCTAACAATTGGGGCATGTGGTACTTTATCATTTTTTAATATTTTCTAGGCTTTGATGTTTCTAACAATTTGGGAGACTGACACTTTTGGTAATGGGACATATAACACTTTCTCATTTGGTCATTCTTCCTATAAAATTTCATGAAAATAACTCATTTAAAAGGAAACCACATAATCAATTCAAATACTTGCATACCTACCGAAAAACCTTTATGAGATGCTAAGTAGGACTCTGAGAACCCTAATACAAGTCCAAATCTATGAAAAATAGTTATCAAAATAAAAATATTCTAAATTATGAAAGCATTTTATTATTCTTAGGATGCAATAAGGACTCGACTATGCTTAAATCTAAAAGGTTATATAGGTCTTTAATAGAGACTATATTGTCATTACAAGCATGCTAGATACTCATTAAAGTGGGGTGAAACAAAAGTTTGAGGATTTTCATAAAAGGATGTTGATCATAAAGGGACTAAAAACATGGGGAAGTTGAATTGAGCAATTTAAAATGGGTCCCCCATTTCTCTAAAGAAGGGGGTGTGTTTTACACAACAAAATTTTTGCCTAGTGTACGTGGCATTAAAACTAGTGGATTTGATAAATATTGTTTGAGATTTATAAACACTTGTTTGCACTCTTCATTCCAGTTAAAATCAATGTTATTTTTAAGTGGATAGGTGAATGGGTGGCATATGCTTGTAAATTGAGATATAAATCTATGAATAGCCTAAATTTTTCCTTGAAAACTTTGAATCTCTTTGAGATTAGTAGGTGGGGGCATTTTTTTTATATGTGTGACCTTTGGTTGATCCACTTCTATACCTATCTGACACAATAAAAACCAAAGGCTTCCCTTAAGTGACCCCAAACATAATTTATTTATATTTAGGTGAACCTTGTATTCTATTAACCAGTCAAATATCCTATGTGTCACTATGGGATGATCTACTCTTGTTCTAGACTTGGCCAAAATATCTACATTATCTTTGACAATATCATGAAACATGTTGTGAAAAATGATTATCATTACACACTGATATGTGGCTCTAGCATTTTTGAGACCAAATAGAAATAATTGGTAACAAAATGTGCCTCAAGGTGTGATGAATGTTGTTTTATGTCGGTCTTCATGTGTAATTTTTATTTGTTTATACCCTAAATAACCATCCATTAATGACAATATTTCATGACCTGATGTAGAGTCTAAAATCATGTTAATAATTGGAGGTGGAAATTCATATTTTGGATAAGACTTATTAATATCTCAAAAAATTGTACAGACTCTAATCCTTTCTATCATTTTGTTGATTGGCACTATGTTAGAAATCCACTCTGAATAATTTATGGGTTGAATGAAGTTGAATTTCAATTGCTTTTGTAATTCCTCCTTTACAAGTAGATTCACTTTAGGATGATTTTTTTATTAATTTTTGTTTAATAGGTTTATCATCCTTGTGAAATATGAGGTGGTGGACTATAAGTGATGGGTATAGCCTAGGCATATATGCATATGACCAGGAAAACACATCTAAAAATTCTTGGAGAAAGAGATTTAGGATTGACTGTTCTTCAAGATCAAGAGAAGCAATAAGCTTCACCATTTTATCTCTTCATTGGTTCCAATATTTACGTCAATGGTATTTTCAATCAATAATGTGGACTCCTCTTGAAAATTTGTAGGAGGAGTAATATTAAGTTCCTCATCAATGTCTTGTTGATTTTGAGTTTCATCATCTAAATTTTTTGTCGAGGACTTAACTGCAAGGATGTTATTGTTATGTGGATGATTAAAATTTATATGCTCCCCAAAGTATGTTTAATTATTTAGGTGGATTGAAAAACCTTTCCTATGATCCCCTACTAGAATGTCATATCTAACTCTCATGAATTTAGATATAGCCTTACAATTTTGAAAATGGTCAAGTGTGGATTTTTTTGGTCCCAAGTTATAAATTATGGGTATGTAAGTTCAAAGGTCAAAATGGTTGTGTCATGGAAAAGGTTTGTGGATAAAATATACTTATAGTGGCTATGAATGGAAATTATTTTGATATCAAAAGAGTATTCCTCAAATATTGTAAAATAATACCTATTGTAATCATATGGGATCACACTAGGTGGCTTATATCTAATGCCTCAAGAATATTCATTCATTTCAAACATTAGTTCTACAAGACCTTGTTCGTGAATATCAAGACCATTGCACTTATCATTCATTATATTTCACATCATAGCTTGGGAATGGGATATTGGTTATTTTAAATACATGTAAAAACCTCGTCACTATAGAGCTAAGGAGGGTTGGAGTCTTCAACTTATTCTTTAGAAAGGTGTCTACCTTCAATGAAAGATGTTTTACCAAATTGTCAGACTAGTTGTGTTTGCTTCCTATAATAGGGCTTTCCATGGTTATTGAGAGACATATGGATTTTTCTTAGACAATGGGCATCATGGATTTCATACTCTCCCATACATTTATCCACAATGGTAAATTATATTTATGGTATGGATTTATGGAGTTGGACGTGCATGGTTGACTCTTATATGTAATTGGTTGACTTTCAAATGTAGATGGTAGACTTTCAGATGTATATGGTAACTCATATGGATGGATATAGTTTGATTGCTTTGGTGACTCCTCATTGGTTTCATAAGTATCCTCTATAAATGGTAAATAATTAGTGTTTATGTACCACCCTTGAAATAGTTTGAAATATTTAAAAGGTTGAGGATCACCGGGAATAGTAATTTCCATACCAGAGTGGGAAAACTTGAGACACTAGTGGAGGGTAGATGGAATGGCATTCATGGCATGGATCCATTGATGACCAAGGAGAAAGTTATATGGTAGATCAAGAAATAGGACATGGATTAAGGTTTATTTTACAATAGGACCCACCATAAATGGAAGACATATAGTCCTAACTATCATACGTTTTGTGTTAGCATAGGATTTTATAGTTATAGTGTTGGGATTTAGTGGTGTTGTTGAATATCCCAAATGTTTAATCAAACTTAATGTATAAAGAATTATTCTAGACCAATTATCTATAAACACATTTTTTAATTTAAGTTTGGAGATAATGACTTTAATATAAAATGTAAATTTATGGGATGAATCAATGGGGTAAATATTAGTATGGTCAAAAGTCACTTGATTATTAGAGTACAAATGTCCTACAAGTGCATGGAATTTGGATGGATTAATTTTTTATAGGAATTTTGACTCTTATAAGGTTTTGTACATAATTTACTTGTAGGTATTGGATGTCTTGAGAAGGTCCTAAATAGATATTTGGGTCAGTGTTTTCTCAAATTATTTATTTATATTATACTTACCTTCAAATTTGGACAAAGAAACACTTGGAATGGTGATTTTTGTGTGCCTCATGTTGATGTCACAATCTTGGGATTTGATCTTAATGATAGAAATATGATATACATATGTTGGATACAATTGATAATGGAATAAAATATATGAATTGTTTGTTTGACATTATCAGCTTGGTTTTTACCTTTAGTTTGTTTAGTATTACTTTGCTCATGTTTCGGTAAGGGATTTGATATATCCCTAGTTTTTTATTATAATATGTGGACACATGATTCTATACTTCTATGTCAACATGATCAATTAATTATTAGATATAATATTCAAGTCTCATAAATCTATTTTTTGAATTCCATTTGATCTTATGGTATTCATAATATTCATTTTATCTATACCATTCAAGTTTGGAGTATGTTCATTAAAGGGTTTTGTATTTGGAAAATTGATCATATTAGTAGCTATCAACTTGAAAAAGAGTAATTCAAGTGGTTATCCCAAGGGGGTATAAGTGTTTTTATTTATCTATGTTTGTCTATAGGTACACTAATGTTATTGATAGGTTAGAATTTTTGACTCATTTGACATCAGTTACATTATCACCTACCACATTCTTGTTCTTGGTGAAATACTTGGTTTTGACATTTTGAACTTGGTTTTGATTATATTTATTAAAAATATTAATGATGCCTTTGGAAATGAGATCCCTATTAATTTCAATCACCTCTTTAATTATTTCATCAAAATAAGTGGCACAATGAAGCTAAAATTAATAGGCCATTTAAATATTCAGATTGTTTATGAAAATTGTAATGAGTTATTTTCTAGGAAGTGACCATGGAAACTAAATTACTAATGCATGCCATATTTATAATAAAGATAATAAGTAATCCTAATTTTGTTTTTTATCATTGCGTAGGTCCATCATAGTCAACTTATGTTTAAAATTATGAGATATATGTTGCACAAACTTCTTAGAAAGATTTTTGAAAGTGGTGATTGACCCCTTAGGTATACATAAGAACCATTCTAAGTCTTGGCCTCTTAGGCTATGTAGGAGTCTAAATAGATATTTTTCACTATAAGCAACCTCTTGACAAGCCATATAAAAATATTTAATATGCTCCCTAGGATCACCTTTTCCTTTGTACGTATCAAATTTTGGAGGTTCAAAATGAATAGGAAAAGGTACCTTCATCATGTTTATTTCAAATGGATATGAACACAATTATTCAAACTTATCTCTTTACTCTGGTAATAACTTCCATATTGCAATCCTTGGATTTCATCCTTCATGATTTTTTTCTCTTGGAAAAATGTTGTCCTTGAGTGGTGAATATGATTATTGGTTTTGATTTTGATTTGTTTATGGGTATGATAAAGCCATATTATTTCCATTATTATTAGGATAATCCTAATTGATAATTGGATCATTTTATTTGTTTGGTATTGATTTTTAGATGTTTTTATTCATTGAGTTTTGTATTTGAAGTATTGTTTGATAGGTTGGATAGAATATCAACTATATCTTTTTTTAACCTTTAGATGTGGTCTGTTATGGTAAAGACATGACTTTGTTGTGATGTGTTATCTAGAATTAGTTTTCACTTGTCCACATAAGCATGGGAAACATTTTTAATATTTTCATTGGATGAGTATATAAAGGCCTTATCCTTACCCAAAGAGGTTTTAGGTGGGTTTTAATATTTTTTAGTATGGGTTTCTTTCCTCCTATTAATGAGGTGAGGTAAATCCTTAGGATTAAAATTGAGTGGAAACTTAGCTCTGAGCTCTATAATGCATAACAAGACTTTATTTTTATTTTCTAAGAGGTAATCGGTAACTTTAGATGGTGATTCCTTGGGAAAATTAAGGTAAACTTCATATATATCTTGGAAAGGTAGGTTATAATTATAATTGACCTCAACATGATCTTCTTGATTCCCAAAAAATGGAAATGGTCATTTCCAAAGGGCTCATCTCTATTTGGATTATATTGAGGATTGTTTAAGTGGATTAATGCCTAGTGATTGGAGACATGAATTAAATGTTATATGCTTGACTCAAAAAAATTATGACTCCAAATTTAAAATACAATTGTTTTATGAGATATACAAGCTATTTGAACTTGGTTGCTTTGAAAAAAAATTTGGTTAAATTGAAAAATAAGGGTCTTATTTTGAAAACTAATAAATTAGCTTTTCAAACTTTGGTTCTCAACATAAAATAAAGATTTTAATTATGGTTTATTCAAAATTATATTAAATAAAATATAAATAAACAAGTTCTAACTATATATAAAGCATGCAAGCCAAATGGAAAAAATAGAACTAGACAAGGGTATTAAGTGACTTGTGAGATCTCATGTATACTTGCTTTCCCATTGAATAGTGTTAGCCCAATATTTTAGATCATTGACTATGGAGGTAGTGCCATACCCATAGCCCACTAAACCAAGTTCCAAGGGTACATTAAGAGTAACTTTTATAGGTGATGCGTTCCTCTTAGGTGCACCACAAGTCAAACAATTGAATGGATTCTTAAGGCTTGTGATTTTTCACAAGTTTAATTAGGGGCATAATATATATATATATATATATATATATATATATATATATATATATATATATATATATATATATATATATATATATATATATATATATATATATATATATATATTGGTATGATGAGGTCCAAGACCATGGAAAAAAATTATTGATGATATGCATAAGTGGATCTAGTCCCTATGTGCCCACTCCATCCATAGGATTTCGGTAGAGTGTTTCCAAAAAACTATACTTTGAGGTATCTATTGAAACCCTGAGGATTGAGGATGAAACCCCCTCATGTTAAAGTTTTCTTAAAACACACAACCATCTAGGCAATTGAAATAGTTAATCCTCAATATATATACCCATAGATATATGAATTTTGTCCTACCGAGTGGTGGTGAAATCCAATGTTGATAAAGCCCCTAGATATAAAAATAAAAAAAGACTCGGATTATTTTTTATTTCCAAGAATCACAACCAATATAGTGTGAGGAAAGAGCATAATTTAAATTGATTCTATGGATATAAAAATTTATAAGAAGTTTTTTTTACTTCCAAGAAATGCCATCAATGTAGAGTGAGGAAATATCATACACAACTGCTTATAATGCACACAAATAGGTTTTTAGAAAAGGAATATACTTAATTAATTAAAAAATTAAGAAAAAACTTGAAATAAACAAAATGATGAAAGCAAAAATTGCATTTGGTTTAGATTTTATTAAAGTCTTTGGATTGCGGTCCTACAAAAAATTGTTATTAAATTTTATATACTGACTTTGACAAGTGAAAACCTATAAGGTAACTAAAAATAAAGAAAAAAACAAAGACTTAATATATAAACAATCTGAAACAAATTTGCTAAAAAAATAATGAGTTTGCTACAAAAAAATGACAATCTTGTTAATCAACTGAAAATAGAAAATATAAATAAAGACTCCCTAACAAATCAAGTGAAACCACTAAAGTTCAGCATGATTTCATCGAAAATCATAACAAAACTATCAAACTTTAAAACATTTTTTCCATTTTGTGTTATGATTTTTTTGCTCTACAAAAAATATAAAAATAGGAAACGGAAAAAAAGAAATAGAAAAACTATAGAAAATAGAAAAATAAAAGGTAGTAAAAAAAAGAACTAAAAACAGGAAGATAAAAGTCTAGAAACAAAGTCCAAAACCAATATGCTATGATTTTTTCATGTTTCATTACAATTTCATTATTATCTAGAATTTTTTCTCCATTTTACGTAATGTTTCCACCATTTTACAAAAATTGTACATAAATCATAGAAAATTGTAAAACTACACCTAAAACAACAAGGAAACTTTCCATACCATGATTATATTTGTTATTCAATTCAACAAGAGTTGAAAATAATTCAAAAACTCAATAAACAACATACAAGATAAAAATATTTGGGAAAGTCCCACAAGGTGTGCTAGAATGTGATAGCTAGAAATTAGAAATATACACTAAGAAAATAAATAAGCAATTGAATTCCTTTTCTAAAAACTATTATAAAACCTCGAATAGAGTAATAAAAAAATCCATAAGGAAAGAAAACAATCACCTTCATATTTACCAACATGATGACCTGCTCCTTGATAACTTGGATTTGCTCTTGTAATATGATATATCAATGCTCAATTCCATCTCCAATGCAAAGGAAATTTTAGTAGTGTAAAGATGTGATTTTTTTATTCTCAAATGGATGCACAATATAAATTTTATATCACTTCGATTATTTGATGATGATGATTTTTTATAGTGGAGGATGACACTTCAATTTATGGGCTTTTAGTGAAAATATGGATGACTAGGAAAAATATTTATTTATTTGATCTTGTTAATTTTGGATGGCCAAATTTGAGTTTTCATCTATGTGAAAGAGACCAATTCCTCATGTGTTTGAGAGATAATGGGAAAGTTAGTTGGTATTTAAAATTTTCTCATGAATGAGTCAAGGTAGTTATATGACTCATCATATTGGGTGAAAGGTTCAATGATAATTCAACAATTGGTTGAAGAAGTTAGGGAAATGGTTGGATGACTCAATGTTTGGTTGAGATAAATCTGGAATATTTTTGGTGACTTAGAAATTCTATATTTTATTAGTTTTTTGGAGTTATGGGTGCATGAATAACTAAGTAATATTGATTAATTAACTATTCAAAAAAGGGAGAGAACTAATGTTAAGATAAAATTTTAATTTGGAATTATGGTTGGGTTAGCATGTTGATATTTATCAAAGTTAAATATGACACTAAATGTGATAAAAATTAGGTGTCTACACCACTTATTCCATCTATGTGAGCAGGAGTTCACATTATATAAACCTTGTGTGTTAGATGCAAGAGCATCCAAGGGTTTGCATAATCTTGCATCAACCAAAAATAGAGTGTGGTGTGTTTACTTAAGTTTTTTGGTTTTGGCCTTATTTTTATGATCTTGTTAACCTCTTATAATGATGTTGCAAACGTACTCCTTTATCATAGGAAAATTGTTGATATCTTTTGTTTGTTTCTATCAGTTTACATGGACTATTAAGACACTGCATTTGTTGAAAAAAATATCCAATTTTAGTAATAATTATATTATGAAATTTGGTAAGAGGATATTACCTAACACTTGCAACCTTTACACCAAATTTTAGTATATTTGGAGTCACCTCAGAAGCATACCATCTAATTCTATTGGAATACTTAGAAGGATGTTTATTCTTCTGTAATAAGAGGTCGAATCCTAGATTTTGTGATATGGCATTAAATTACACATACAACCTATGTTATAAATTTTAGACAATTTTGAGCTACAGTGATAATGTACCTTCCATTTTTGTCAGTATGTTTCATTTGTCTAGTCTACAACATTTTATAAGATGGTTCTTTACCTCTAGTAATCTGTGATAATAATTAGATTTATAAATTTGGTGATATGATATAAAACGCAGTCTAAAATATATATTTAAAATTTTAGATCAACTGGATAAAAAATAGTAAATTTATAATATTTTTTGTAGCTAATAATTGGCTTAAAAACATCACCTAAGTACTTAGGCGCTATTATTGACAATTTGGCATTTAATTGAAAAAGGTGAAAGATGCAAAAATATTGTACATTATGTGGAGATAAAAGAATTTGAATAAACACCCCATGAATATTTTCATGTAAATTGGATATGATATTCATAATGAAGTCAATTTTTGGAGAAAGGGATTAGTTATGAAGAAGCAAAACTCTCCAGGAGCAAAATAGAGAGTTTTATCAATTCATGAGCAACTTTATGAGAGCCTAAAACTCTTCCATGTAATGTAATAAATCTATAGAGACATGTGTGTATTTGAAAGTGTAAGTGTGATTTTGCATTATGTTCTTTGTAAAAAGTTGCTTAATGCAATAGAAGTGTTAAATTAAATAAGTCAGGCCTAAGTAATGTGTTAAATGTGTGACCATGGATAAATGTCTATCCCTAGCAACACAGAGAAAAAGGTAGACCTTCATTAGTTTCCCTCTCTATTTCTTACACAATTATTATTAGATCAAGGTTTTTTCCTTGTGGATTGAGTGTGTGAGACTCTTGTATGAGTCAGTTGTAGGTTGTGAAAGACAAGTCTGTTGAGGGTGTTATAAGTTATGAAAGAGAAGTTTGTATAATGTTGTTTCAAGTGTTAGATAAGTCATACAAGTTGAGAGGAAGTTTGATATGATCTATTTTGAGTCTATTTCAGGTTATGAAAGATAATCCTACTAATTTAGGATATATGATACACAAAATAGGAAGAGCACAAGAAGTGGATGACTTGAAAAATATGTTGAAATAATTTTAGGCAAGACTGGATATGATGGAGATGACTACACAAAGTGGAAATGTTTTAGTTGTGAGTGTAGAGAATATAGAATAGATAATTATGGGGTTGTTTTCCCTACAAGTAAGGTTATATTCCTTAGAGAAATGAATAGCTGAAAATGAAAAAATACTAGCATAGATCATAATGAATAAAATATGTAAGTCTATTTGTGAAATTGATTTGTTATGTGGTAAAGAAGAGAAATGAATATTTGAAAATGAAAAGATACCAACATAGAGCATGATGAATAAAATATGTAATTATATTTGTGAAATTGATTTTTTATGTGGTAAATAGAGCTTGGATAAGTTTATGAAATAGATAGTGTAGTTATAAGTGTATTTTGAAGATGATAATATTAAAAACCACATAAGGGTAAATGTTACATGTAAGATACTATGTATAAGTGTAGATATATATTGGAGAGATATCCAAGTGAGGAGACAAATAAAAGGAAATAATAATGTGAGTGGAGGGGAACATATGGTTTCCAAGTTGTAGGGTCATGTTGTATACCTAAGAATGCAATTAAAGTGGTTAAATAAGCTTCATGTGTTGAGGCTTGAGAGAGAAGCAAAGAAAAAGAATATTTCCAAGAAAGGAAATAAGAGAGATAATTTACTATGTGAGAAACAAAAGTATACTATGAGAAGTATCAAGGAGAAGTATGTGTATATAGAGAATAAGGTTATTTTAGAAGACAATAAGAAGATGAGGTGTCCATGTGAGAAGCCAAAGTCTATTTCCAAAAACATCGAGGAAGAAGTTTGTGATTAACCCTTAGAGGAAATAATCCTCATACAAGATGGTATAGAGGTGATAGTAGTTGAAATGGAAGGAGCCAAAAGGAGGCCCATTGGTTGATTATGGGAATAGGTTTGTGGTATCCCATAAGTGGTAATCAAAATCATCATTGGTTAATGAACATAATGCATTTATCTTTTATATTTTGGATAGTATAATGGTTGAGGAAAACCAAAGAAATATACATGTTTATTTGAAAAAATAAGCAAAGGTGAATGAAGAAGGTAATGTTAGGATCCTCCTTAGAGTACAATTGATTACCTTTGTATAAGCAACTAAACACAGAATTAAACTAGAAGTAATAAGTAACTAGAAATCAGAAACAACAAAGAATAGGAGATATGAGAAACAATACAATCTATATTACACTCTTCCAGAAGGAAATACAATGAAAAAATCTCTTCTTCTCACACCTCTTGGGTGTACAATAATTCTCCCTCAAGAGTTCTCTCTCTCTCAATTACAATCAACTCAATACTGAGTTATTCCCTCCAGTGACAATCAACCCAATGGTTGTTGTTGCCTACCTTCCAAGTGACAATCAACTCAACAGTTGTTGCCTACTCTCAGCAGATCTTCTTGATCTTGCACCCTGCAGTTCTTCTTGATCTTGCACCCTGCAGATCTAATTAATCTTGCTTACATTAAAATACAACCCCATGGGTCTCTTAAATAGATCCCAAACCAAACAATCATTAGAAACACAGACTGAAGACTAAAATTAGTCTTTACATGCAAACTAACTGTTTTCCTAAAATTAGAACAGTTTTGGAAATGCATAGATGAATGATGTTGGTCTCTATCTATCTGAAGATGATCGATGTCAGCCGATGCATAATCAATGTTTGCAAATGTTGGTCGACCCCTGACTGATGATGACAGGTTCTGATCGACGTCGGTTACTGTGTAACCTAGCAACCTCCACATTTGCATATTCAATGAAGCTTTTAGCTCCACAACTTAACAATCTCCCACTTGGAGATAAATAGCTACACCTGTACCTATACCTGTACAGCAACATCCTCTAATTTATTTTTGGCTTGTATCTCCATCTTCAAGTTCAATCTTGAAGACCAACAAAAGTTGAATGAAGATTCAACTTCTCCTTTGTTACCGGTTTTGTTAACATATCTGCAGGGTTCTTATCCGTATGGATCTTTTCCAGCTTCAACTGACCATCCTCCAATACCTGTCTAATGAAGTGGTACCTAAGTTGTATATGTTTGGTTCTTGAATGAAAGGCTAAATCCTTTTCCAAATGAATTGTACTTTGACTATCATTGTATAATCTGTAACTCTCTTGCTCCTTTCCCAATGCTTCCATGAACCAAGTCATCCATATCATTTCCTTGCTAGCCTCTATGACTGCAATAACCTTCTACAACTCTAAAATCTAGCTAACCATCATTCCACCAATAGTGAACACATATCCTGTGGTGCTTCTCCTGCCATCCAAGTCACCAGCCATATCCAAATACATACCCATGTAGAGAAGTGTTTGACCCTCCATAGCATAAATGCCTACTGCTGGTCCCTCTCAAATATCTGAGAATCCATTGAACTATTTTCCAGTGCTTCTTTTTTGGATTAGCCATAAACTTGCTGACAACTCCCACTACTTGGGCAATATCAGATCTAGTACATACCATGTATTCAACCTCATCATGTGATTTAGGACACTGTTCTTTGCTTAGCTTGAATTGTCTAGCCAAGGTGTGCTTACCGGTTTTTCATCCTGCATATTAAACCTCTCCACTACCTTATTCACATAATCCTCTTGAGACAAAATCAACCTGTGATTTTTCCTGTCTCTAGAAATACGCATGCCAAGGATTTTCTTTGTTGCTCCTAAATCCTTCATGGCAAATGTGTGAGCTAATTTTACCTTTAGCTCAGTAATTCCCTACATGTATGAACCTACAACAAGCATATCATCTACATACAATAATAGGATAATGTAGCTACTATTATTCAATCTGGTAAAATAAACACAATGGTTACATTGACATTGACTAAAGCCATGCTTTGTCATAAACTTGTCAAACCTCAAATACCATTGTCTTGGAGCTTGCTCAAGACCATATAACCTGGCCTTATGTCTCACTTGTCCATTTTCTCCTTTCTTTAACCTATAAATCCATTCATTTTTCAATGCTTTCTTTCTGGCTGGCAACTCTACCAAATCCCACATTTGGTTCTCTTCCAAGGAATCAATTTCCTCATTCATGCCATGCTCCCACTGTTTCCTGGATTCTACCTGCATTGCCTCTTCAAAAATTCTTGGTCTTACACCATCAGTGAGCAACAAGTAGTATAAAGAAGGGGAATAATGAATTTGAGGTTTACTTACCCTTTTGGACCTCCTCATGGGCATTTGAAACTCATTGACAGCGTGTTATCTGCCCAAATTTCATTCTAACAGTAATCGATCCCAGTCATCTCTCAGTCTGCACCCAACTGATGTCAATTCCACCTGACTAACCTGACTGACATCGGTTCTTACCTAACCAATGCCAATTTCCACCTACCTGACATCACCAACTTTGGTCTCCACCAGACCAACATCGATTCCTGCCTGATCGATGTCGGTCTCTACCTGACCAATGTTGATGTCTATGTTTTCCTGTGAGTGATGATTTTTACCCGCAAGCTCATTTTGGATCATAACCTTGTCCAAATCAACATTGCCCTGCTCAGAATTATTTAGCCTCTTGAGCTGATCACTGTCCATCACCTTCTCATTGAAAACCAAGGCTTTCCAATTCTTAAATGTGTCAAAAATATTAGATTTCCTCTTTATACAATAAACCCATACCTTTCTTGTAGCATCATCAATGAAAGAAACATAACACTGTGATCCTTCAATAGAAGCTTTCTGATCTGGTCCCCACATGTCTGTGTGAACAAGCTCCAAATTGTACTTCTTCTTTGTTGACCCAGTTTCAAGAAACCTCACTTTCTTCTGTTTCCCAAAAATACAATGTTCACAGAAATCTAGATCTATCAAATCTGAAAGCTTACCATTTGAATTAAGAATATCCATTCCCTTCTCACTCATGTGACCAAGCCTATAATGCCACATCTTTGCATCTACAGTTGAAGTAGATAAAACAGAAGGAGAATCAGTAATACAAGTAAATAGATAAAGTGTACCTACTTTCTTACCTCTTGCTAATACAAGTGCACCCTTAGAAACTTTCCAAGATTCAGCTGTGAGAGTTACTGTGCAACCCTCATCACCCAACTTTCCTATAAAAATTAGATTCCTCTTCAGGATGCGTACATGCATGACATCCTTCAACACCCATGTGTTGTCATTCTGTAATTTCAGCTGCACTTTTCCTTTGCCAACAATTTGACAAGGCTCACCATCCCCTAAATAAACTTTTCCAAAGTCTCCATGGACATAATCATGGAAAAATTCTCTATTTGGAGTTGCATGGAAAGAAGCACCAGAATCTAAAACCCATGATTCTACTTGACTATCCAAAGAAAATATAAGAGCATCATGTGCAATAATACCTGCAACATCTACTTCTTTATTACTTTCATGCTGATCTTCTTTCAACCAACAATCTTTCTTTGCATGTCCTTTCTTTCCACAATTCCAGCAGGTTATACCTCTATTTCTAGATTTGGATCTACTACCTATCTTTGACCTTGATTTCCCTTGCTTGCCCTTCTCGCTTTGCTTTCCCCTACTTTCAACACTTAAAGCATTACCTGATGTTTCCTCTGTGCTTTTTCTATGAATTTATTCATTCAAGATTACACTAACAACAACATCAACTTTCAAGAAATTTGAAGTAGACGCAGTATTACTAACTACCATTACCAAGTTATCCCAACTTTCAGGTAAAGAGCATAAGATTAAGAGAGCCTTAATTTTATCATCAAAAACTATTTTGACTGAATTTAACTAATTTACTAATCCATAGAAATCACTAAGATGACTATATACCGATCCACCTTCCTGCATTTGCAAATTAAATAATTGCTTCATAAGAAACACCTTATTCGAAGCTGAGGGTTTTTCATATAAATTTTTCAAAGATTCCATTAACTCTACCATTGTCTTTGCCTATGATAAGTTGGAAATCACAGACGATGCCAGGCTCAACCTTATAGAACCCAGAGCCTTTCTATCAAGAACATTCCATTCTTCATCTTGCATATATGTGGGCTTGCTTGAAGCCCCACCCAACGGTAAGTACAGATCTTTCTGATATAGATAATCTTCTATCTGCATCCTTCATAATTGATAATTCTTGCCATTGAATTTTTCCATTCTTAGTTTACTTTCTTCTACCATTGCTTTACTCCCACTCAATCGGAAACCCCTGAGAGTGAACCTAAACACTAACACACTCTGATGAACTTGGCTTTTCTTCAACCTAGCTCTGATACCAACTGTTAGGATCCTCCTTAGAGTACAATTGATTACCTTTGTATAAGCAACTAAACACAAAATTAAACCAGAAGTAATAAGTAACTAAAAATCAGAAACAGCAAAGAATAGGAGATACGAGAAACAATACAATTTGTATTACACTCTTCCAGAAGAAATACAATAAAGAAATCTCTTCTTCCCACACCTCTTGGCTATACAGTAATTTTCCATCAATAGTTCTCTCTCTCTCAATTACAATCAATTCAATACTGAGTTATTCCCTCCAGTGACAATCAACCCAATGGTTATTATTGCCTACCTTCCAAGTGACAATCAACTCAACCGTTGTTGCCTACTCTCAGCAGATCTTCTTGATCTTGCACCCTGCAGATCTTCTTGATCTTGCACCCTGTATATCTAATTGATCTTGCTTACATTACAATACAGCCCCATGGGTCTCTTAAATAGATCCCAAACCAAACAATAATTAGAAATGCAAACTCAAGACTAAAATTAGTCTTTACATTAAAACTAATTGTTCTCCTAAAATTAGAACAGTTCTAGAAATGCACAGATGACCGATGTCGGTCTCTGTCTGTCTGGAGATGATCGATGTCATTCGATGCATAACCGATGTCAGGAGATGCCAGTTGACCCCTGACCGATGACGATAGGTTTTGACCGACGTCAGTTATTGTGTAACCTAGCAACCTCCACATTTGCATATTCGGTGAAGCTTTTAGCTCCACAACTTAACAAGTAACATTGAGGATTTTCACATTTCCATGAAGGAAACAATGGAGATAGATGAAGTGAAAGCTAATGAACATGAGGGAATTATAGTTACAAACCATTAATTTGGAGAAAAATAAAGTATAAATAAGAATGAGGAAAGAACAACCATGATGGTTGATAAAAATGGGCCTATGGGATTCTATCATGAGGGATAATCTATGAGAATATTGTGATCAATAAAGAATATTTGGGCAACATGTCTTGTTGATGCCTAAATGTGTACCACAGGTGCCCAGAGTATTTAAGAAACACTTCTCATATTAGAATTCCTAAGAATCCAATGCATGAGTTGTGGGTTATGATAATCTTGTTATATGTTGGTGGTATAGAGGCAAAACAAGTGACTGTTTCACAATATTTATAAATTTTGGTGGTTGGGAGACACCATGGCCAAATACTAGATCTATGTAAAATATGAAGTATATTATGCTAAAAATAGTGAATTATGATCAATAACTAATCTAAGATGGATATTTACAATGACAATTAAACTAAAGTGATATGGTTAAAAAAGGAGCAAAAGGAAGGGTAGGGTAGAAAGAAATATTATTGATCTTCATTCCAAACATCATGAGAAAGATCAGATTGCATCTATACATGCACTTAACCAATTTATAACATGAAGTAGCATAAGCTCAAATCATATTACACATCAGAAAAGCTTCTAATGAAGGTGGAAATAATATAAATAAGAACCAGGTCCAATTTAAATATTTACCTTGTAGGCAAATATCATTAGCCCAAATGCAAGAAGGGTAAGAAAATGAAATGAACCTAAGGACTTTCAGTCAATCTAGAATTGGCACAAGTTGACAACTCTAAAATAAAAAATGCACACCAAGAATTCATGATAGCCATTCAAATCTAGACATAACAACAAGCAAGTGAGAGATAAGCCATGATAGAAAATATACATATAAATATTGGATAATATTTACAGAATTCCTTGCTTGTATTATTTTCCCCAAGTTTACAAAGTAATTTTGGCTCTAATAACTCCCTCCTCTTTTACAATGGACAATACCCCTTTTATATAAGATCAAGATAGTATGTTTGTCATTCTTATCCAATTATATTTGTACAAGTGTATAGGATAGGTATCCTTTTATTTAATTTCTATAACAAATGACCTTTTAGACTGACTTATAGACCAAGTGATTTAAAAGATGCACATGTATAAAATACTATTTCATTTTTTAAAATATTACACCTATTAAACTATAAAAAAAATGTTACTAATCTAATTAACCTTGGGACCCTATAGCTGATGGAGTCTCTTATTTCAACCTTTTGTCTTTCCAGTAGTATCTTCATCCTATAATGTTACTTCTCAATTAGCTCAAGGTTTCCAATTGGTTTTATGAAGAGCTCTTTCATTGATCCACTAGGTCTTTGTGGTCTTTATTCACTCTATCTAATGCTTCTGACTAAACTAATTATTTTCTTTTGTATTTAGAATCATGTCCATGATCCTATTAAGGTTGATAGTAGTCTTGCCTAGGCTTTGGTGCCTTAACCTTTGCATAAACTAAGAAGCTCTTTACTAGACCTTATCATCTATATTTAGACCATCTAGACCAAGTGTAGCAGATCTTGGAGTAAGTTGTTCAAGGTCATTAGATATGTCCTCTATTTCCTAGGATTTCTTTGGTATTCCTTGCATTCCCAATCTTTTCTTAGTGTTTAGGAGTGTTTTTTCATATTCAAGGCGACTTTCTAAGCTCTTGTGCCATGTATTTGACCTTATATATCAATAACCTGATGGTTGTGAGTTCTATTGAATTACTCACTAGTGGACTTTGGATTAGCTTCTAGATTGAATTATTCCTACACAGGCAATAATCCATGTCTCCTTGGCTTGATCTTAATGAGAACATGGATATATTCGGGTCTCCATAATTGATGTGGCTTCTTTGTTATTTAAACAGGTTCACAGGGAGCTTTAATGGTGGCAATTATGAGCTCTAATCACAAGTTCAAGGATTAGACTGCATTTTATTTATACCTTTACTTCTTCAGTCCACAAAATCTTCATTTTGTCAATTTTGCTTACGTGGTGCCTTCATTACACTTCCATGGTATCCTAGTCAAATTTCATTGGTGTTGAGCCCATTTGAAAATTTCATCTTTGCTTTGCACCATTAGATTAGCCTACATAGATCAACATGGACTATAGATCTTTATATTATTTGGACCTAGATAGCTATCTTAAAATTGATTTCCATGTGACCTTATTTTACATTCATGTGGATGTCATTTATAGGTGTGTGATCATAAATTTTAAACATGTTCATGGGGATCTTTGTTATCTTAAATTTGATGTCTATAGGACCATCATTTGACATCCATATGGACATCACTAATGGGTATGTGACCGTAAATTTTAAACATGTCCATGGGGATCTTTACTATATTAAATTTGATGTCTATGCAACCATAATTTGAGGTCTGTGTGGACATCATTGACAAATGATTGACCATCAATTTTAAACACATCTTAGGGACTGTTCACCAAGCTTGCCACTTGTCATTTTTTGGGTCACTCTATACTCTATCAGTTCTGCTAGGAAATGTCTTTTCACCATGTGACAGTCTCACTTTTGATCAGGGCTCTATTGAAAAGTCTATGTTGATATCACTCCATTGGATTGCTCTTCTCTGGATTAACGCATGTCATTGGATCTTGATCCAAGAAGTGGACCACCATTGGCTACTCAATATCCTTTAAATGAAATGGTGACACTTGTCACCACCTTTCTAGTCCTAGAGCTTCATTGAAATGTTGACTCAATACACACCATTAAATAAATTTGGTGTGAGTAAATGTGGACTATAGATTATAACCTAAGTATTTGAACATGATTGGTCCCTATAGTCAATGGAAATATTAATTTAGGCTTGAGAAACATATAGAATTTGGATTAAGGTTTTAAATTAAGGTTTTATTTATGTTAATAAACATGAATAAAATTTTAAGCTAAAGTTTAGACCAAGCTCAAAGCATAATAAAAGGGACCTCATGAGTAATAAAAGGGACCAAGCGTAAGGATTTTAACCTAAGCTTTTAAGCTAGGCTAAAACATAGTAAAGTGACCTCACTAATTATAAAGGACCTGGCATAAAGTTTTTTACCTAAGCTAGGAACATAATAAAGGACCCTATAGAAAATGACTTAGCATAAGGTTTTAATCTAGGGTTTCATTGCATAAATAAATATGATGGAACTTTGGGATAGAACATTAGGCTAAGTAATAAAAGTGACTTTGCATTTTTAGTCGGACCATGCTAAGATAAAAGTGATCATGGATTACAAGATATAAAAAGGGACCAAGCATGAATTTTTAGACTAAGGTTTGGTTATGTGAATAAACATGACCAAGCCTTAGTATAAAAAATATACTAAGTTCATATCATTTTAAAAACATGTTCTCACATAAATTTAAATAAAGAGTTCCCATCAAATTTAAAATTGAATTAAAAGGTCTAGGTAAAACATTAGGCTAGGGTTTCAAAATATGAATATAATTAATCAATTATATACCAAGATTAATAAAATATAAATTTAACATTGAAGCACAAAACCCTAATCATGTTCATTATCAAATGGGCTCCATTAAACCTGCAACCTAAAACACAAATATCCAATGTTATCACTTTAGATATAATTAAACCAGAACTATGAATAAATAAGTCAGTTAGACCATAGTTTGGATGATCTTCAAATAAAAATAATGTGCAATCATGTTAATGACACTCTAATAAAGTGAATCTTCAATTTCAAGGTACAAATTTGCACAATTTAACACATGGGTCCCCAATTTTTAGAAATGGGGGTATGTTGACCTCAAGAAATGGTGACTTCTAGGGGAACATAGCAATATGTTAGAATTCAGAGACTTTAGTTTAGACTAATGATTAAGCTACTTATTCTATTTGATTAGGCACCATTATTAAGATCAATTCATGTTTAGAACAAATCTTTCATATGTAAAATTAGGATCAAACATCAAAAATCAATTACGTTGTGTGTGCATTTTGATTCCACTTATTGATTACCAAAGGATTTAGAGAACAACTTCTAGGTTCATGACTTTAATCATTAACATTAACTTTTATCATGTTTGAATATTTATTAATAACCATGATTTAGTTCAAGGAAGGATTGGGCATTACTTTTCTTCTAGCTAGGCATACATAGCCTTGATAGAGATGTCTTTGGATCCACTCAATGCCTTGTTCCACTTCCATCCAGGTATCCATAGCCCTGATGGAAATTACCATAATCATCTCTGCTTAGAAAGCTCTTTGAATTTTGTAATAAGGATCTTATTTTTTGGATTTTTTCAAGTCATTTTGACTTTCTAGTAAAGGTTGGGAACTAGGTTATCCATATTTAAGGATTTGGTCAAATGTTTGATATTCAGACAATAACCTATGGTTGCAACCTTTGTCCCAGGTAATTAATGTTTTTTAAGTGCAAGAATGACTATGTCTTAATATATTAAGCTTTCATCCTACATGTGAAATCCTTATTAAAACCAAGCTTAGATCAAGATAATGTTTAAAATATCAAGGAATAATTAACTTATCCATCAGTCTTTGCTAGTTTCTCCATATTATAACATACATCTTGCATTTCAAATCCATGGTCAACACTTGATTCAGTTTCATACCTATGTTCTTGAAATTGTGGAGTTCTTGAGCAATCAAGTGAAGCTTGAGTTAAGGATTGTCCAAGAGGACTTATATAAAAGCAAGGAACAAATCAAGAAAAAACAAACAAATATAAACATCCACTATACACAAACAAGGGATAGGAAGGAAAAAGCAAGACATAAAGAATAGGAAAGAAACTAAACCAATCCCTACACTAACTACACAAAATACTTACCTCCAGGATCAAATGGAAAATTATTTAGTCTACTAGAGAACCTTGAAACATGAATGTTTTCTTTTGATGGCATCCTACATATGGGAGCACTTGTGTTTTCATGACTTTCATATGATGTATCTTGATTTCCCACCTCCATTCTCTAGTACATGGATTGAGGATATGGGTTTAAACCTCAATCATATTCCTCCTAGATTCTTCTACTTTGTAGTAGGAGTGCTAATTTTTCTTCATCTATAGATAGATAGTAGCTTATATCATCTTCACTCAATAATGGTAGCTCAGCTCATATCCTTAGATTAATGTCTACATTAGGTTCTTTTTGAGGTGGACATGGACGACCAATCTTTGCACAAAAATCTTCCAAATCATCCCAAAAGGCTTCTTCATCCTGGTCAATTGAATGATGCTCACCTGGAATCTTACCATCAGAAATATGTTGTCCCCATACTCTTAATTATTTGATAAAGTCATATGATATTTCCTAATCTATTTCACCCACTTCATCTTTATCTTCGATGAAGAAAGGCAACTCTTCTACATAATTATGTTCTATCTTATCTATTTTTGGGACCTCTAAGATATAATTGTTCTCTTGGAATACCTCAATTTATTTCAAGAAATCCTAGTGTAATTTCTACCCATGATCATCTTATTTGGTAGTATCCTCTATTCCATTGGTGACTTCACATGAAGTGTCCTAATAGTTGTACTCTAAAGAGAGGTCATCTTGTATCTAATTTTATTCATGGGATTGTTCATCTTGGAAAGTTATTCCTTCTTCCAGAGTATCTTCAAGTTCACTTTCCTCTTCAAATTGAAAGTCAAAAGCCTCTATCATGAAACATTGAAATGTCCTTAAAAATCTAGATGTCTCTGCAATATTGCCTTGGTTAGGCATAATTTTAGAGGTTTCAGAAACATTGTAATGATCAGCCAAATTTATATCATAGAAACTCATTTATATTCTTTCAAATGATCCATTATTATTTTCATCATGAAACATGTTTGGAGGCCTGTTGAACCTTTGAGAAGCATAGTTTATCTTAGATCCCTCTCTTATATTTCTTACCTATTTTTGCAACTGAAGAAAGTCAGTGCTTAGTTTTTGGACCATCTCTAATATCAGTTGTTTGAATTTTTTGGTGTCTTAGGCTCATGAACTAGAGCGTTACTAATGGTTGTGGGCATTAGAGTTCTATAGTTTTTTGGATGGGATCCACTTGTAATGCCATTCAGGAACCCTAAGTTTTGGCTAGGATATGTATGAATCAAGGTTAATTGGTTCAAACCTAGGAGTTGATTTAAAATAGGCATATTTTGGTGGGCAATGGGAATGGCATTCAGAAGGGGCCAATTTGGATTGACATTGGGAATGAAATATGCCAACTGACCTTGAGGTTGTAGTTGATCATTAATTATCATTAATTTAGAATAGGCTTAGGTTAATGTGTTTATGACATGAAGAGACATTTTTAAGAACATGGAGGTTATGGGATCCATAACATCCTTGTAAATTTCTAAGGCTAAAGCCTTATTGGGTCTATAAGAGGTTATGGTTCTACAAACATTTTTTAGAACCTAGCATTAAAAGCTCTGATGGTCTCATTAGCATCCTTTTTAATTATGGTGAACTATTGATACAAGACATAGGGACTAATGATTTTTCCAAATTGATCAATGAAGACACTTTTAAAATCATTCCAACTAGTAATGTAATTCTCTACAAGGTTAAGGAACCATTATATGTAGGATCTTTGAAAGTGAATGGAAACAATGTACATGATACATCTTTATGAGTCACATTTAATAATCTCAAAGCATCCTTAAATGATTTGATATGTTCTTCAACTGTGAAAATATTATTAGGATTGAAAGAAGGAAAATACCTTTTAGGATTTTGAGGAAGATCATGTATTATACCTGGCAAGTTTATTGAAGAACCACCTAGCCAAGTCATACCTTAAACACATGAGTACCTTGAACTAGTGAAGTGTTTGAGACTTTGGTAATTTTGCTCACCTAAGCCTCACATTGGGAAATTCTAGATTGTGACCTTGAAACCTATTTAAAATATGATGCATCAAACTAATCTTTTCAAAGTACAATGATTAAGTTTACATGTTAAGCCAATTTTGCACAAATACATGTACATCATGACTATATTTAACTAAACAAGCTAAAAATACATCTAAACAGATGAATGAGAGGGATATTTACACTTATAAGCTTTAATAAACTCAAATTTACAAAAACCAATCAATATTTGTACAAAATTTCTATTACTAACCTTAAACATAGGAAATACACAAAGCATGAACTACCTTTGCATGAATGTCCATGGATCTCTAAAGAATATCGATATTTGGCTAAAGGAAGAATAAAGATTGGTCTAAGATCATCAAAATAAATTATATTTACATAATTATGCTCAAAGGAACACAAATATGCAAATAATACACCAATATTTGATCAAAATACACCAAAATTAGTAAATATTCTACAAATTCACAAAGATCTACTTTGCCCTCCTTCTCGCACCAGTGAAGCTCCATCTGTTGATGCCTAAATGTGTATCATAGGTGCCTAGAGTGTTTAAAAAACAATTCTCATTTATAATTCCTAATAATCCAATTCATGAGTTGTGGGTTGTAATAATCATGTTATATGTTGGTGGAATAGAAGTAGAACAAGTGATTGTTTCATAATATTTATAAAATTTAGTGGTTGGGAGCCACTATGGCCAAAAACTAGATCTATATAAAATATGTAGTATACTATGCTAAGAATAGTGAATTATAATAAAAAAAATTAATCTAATACGGATATTTATAATGAAAATTAAACTAGAGTGATCTGGCTAAAAAAAGAGCAAAAGGAAGGATCGGGCAGAAAGAAATATTGTTGATCTTCATTCCAAACATCACGACAAAGTTAAGATTACATCTAGACATGAACTTAACCAATATATAACATTAATTATCATAATATCAAACCCTATTACACATCAATAAAGCTTATAAGAAAGGTGTAAATAATGCAAGTAAGAACTAGGTGCAATTTAGAGATTTACCCTGTAGGGAAACAACATTAGCCCAAATATAAGAAGGGTAAGAAAATGAAATGAACCTACGGACTTTTAGTTAACCTATTATTAGCACAATTTTACAAATCTAAAATTAAATGTGCACACCAAGAATTCATTAGAACCATTCAAATCTATAAGTAAGAACAAGCAAGTAAGAGAGAAGCCATGATAGCAAATATACAAATAAATATTGGATAATATTTGCAGAATTCCTTGTATTATTTGATCCAAGTTTACAAAATAATTTTGGCTCTAATAAATCCCTCCTCTTTTACAATGGACAATACCACTTTTATATAAGATCAAGGCATTATGTTGGTTATTCTTATCCAATTATATTTGTACAAGTGTATAGGATAGGTGTCCTTTTTATTACTTTCTAGAACAAATGACCTTTTAGACTGACTTATAGACTAAGTGCTTTAGAAAATGCACATGTCTAAAATAATATTCCACTTTTTTAAAAATAAACCTTGGGACCCTATGGCTGATGGAGTCTCTTGTTGCAGTCTTTAGTCTCTTCAATAGTATCTTCATCTTATAATGTTGCTTCTTAATTAGCTCAAGGTTTCCAATTGGTTTTATGAAGAGATATTTCATTAATTTGATAATTCCTTATGGTCTTTATTCACTTTGTCTAATGCTTATGACTACACTAATTATTTTCCTTGTATTTTGAATCATGTTGATGATCCTATCAAGGTTGATAGTAGTCTTTCCTAAGCTTGTGTGCCTTAGCCTTTGCATAAATTTGGAGGTTATTTGCTTGACCTTATCATATATATTTAGACCAATTGGATCTAAGTGTAGAAGGTCTTTAACTAAGTTTCTCAAGGTCATTGGATATGTCCTTCATTTTTCAATATTTCTTTGGTACTCCTTGCATTCCCAATTTTTTCTTAGTGTTCAGAAGCTGCTTGTCATCTTCAAGGGGACTTTATAAACTCCTATGCCATGTTTTTTACCTTTTCTATCAATAACTTTATGGCTATGAGTTCTATCATATTGCTCACTAGTGGACCTTGGATCAGCTTCTAAATCAAACTAAACTTACACAAGTGACAATCCAACTCTCTTTAGCTCGATCCTAATGACTACATGGTTAGATTAGGGTCTCCATACTCATTATATCTTCTTTGTCATTTAGGTAGGTTTTCAGGGAGCTTTAATGGCGGTAGTTGTGATCTATGATCACAAGTTTGAGGCTTAGAATATGTTCTATTTATACCTTTGCATCTTCAATCCACAAAATCTTCATTTTTTTCATTTTTTGCTTATATGGTGCCTTAATTACACTTTTGTGGCATCCTACTCAAATTTCATTGGTTTTGGGTCCCTTTAAAAATTCCATCTTTTCTTCACACCATTAGATCAGCCTACACAGATCAATGTAGACCATAGATCTTTTTATTATTTAGACCCAGACAATTATCTTAAAATTGACATCCCCATGACCATCATTTGACATTCACATGGACATCATTGGCAAGTGCATGATCATCAATTTTAACCACATTCATGAGGATATTTGTTATCTTAATTTTAACATCCATACAACCATCATTTAACATTTGCATGGATGTCATTGACAAGCACGTGGCCATCAATTTTAAACACATCCACAGGGATCTTTAATATCTTAAATTTGACATCCATGCGACCATCATTTGATTTTTGCATGGATGTCATTAATGGGTGCATGACCATCAATTTTAAACATGTCTTATGGACTATTTTCCATGCTTGCCACTTGTTATTTTTTGGTTTGCTCTACACTCTGTTAATTCTACTAAAAAATGTCTTTTCACCATGTGTCGATCTCATTTTTTCTCAAGGCTCTATTGAAAATTCTATGTTGATCAAACTCTATCAGATCGATCTTGTTTAGATGAACACATACCATTGGATCTCAATCTAAGAAATATACTACCATTGGCTTTTTAATATCCTTTAAATAAAATGGTGACAAATGTCACCACCTCGCTAGTCTTGGAGATTCATTGGAATATTGACTCGATGCATGTTTTTAGATCAATCTAGTGTGATCAAACATGAACTGCAGATTGCAATACAATTAGTTGAATGTGAATGGTCCTTGCAGTTAATGAAAGTATTAAGTTAGGCTCAAGAAACATATAGAATTTGGACTAAGGTTTTATTCATGTTAATAAACATGAATAAAACTTTAGGATAAAGTTTAGACCAAGGTAAAAGTATAATAAAAAGGACCCCATGAGTAATAAAAGGGACCAAGTATAAGGATTTTAACCTAAGCTTTTAAGTTAGGCTAAAACATAGTAAAGTGAGTTGGCTAATTATAAATGACCTGTCATAAAGTTTTTTGCCTAAGCTAGGAGCATAAAAAGGACCCTAAGGAAAATGACTTAGCATAAAATTTTAATCTAGGGTTCCATTGCATAAATAAATATGATGGAACTTTGGGATAAGACCTTAGGCTACATAATAAAAGTGACGTTTCACTTTTAGTTGGACCATGTTAAGATAAAAGTGACATGGATTATGAGATATAAAAAGGGACCAAGCATGAATTTTTAGACTAAGGTTTGGTTGTGTTAATAAACATGATCAAGCCTTAGTATAAAAAATAGACTAAGTCCATAACATTTTTTTAAAATGTTCCCACGTAATTTAAATAAAGAGTTCCCACCAAATTTAAATTTGAATTAAAAGGTCTAGGTAAAACATTAGGCTAGGGTTTCAAAATATCAATTTAATTAATCAATTATAGACCAAGGTTAATAAAATATCAATTTAACATTGAATCATAAAACCCTAAGCATGTTCATTTCCAAATGGGATTCATTAAACCTACAACTTGAAACACAAATATATAATGTTAGCACTTTAGATAGAATTAAACCAAAACCATGAACAAATAAGTCAGCTAGACCATGGTGTGGATGATCTTCAAATAAAAATAATGTGAAATCATGTTAATGACACTCAGATAAAGTGAATCTTCAATTTTAAATTACAAATTTTCATAATTTGACACATGGGTCCCGATTTTTCAAAAATGGGGGTATGTTGACCTCAACATGTCCTTACAATGTGACAAAGAGATGAAAGAAGGGATTGTGTGAACTCTTGATTCCCTTAATATGTTTTCATTTTGTAGGTACACTAAATTACATGGATATCAACATGGTAGACATGACTTTACCTAAAGGATTGTAAAATAAGAGTGATGTTACATATGTGGAATAAAACCACATAGATGTTAGAGGAAAGAATCTTATGAGTCAAGGTATGCATTATCATAACATGGATAAGAACATGCAATGTTATTTTCACATGACTTGTTGGTAATGATAGAAGAAGATAAAAATCATATTATCACTGATAAAAAGAGGATAATAAGTGAAGATTTATCATCAAAAGCTCAGTTGAGCACTTTTTTTAGGAGTAGGCAAGGTGATAGAGGCTTTGAAAGCCCAAACTTGAAGATCAACAAGATTATAGTGTGGAGATGAAGAAAAAGATAGGTAATTTGATTTTTATATCAACCCAAGCATATATTAAATAATATCAATGTTATTGGTATAGAAGTTAAGAGAATGGAATAATTCAAAGAGACCTTCTAACGTTAAAATAGTGATTTTCTTGAGCTAGTCAAATGTGAAGATGAGTTGTTTATTTGTATGACAACCATAAAATTTGGATAAGAAGAGGATGTTGTAGTAGAGATGGAGATTTTTATTTACATATCAATACAAATATCAATAAATGAGAAGGTAAATACTATCCTTAAGGTGGTACTAGGGACTATGGGCTATCATTTATATGCCCAAATGTTTGTTGATTCATTGTGATGATATCAGGATTGAAAGAAGAGATGGAAGCCATGAGAGAGGAGATAAAAATAGCAAAGGGTGATAGAATGAGGAATCTAACAATAGGTTGGATACTTTTTTAAAAAATCCAATAAGTCTTTATGAAGATGTGTCCAGTTAATGATGGGTTTAATCCCACAAGGGAGAGTAAGATGCACAAACAATCATCTTAGTATAGGTGGTCGAATGAAGGTGGGTTTCATCTCGCAAGAAGATGGAGAGTGTAAAGGATGAGCCTTTGGTAAATATGGACTATGGTGGGTCTAACCCCAAAAAATTAGGAGTGAGCAGAGAAGATAAAAATAAGAGCAAAGCTAAGGAGAGAAAAAATGAATTAAAACCATCAATAAAGAGATTAAAAAAAGGAACATAAGAAATGAAAAGCAAATTAAGTACTTGGTGTGTTAGAAGTGAGCATCATGGCCATTATAATTCAAGGTCAAAATAGTGGTTTTACCACTTATTCCATCTATGTGATTAGGAGATCACATTTTATAAACCTTGGGTGTTTGAGGTTGTGACATCCAAGGGTTCGCCCAATCTTACATCAAATAAAAATAGAGTGTGATGTGTTTATTTAGGATTTTGGGTTGTGTCTTTATTGGTGTGATCTTGTTAACATATTTGAATTATGTTTTAAATATATTACTTTGTCTTGATAAAATGATAGAGGTATTTTATTTGCTTATTGTCAATCTACTTGGACTGTTAAGACACAAACATTTGTCAAATATGGTTTTTTAATTATGATAATAATTAGATGGTTTAATTTTGTGATGTCATATAACCTAACACTTAAATCCTATACACCAAATTTTATCTCATTTGGAGTCACTGCAGAAGAGTATTTTCTAATTCTATCAAAACACTTGGAAGGATTTTTCTCCTTTTGAGGTAAGAGTTATGTATCTAATTTTTTTGATATGGTATGACATGACACATGAAACATACATGCCAATTTTAAAATCATTAGGAGATACATTGGTAATGTAATGTTTGCTTCTGTTAGTCTATGTCATTTGTCTCATTTATGACACTTGGAAAGATGGTCCTTTACCTGTGATAATTTTAGGTAAGAATTGGATATCAAATTTTTTTGAGATGATATAGAATGTAGTCCACATGTTTTATTTAAAATTTTAGATCAATTAAATGGTAAATTTTTAATATCTACGCTAATTATCTTTCAACATAAAATTGTCACTTGAGTACCAGGAGTCATTACTGATAGTTTGGTGTTTAATTGTAAAAACTAAAATATTCAAAACTATTATACATTATGTGGATGTCATGGAATTTGAAGAAACACCTCAAAAATATTATAATAGAAGGAGATATGATATTTATAATGAATTCAAGTTTTGGAGATAGGGACGAGTTGTGAAGGAGTATAAATATCTAGAAGCAAAATAGAGAGTTGTATCAATTCAAGAGGAACTTTATGAGAGTCTATAACTCTTTCTATAATGTAATAATCCTGTAGAGGCATGTGTGTTTTAGAGTGTGAGTGTGAGTTTGCATTATGTTCTTTATTAAAAAAAATTTAATGTAATATAAGTGTTGCGTTAAATGAGTTAAGTTTGATTAATGTGTTGAATGTGTGACCATGGATAAGTGTTTGGCCCTTGAAACAAAAATATAAATGAAAACCTTAATTGGTTTCCCTCTTTGGTGCTTGAACTATATTCCCCTAGAGGAAACATGCCCCCAATGTATTAAGGTAGCTCCTGGGTGTAGGAATTTCTTGCATATGTATGTCAATCTCATATGAAACTTGTATGTCGTACATCTCATTCATGTATACCATGAAATGGATATGCATAGAAAAAATGGATATATAGATTACCATATATGATGAAGCATAAATAATTAATAAGTAAAAAATGTCATGCATAGGTCATAGTTTTTGCATTTTGAAAATTTTAATATTTTTTTTTATTTTTTTAAGAAATTAAATTCACAGGCTTAAAATCTTATCCAATAGATGATGGAATCTATATGGAGGCTCAAGTGATAAGGTGATCAAGTCTAGGTATGGGATATCATCAGATGCATGTAGGATAACTTCATAAGTGTCATCATATTATTATACATCAATGACTTATTCTTTTCTTTTTGTATGTGTCCAAATAAGATGCATACACATGACATGCTCTTTAGGTGTGTATGATCGATCATGTACCATATTAAGATATAATATTTTTCTAATCATTTTTGAGATATGGCCCATTGGGTTATCATTTTCATCATCATGTCTAATACTTATTATATTATATCCATACAAAAAGTTAATGTGTCTATTTGGTATTTCTATGGTGGTCCATATTTATTGTAACCATCATTGTCCAATTGTATCCCCCTATGGTTACCATAGCTCTAATAATATAAATGAGCCACTAGGGTTTGGAAGAGGGGGTAAAATCAAACACCTAATAGAATAAAAGATGTAGGAAATCACTAGAGTTATAAGGTAGTTATATAGTTTGGCACTTTGCATTAGACCAATATGGACTTGAAAACCAAGTTAGGGCTAGCATGATCAAGCTCACAAAGGATGCATGTATCTCTAACTGGTTTAACCATATAATTTTATGTAGGTAAGGGAGGAAAAAAATGTTTTCTAAGAAATAAATATATGTTATTCAAATAATTAATCACTACCAAGCATCGAAAATGATTAAGAAACATTCAAATATAATGAATGACTTAATGATTTCTAATTGAAAGATGTTTTTAAGGAGAGAGAATGAATAAACCTTTAAAAACCTATGTTGATGCTTGTTTAAATGAAGCTAACCTATCATGTGATCACTACTAAAAAAATGGTTTCACCTTGAAATCAAGGCACCCTCAGATCATGCTCAAACACAACGCAAGTAATCTACCAACTTTGAGTCTAAGTTTGATGTAGAATGGAGGAATATTGAGTTAAAATGTAGAGACTTATCCAATCTAATGTCAATAATATATGATATAAGGTGAGGAAATAACAAGCAAGAGTTGTGAAGGCCAATCCAAGTGTATAAATAAGGTGCAATTCTAATTTAGAGAGCACAAGAGCAAGCAATAATGAAGGAAGGAACAACTGAGAGTAGTAATGATTAATCCAATTCAACAAGCATGTATGTGAATATATATCAAGAGGGAGCATAAATCCAAATGGAAGTTGAATGATCAAGAATGAATCAAGAAAGATCTAATAAGATAAAATAAATGGTTGAAATGAGTGTTTTCAAGTCAAATAGGGCAACCCAAGGGTCAGATCTTTGAAAAATTGTTTGTTTGTGACCGTTTGGGAATGGATAGAACACAAAAGGGCACAATATGGAAGAGTTTTAGCCCAGGCCATTGTTTATGTAGGTAAATGGGACACATAAGCTACCCAGCCTCCTATAGGGTCTCCAGGGTGTATATAATGGGTCTTTCAGGGTGCAAGAGCTCTATTAAAGTGCATAGAAGGTTTGTAAGGGTGCACAACAGAATGGGGATCTCTCTAAGTGACTGAATAAGATAAAATATGACTCACAATGAATAATAGTATGCACAATGAGTAGATATGTAATCATCATAAGGAATAATATTAGAGGAATCATGATTATAGTTATCAATGTGCATCATCCATATGATTTTTTCAACTACCATTGGTTCACAAAAAATCAATAGCATAATATGTCTAATTGATACTTCACAAGGCATATTATGTGGCAAGTCATCCACGTCATATACCAACTTTTTTATGAATTCAAGACAACATGTACTCAAATAAAAATATGAATTTGTTGTTTGTAATCACCCTCAATATGTACTAGAATAGTCAATATTTATTGTCATCGATGTCTATATTGGTTCCTATTAGGAGCTAGAATTAATGACTCTTGTTTAATTTGAGTGAATGTGATTATCCCTTAATTTTTAACCTTTTAAATATTTTATTATAATACCACACAAGGATTTATTTTATGACCTTTTATTTTGTGAGATCACATAATGAATTTCCTTCCTGAGATGACAATCTACCTATAGTTCTAGATTGAGTCTAAGTAGAGTCATCAAATGCCTATTGAGCAACATCTATACTAAAATACTTGAGGTATCTTGTGTAGTAGTAATCTATAACCTAATAGAAAATTTACAAGTTGTATGAGATACATGTGGGTTTATAAAAAAAATTATATATATATATATATATATATATATATATATATATATATATATATATATATATATATTCATAATTATATATTTTAAATATATAAAATTAGTTTTAGAATGAATACTATATTTATACTAAAATTTATCCACTTCAGATAAAAAAAATGTGAGCGCTTTTACCAATATGTATGAAAATTAATTTTTACTAAAACTTATGCTTTTATTTTTTTAACACTCATGGAGCCTTTCATGATGTGCTTCAAGGCAGGTTAATTTGAGAGATCTTCCAAAAAAAATTAATTAAATTTACTCTAATTTATATGCTAAGTATTAAAGGGTTGTAAGTTTATAAAATCTGGTAACTTGGTATGTCTAGATATATTGATTTGATGAGCTTAATATTTATCTTTTTTTTATTTTATACAGTTGACTTATAATTTATTAAATGATTATAAGTGATTTGAAGAGAATTAAAAATTGTTTTTGGATAAAATGATAACAAATCAATGACTTAATCAAGTTAGGGTGCACAAAAATAATATGGAATTTTAAATTTATATTTTCTTTTTTTTCACTTTATTGTATAAATGTATGTACACCAACAACAACTAGTTGAATGAGATCATAATTCAATGACTCAAAACTCTATTACATCAACAAACCACATTATATTCTTTACTTTCAAACTTCACAAAAACACTCACATTTAGAAAGTGGATTATGGACTTTATTATCTATGTGCTTAAACCATGTTAAAACAAATATTTTTCAGGTCAATTTATTATAAAATTATCTTAACAATTTCCATCATTGAGGTGAATTTCCTTATAAATTAGCACAATTTGGCATGAAACACTTATATTTTACTTTCTTACATAGGTGAAATGTGAAATAGAAAGGGCATTTCTCTTACATGATCTTTTATCATGACTATAATTCTAGACTTCTACTTGCCACCCATGAATTCCATTTTTAAATGGATGTGCATGTATGGGGAGGATGGAACATGGTTTTGAAGGACCACTTAACCATATATTTTGTTATGTTAATCTAAACATGCATCAATGTCTCAACAAACATGTGAATAGGGAGTAACAAAAAAAATTGAAATATTGAATGAGGTTATGAACACCAATCTCCTCCAATATCCTAAATATTTTGATGAGATTGAGCATGCCTTCATATACATCAAATACAATATTGTCGAATAGGGCACTAATTCACTTATATGTTTGTTTAGAAGATCACCTTCCCAAATAAGAGGGAAATGAACATAATTATCATGGATATTTGGAGGGGATACATTGAGTTACAATCTTCACTTTAAAATCATGTTGTAGGTGTGATTGATAAGATGATGGAGACACTTAGGGCCTTTAGACACACCCTTGACAAAGGTCATTTATGTGTTCAACTTGTAGGTCAATAAATGTTTTTAGGCATTCCACTAACCCATTTTGGGGAGCAATTAATGAAACAATATTTCACTCCAATGGTTTGTACCTCTAACAACAACAATGACTTGGTGATTGTGCATATATTACTAACTCTTGAACACATTTACAAATGACTTACAAAAGGATCATGGCTTGCTATGACTCCACTTGATTTCAATAGTTTTTTGTGACATTTTCTCATGGTTATCATTTTATATATTTCTTGTTAGCTTGTATAGTGGGTAATTCCACTTCATAAGTCTCTTTTTGGGTTTTTCATGCCTTTCATTATTCTTTTGTCACCTTGAAAACTCTTCTTATATATAATTCTAAATTTTGTTTGATTTTTTTATAGCTAATTTTTCAAAAATATATATCCATGAATTATATCTCTCTTACAACACCAAAGTATATTCTACACCAAAATTTTCAAAACTCTTCAAATACAAAGAATAAACGCATCTTCTACCAAAATATTAAAAGATATTAGTTTTTAAGAGCTTGTGTTAAAAAATTATATAAATTTCTATTAAGATGATAATTTATTTGTATAGTTTTAATCATGGGAACGTAACATAGGAATAGATGGTTTTTTCACATCCCTTAATCCTTTAATAAATATAAGTTAAGTTTAAGCTTTATCTCGCTATCTAGAAAACAAAAAAAAATAGACAACATAATTAGGGGACAGCTAGCTAAAATTATAATATCTCATTTATTATGGTGGAAGTTAATGTAATTAATAATTATGGTGCAGAACAAATACAAGGGACGTAGTGTAGTCCCTATGATTGTATTAATTTTTTGCATTAAAATCTATTTATATGTTTGAATGTTTGATTATATAGTTGAAACCATTTATAAATGTTTAAGATCATAGGGACTCGTCAATTTTTCCCATGCGCTGCAAGTATGACGTAATTAAAATTTATATTTATTTATAAATAAACTTACAAACTATGGTAATTGTATGCAATGTCATATTCCTTTTTTTTTTAATTACTTAATAAGGTCATGTTTTTACTCTGATAATTGAGTGACTTGCATCTTATTGGGGCTTGATCATGGGCCATTTTACTTTGATGCCCTGACTCAATCAGTGATATTCCTCTCTTTGTTAATTTAAAATTAATTTTTTTTAGTAGTAATAACATGGTCAAGAGCATATCATCAATATATTTTACTTAAAAAAGGGTTTTTAAGGCTTGTCTCAATGTGTCATGTATTCTATGTATTCTCATTCTATCTATTTTGGGGGATGATGTTATAATTTATATGAAACACACATATGGGCTTGTAAAAAATAATTTATTATATAACATGAGTAAGAGTAGAGCATCAATCTATCTTACGTAAAAGTGGGTTCATAAGGTTTGTCTCAATGTATCCTCTAATCTTCATATTTTCTAGGGTAAAGTTATAAGCTATATGAGATAAGCAAGTTTGTAAAAAAGGATATTTTATTATATTTAGTAATAATTTTATATTTTTAATAAATATAATTAAATTTAGAATGAATATCAAATTTATATTAAAATTCAACTCTAAATAAGATTTTTCTAAGGGTTTTTTTTCAAGATATTTGAAAAATAATTTTGACTAAAACTTCTTGTTTCTTTTTTCACATTCATGTAGAATATTTGAACACTTAAAGAGAGATTTATTTTGGATATCGTACCTAAAAACAAATTAAATTTACCATAATTATCACCTAAGTCCTAAGTTTATAAAATAACCAATTTTTAGATTTTGATCACTTGTTATGGATATGTTAATTGTGAAATTTCTAAAATTATTTTGGGCTATAAGACAACCTCAAATTCCTTACCATGTTCAAATACAAGCCTAGAACAATAAACAAGACATGTACAAAAAGTAGGAAATAAATTAACATGAAGATAAACCCTAGATTAAAAGAAATGAAAAGATTACAATAAGTTCCTCTAAAAGAGACAATAATGATTGTGAGCTTTCATTTTCCATTAGCATAATCTCCTTATCTCAAAGTTTTATAATAAGTCTCTCAAACTTCTTTCATATTTATCTCAATATATTAATGTAGAGGATAAAGATTTATAGGGTTTCTAAGCTATCCATCCTTTTAATGATTAATTGATGAAGGGGCAACCTTAATTGGTAAATAAAATGGTGCAATCCTATTAGCTACCTAAAATATGACTTCTCTTAATATAAAAAGATGAAAACAACTTTTTTTCAAAACTACATTCTAAACCACTAAGTGAAATTAGGATTAAGGTGTAAATAACTATTTACAACAACACCCCTTAGCCCTTCTCCTACCACCCCTTAAGTGATATTAGAGATTTAATACAAAAATTATGAGGCTCAAATCCTCATAAATGGGTCTTGAAAACATGGTTGATGAGGCATCCATGAATATATAAAAAAATTATGAAGGAGGACTAAACATTCATGAAACTTATTCCATGTGAATATTCCATGATGCATAATTTGTCCCACCAAGAAGGACAAGTAGAAGTAAACCTACCATGATAGTGGTTTGTAAAATTATCTCTAAAAAAAGGTTTCTCATATGACCATAAGCACAGTGAAAAATTGAAAAGGAGAACAATAAAACCACAATGTGCCTTAGTGTGCAGACAAAAAATTGAATGCACCATAAGGCCTTATAAAGGTGATTAAAAATTGAGTGTGAAACACAACACAAAAGTGTAAAAGTATCCCTAAAAATGTACTAAATGTGGCATAATACAAAAAGTGTGCTAACAAGGTACAACAAGCACATAAAAATGTGTTATGTACAAAATATTCCCCAATACAAAGTTAAGATCGTAGATCAATATTCTAAAAGGAAGTATGCCTCCAAAAGTATGGTATTTTATTGAAAAATGCATTTATAACAAAATAATGCCCCATAATTGCTTATAATATTATAATATACCATGTGAAACTTTTTAAAGTGTTAGGGGCTATGGGAAAACCTTAAGATTCATGCCTTGTTAAAAACAATCCCTAGAATAAGTGTTGCTTAAATAAGACATGTATAACAAACTAGAAAGAAATGAATAACAAACAAAATCATGGATTTATAGAAATTAAAATAATACAATAATAAACTCTAAGGAAGAAAAAAATTATTGTGAAATCTCATGCTTCATTAACATAATATCCTCCTCTCATAAGCTAGAGATTGAGTCTCTCAGACTTCTCCCATATTTTTTTTGATGCATGAGCATAGGATTAAAAGACTCATTTTTGTTGATTTTTTTTTTTTTTAGATTTTAGTATGGTTAGGATGTATTTTTTAGTCATTTATTATGTTTTAAAATCACTATCATTCCAAAAAAAAATCCATTTTGGCTTTTGTCATTTTTCTTGGTAAAACTATCTTTTTAAAAAAAATGAATTTGAAAAGAGCATTTGAAAGGTTTTCCTCTTCTCCTATTGAAACCAAAGGTCATGATACTTATTTAATGGGTTAAAGGAAGGTATTATACATGTTTATAATAGTTCCAATGTCTTATTTCATAATTGATTTTTGTCAAACTCAACTAAGGTTTAGAGTTGAGTTAGGAAGTTAGTTAGAGATAGTTTAGGAGATTGGAACGAAGGAGGGAGAATGAGGAGAGAAGAAATATAGTGGATTATAAAATTTGGATAAATATAAATAGGATAATATATCAATATAACCCCAATATTGGAAAATATTTTGAATAAAAAGAAGACTGTAAAAGGAAGGCTGTGAATAGGATTGTTTAATGTTTGCATTCAAAAATAAATAGAATGATTATCTTGTTGAAATCATTTATTCCATTTCAAAATTATAACATATGTAATTTAATTTTTTTATTATTTTTGTAATCCTATAATTTATTTTTAATGTATGTTATCATGTTTCAGGTTAGAAAAGACACTGCAGGTTTCCTAAAGTCCAAAAAAGTCATTCTACAGTCTAAGAGAATGCCCTTTTATCATGTTTTGAGATTGTTTGGAGTCAAATTCCAAGTGAGGGGTAAATATAAATGTGTATGAATGGTTTTAAAAGATAAAATATTCCAAAACTAGATCTCAATTATTTAATTTTCATTGCATCTTAGCTTACTGCCTATACACGGTCAAGAAAGACAGCTACAGTCAAGAAAAAGTGTGTTTTTTTCATGTTTTAAGATTGATCAAAGTGTCAAAGTGGATTATATATATAATTATATATGTGAATAACTAATTTAAAATCAAAATATTTTTAAAAATGTCATAAAATTCAAATTATCCTTTATTGAGTGCTCTCGGCCTGCATACCCTAAATTAGGGTTTTGAGGACAAAAATCACTATATCTTAAAAACTAACACTTAAAAAATAATTAAAATTTTTATAATGGTGAAAGAGGATGTATGTGAAGTTTTAAAAGTTATTTTTTAGTTTTACACTACCATTAGAAATATTTATTTAAGAATCTCAGTTCAATAGGCCTAATTATAAGGCTAGAAACCTTATTTTTGTGTTTTCTTGCATTTTCAAGCTTGGATAAAAGTATAAATGAATATTTTGAGTTGAGAAAACATTAAATTATTATTTAATACTATTTAATGGTATAAATATTCTCTATTTAGTTAATATTTTCAATCAAGAAGGTTTGTAAGCCTAATATAT
Organism: Torreya grandis; assembly: GCA_037957365.1. NCBI lineage: Eukaryota > Viridiplantae > Streptophyta > Pinopsida > Cupressales > Taxaceae > Torreya > Torreya grandis. The sequence continues at coordinate 2,172,676 of JARHVA010001512.1, forward strand.
CTCTCATAAACAAGTTAGAAGACATGTTTTACTTAACCTCTCCATCAATTTTTGGTATTAGAGCAGATTTTGGTTGTACTTAAGAGGTGACATAATAATAAATATTTCATTTAGATGAGTTAAAATCAATTTTTGAAAAATAAACTTATAAGAAGTGTAAAATGGCACTTAGAGGAGCAACCAGAGGTGGTGCTAGAGGATATCCAAGAATAAAACCAAGGGATGTGTTGTTGGAAGAGATGAGAAAATTTCAAGAACATTTGGAGGTGATATAAATTTCTCAAATAATAGGTGTTGTGATAGGTAATGTGATTGAAGGAGTGGAAGAACCACAAAAAGAAGTTGTAGAAGAAGAAGAAGATAAAGAGAGAATGGAAGAAAGACTCTTGAAAGTAGTAATAGGAATAGATTTCAAACCCAAATTAGAGGTTCCATTATATAAAGGCAGCCTAAATGTTAAATAATTGGTAGATTAGATAGTTACAATGGATAAATTTTTTAACTTTTAATGAATAATTGAAGCTAAAAAGGTCAAGTTTGTTTGTATAAGGTTGAAGGGACATGCATATATTTGGTGGGATAGTGTCCAAGAGGAAAGAAAGAAAAGAGGTGAAGATAAAATCAAGTCATGGGATAGAATGGTATCCAAACTCAAATCCAAATTCATGCATGTAGACTACCAAACAAACTTGTTCAATAAAAGCCAAAACTTGAAGCAAAAAGACATGAGTATAAATGACTATACTAAACAAATATACAAGCTCACAATCAAAGTTGGTCATGTAAAAGAAGATGTTGAGAAAATAAAAAGGTACATAAATGGTTTGGAGTGAAATATTGAATATTAAATCAGTTTGTTGTCTCTAAAATCAGTTGAAAAAGGCTATCAATTTTCTCTCAAGACACATGAGAAGATGGCTAGAAGACAAACTCAACAATCTAGAGGAGGAGGCATAAATTTCAGAGCTAGAGGATAGAAAGGTGGTATAAGTTAGTTACAAGTTCATAATGAATAAACAATCATCTCTCAAGGTTAATACAATAATACAAGAGGAAGTTATTCATATAGAGGAAGAAGGCCATATACAAGAACTAGAGGAGAAGGCTTTTGGGGAAAATGTTTCAAATGTAATACGTATATTGGTCGTAGGGCATATAATGTCTTGAAAATCCATAAATAAGTCATACAAGATTAAATATTTTATGCTTTCACAATCCACAAAATTTAATCTTGCTTTTGGAATAACCGTGTGATGGATTTTTGACCTTGACATTTTGGATCACTTCCCGTGATCCTTCTTAAGGAGAAAAATGAGATCTAAAGGCAGCAATCAAGTTGTTCAAGTTGAGAAAGAAAATTTAAGATCACCATCACATGTGGAATAACCTAAATTGAGGGAGTTTTTATTGATGAAGAGAGTACTATTAAAAGAGGTGAAAGAACTAGCTCAAAGGAAAACCTTATTCAGGGTTACATGCAAATTAAAAGGTAAGTATTGTAATGTTATCATTAATAGTGGTAGTAAAAATAACTTGGTTTCTTTAGAAATGGTTGATAAATTAGGCTTGAAAATATTGATACATCATACAACATATAAACTATTTTGGCTCTAAAAAGGACATCAAATACTAGTCAATGAGCAATGTCAAGTTAATTTTTGGATTAGTAGTTATAAGGATGAAGTACTTTGTGATATCATGCATATGGTTGTTTTCCACATGTTGTTGGGTAGAATTTAGTAGTTTGATAAGATGGCTATACATTATGGAAAGAGTAACACTTATACATTAGAGAAATATGGCAAGAAGCATATCTTGACACCATTAAAATATGGTAATGAAGTAACTAAAAATAATAATAAGGTGTCGATAATAGGTGGAAAAGAATTCATGTAGTTGATAAAGAAAGAAGAGGTTGGTTTTTCATTGATATCAAAGACCAAAATAGTTATTACATCCACTAAGTTGATTAATTTGCCATTGTAAATTCAAAATTTGTTAGATGAGTATGTGGATGTAGTGGTTGATGAGTTGCCTGATGAGTTACCACCAATGAGGATTATAATCCATCATATGAATCTCATTCTAGGAGTTAATATTCCAAACATAGAAACATATTCTAATGACACCTGAAAATAATGAAGAGATCAAAAGGCAAGTATAGGAGCAAGAAAGTTGTGAGAAACCCATATAGGAGGAAGTTATTAAGAAGGATAAGATAGATGTGATAGAGTTAAAGGAAAGTGGCAGCCATGTATAATTATAGATATAGGAAGAGAACAGCCAAATATAATTACATGTTTCCATGGTAGAAGCATTGGATGTAGAGGTTAATCAATAAATTTCACACAATAAGATAATTATGAAGGTTTATCTATGCAAAGGATCTAAAATCAGAGGTGTGATTGAGAAGAAGACATCCTTGGAGGTGGCTGATATGGAGCTTTTGAGAGCTCATTGTGAGAGTGGAAAACATGATAAACATGCTAGCATTATATAAGGTTTGGATAACATTCACTTAAAGCATGATGAGACAGTTTATGAGGTGAATGAGGGAACTTTTGTTTTCCCTAATGTGTTTTTGTATTGTGTAGGTCCATCCATAGATAGGATAGCAAAGATAAGGACTAAGTGTGGATCGGTCCAGCATGTTCATTGGTATGAGAGGTGGAGTGAATAATTTGACTAAGTGATTGATATGGTAGTGATTATTGGATAAATGGTTGGTGTTTATGTTCCATCCAATGTGTAGGGTCTTCAGCTAATTTGGAGACAAGAGAGAGTGATAGAGCATGGGAACAAGTTGGTTCTCAAATAGATATGTAGGTGAAGGGTCAATTATAGATAATTGAGGAAGAATAATAGCTGAAATTTATTGGAGAAGGCCTTAAGAATACAAAACTTGACATGGAGCAATATTGTATCATGGTGAAGGATGAATTGGAGCAGCATTGAAGACCTCATGAGTGGGATCTCATGAATACTTTTGAACTCAAGGAGCCCGATGTAGGAGAATAGGCTTAAAAGAATCATTTTTTTATTTTTATTTTAGTTTATATTTTAATAATATTATGAGGTATTTTTTATTCATTTAGGAGGTTTTCAAATCACTAGCATTCCAAAATTTGACCATTTTGGTTTATTTTCAGTTTTCCTACCAGAACTATCTTTTTAAAAAAATTGAATTTGAAAAGAGCATTTGAAGGGTCTTTCTCATCTCATGGTGTAACCAAAGGTAATGTTCCTTCTTGGAGAGGGTCAATTAAGGTCTTGGGAATGTTTATAATAGTTCCAATGTCTTTTTTCATAATTTATTTTTTCCAAACTCGACTAAGGTTAAGACTTAAGTTGAGTTAGGAAGTTAGAGATAGTTTAGGAGATTAGAGCAAAGGAGGGAGAGTGAGGAGAGAAGAAACATAGTGGAGTATCACATGTGGATAAATATAAACAAGAGGACATATCAATATAACCCCAATATTGTAAAATTTTTTGAATAAAAAGAAGACTATAAAATTAGGGTTGTAAACAAGAATGTGTAATGTTTGCATTCAAAAATCAATAGAAAGATTGTCTTATTGAGATCATTTATTACATTTCAAGATTATAACATATCTAATTAAATTTTTTTATTGTTTTTTGAATCCTATAATTGTTTTTTGAGTTATTTTAACATGTTGTAGGTTTGAAAAGACACTATAGGTTTCATGTAGTCCAGAAAAGTCATTCTACAGTCTAAGAAAGTACCATTTTATCACATTTTAAGATTGTTTGGAGGAAAATTCCAAGTGAAAGTGAAATATACATGTGTTTGAATGGTTTTAAAATATATAATATTCCAAAAATATATCTTTATTATTTAATTTTCATTGCATCTTAGCTTACTGTCTGTACACAGTCATGAAAGGCACAGCTACAGTTAAGAAAAATGTGTTTTCTTCATGTTTTAAGATTGATAAAAGTGTCAAAGTGGGTTATGTAGTGAATTATATATGTTAATAACTAATTCCAATTGGAAATATTTTAAAATAGGTCATAATATTTTAGTGCTCTTGGCATGTGCATATGCATGCATACCCTAAACTATGGTTTTGAGAACAAAAATCATTATATCTTTAAAACTAGCACTTCAATAATATTGAAACTTTGTAGAATGCTGAAATAGGATGTATGTGAAGTGTTAAAAAAAAAAATTACCACCATTAGAAATATTTATTTAAGAATCTCAGTTTAGTAGGCCTATTTGTAAGGCTAGAAACCCTATTTTTGTGTTTTCTTACATTTTCAAGTTTGGATAAAGGTAGGAATGAATATTTTGAGTTGAGAAAACATGGAATGAATGTGTAAGAGGATTTCATAATATAAAAATCCTCTTTTTAGTTAATATTTTCAGTCACGAAGGTTTGCAGGCCTAAGATCTCTCTCATAAGTAAGTTAGAGAGGCTAGGTTTTTCTTAACCTCTCCATCATTTTTTCTTGAAATTAAAACATACATAAGAAATAATAATAGTATTTCTAAGGTATCCACCTTTTTTATGATTTGACGATGGAGAAACTTTTATTGACCAAGGGAATAGTGTTATCATATTTACTTCCCAAAATGTGTCTTTTACCTATTATAAAAATAGGAATTTAGTTTTTATTCAAAATTGTAGTCTAACTCACTAACCTAAGTTAACTTATGACTAATGTGTATATAATTGTTTACACCAATATTAATTCAATGAAGCTATATTTTTTTTTGGTGTATCTTTCACATGTAACTTATATCTTATGAAATGACTATAAGTGAGCTCAAGAGAGAGTGATCCATGTGTGGCTTGTGTGTGGGTCTGCACACTTCTCACTTGGACCTTTAGTTCTCTACATGTGTGGTATCTAGCAGCATGTTACAAACTTTGGGGTACTTCTTTGAGTTTTTAAATCACTCTACCACTTGTCGCGTAGAACTCTAACACTGTACAATCATATCTAAACTTTATGTGCATTAAATCCACTTATGACATGAGTGCATCAGTTGACTCACCCCGTGGTACCTTGGCATGTTATTGTATCCCACATAAACTATTACACATGTCCCATGTGCAGGCACTCACATGCACACTTGAAATCTATATTTTAATTCCCTCCTTATACATGGCATTCCAACTAACATTCCATAATTTTTTGGCACATCAAGAAATTTGTTAGTGTATCACACAAATAGAATTTCAATTATGCACTTTTATAAATCCAAATCATCACTCAGCCAAAAGATGAACCACCACCCTTGTGTAACCATCGTCAATTATAATCTCTTCTTGTAATGATGCATTTATTTTAATCATTTTATCCATAAGGTATCATAGATGAAAGAGATCACACACATACTAGATAGGATATTATTATAATGCTTTGTGTATCTAACATTCACACAAATATATAGTTTTACATTATTTCATTCAGTCTAGACAAACTAACAAGGAAACGTTCACCTTAAAATCATATGGACTTATAATCCTAGTATTATTGAAGCTTATACACATATGTAATTTTCCCTATGTTGCATATTGAATATAAATTGCAATATTTTTCAAATCATGCTTCTATATTTGAATTTGAGTTTGTTTTTTTTTTGTTTAGATTACCATTTGTGAATTCTACAATCTATAGCTTGTTTCCAAGTGAAGCATATTCTAATGCATTAAAATCATGAGTCACATGGTGTTGATCATTAGTATCAGATCAAAATCTCTCTTATGCTTATAAATATGTGCGCACAACACGATAAATAATTACTACTAATTGGTTGTGTTTTAGAGTATTTATAAGAACATCTTAGAAATAGAAAGTTGGGTGATGCCTATAGAAACATTGAGGCATCCCCAAACATATGTAAACTTACTCATCATGCCCTTGAGTTACAATGCAATGAATTCTTTGTTCATGTTCATGAACTCATGTTGTAGCTTGGGCCACAATCCAAACCTTCTTATGCATGGCTTTCTTATCTATTTTTTTAGCAACAATCCCCCTTAAAAATGCAAGTCAATATTGACATCCTAGTGCTCCAAATCAACAACATTGGATGACTAGATTTGATGACTTAAGGCACACTTTTCAATCAATCATTTCACTAATACTAATAAGATCACCTTTGTTGTGTTCAAAATGACCATTTTAGTGTCCTATTGGTCCCATTGGTGGGAAACTTTCAGTTTTTAGTGTGAACAATATTGTGATCCCATTGAGTCTTGGAAGTATTTCATCAATGCCTTTAAGGATTAATATTACCCCTTCTATCACTATGAGGATTAATACATAAATTTTTAATAGTTTTGCCAATGTAAGGAACAATCATTTGAAGATTACACCAACATGTTCCATGACTAACTATATGTTTGCATGAGAATTTGACAAAGAAAATTAAGGTGTTGAAGTACATCAACATAATTTCATCTTATATTCACATAAAGATGGATTTTTTGACTTCTAACACAATATGTCAAGCATACAAAACATAGCCAAGAACTAAGCCAATGAAAATAGGAAGCAAAATATCTCATTTTTATCTAGTACTCTGTGTAAGAACCAACCCATGCATAACTAACCATCTAACCCTACCACACATAATCAAATCATGTTGTGCAAGGGGGAGAAATGTAGTAATGTTTCACAATAACATAATACTTCAACATCTTTTACATCAAATAAAGGCAAGAAAAAATAAGATGATAATGCAGCCATCAACACCGAATAATCTCACAAAGTGATTATGAATGTCACACAAAAAAATCCTCGATTGTGCAGTCTACATCGGGTCACATACCAACATATAACACTTATCAATACTCCACTTGTCTAAGCACCAACACCACTACCATTAACACCATTAAGGAATGAGAGTACCTATTACACACTAAGTTTTAGGTTAAGGTTTAGCCTCTCCATACCATTATTGATAGTGGAAGCCAGAATAAGATAATTTCGTAAGGTGCATCAAGTGCCTTGGCCTTACCACTATTTCTCATTATAAAACATACTCCTTGGATTGGCTTCAATAGGGTAATTATATATAGCTTTAGTGGTAATGTACTCTTTAATACAACATCAATCCTATGGAAGATAAAATCACATGTGACATCACACCACTTGAGGTTTTTGAGATTTGGATTGGAAGGCCCTATTTGTATGATCGTATTTCTATATATAAATTCAAACTACAGTGGCAATCTGTTATGTCAAAGATCATTTTTTCAACCTTTTTGAGTCACTTCCAATGACCAAGGTCACTTTGGTCTCCACCAAAATATTCTTCAATTTCATCTTACATGCAAAATTTTATTTTACTCATGGTCTTCCCAAAAGCACCTATGCAAGAGAGAAATCATGCACTAGAAATGTGTCAATAAATCGCATACTATAAATGTTCTAAACCACAAAAACATTGTCATAATAATAATAGTTTGATAAGAGGTTGGACCAACATACATGAAAAATGGGAAGAATAATATGAATTTGAAAAAATATATTAAAGGGTAAAATATCATTGTTAATTTTGCATTGCATCTCTAAGCACTAAATAAGCTTTTACATGTTATTTAATGGGTCCAACTACCCAAACTAACTTACCCAAATCTTAATTAATTAATAATCAATATTATTTACTTATCTACCAATTGCTCATTAACATTATGTACAATGGGGTGTCTTGTAAATATATGCAGGCCCTAAATATAAAGCTACATAAAGTAAATAGAACCACTTGGATCAAATGACCCCAAAAAAACCCTTCGATCTAAATGGATTTATAAGATGATGATTTGAAGCATATGACTAAAAATTCATCAAAAGTGTTTGTCACACATGAAATTGGCACATTGTACATCATGTTTGATCAACTGATGTCGCTTCACATAGAAGCCCCTTATCTCAAAATTTGTGGCATGAATGATGAACACCATGATCAGCATGCTCATCCCCTTTGACCATTTTATACCCATATTATAGTATAACATGATCATGGTCTGATCAACCACATTGATCCACATAAGGATTGCATAGAAACCTATCTAGTGACTATTTTCTACTATGTGTGGAACATCTCCCTGATGTCAATGATGTTGACAAACCTTTGCTCAACACTACTAGTGTTAGCAACTCTCCTATCAACATATACAATCATTGACAACTAATCAAAGGTGAATATCTTCCCCCTATTAAGAAAAAGGTGATAATTCAATGCAACAATAAATCATATCTAAATAACTCTTTCAGCTCTTCATCAATAAATTCAAGAAATGAAAAAAATAAAATTGATAGAAAACAACACATAACTATCTATCGAAAACTGCCACTATAGCATATCCCAATATTAGACCTAGCAGCTCGCACAAGATGAATGTGGCGATGGCTCTATCATCCTATCAAATCCCTAGGGACCTATAAACCTTTAAATGAAACATAGTTCTTTTTTAAATCACAAGTGATAGAAAATAGTGTTACATCCATGGTTGTGAAACTCATTTACAATTTTCAAGAAAAATCAAGGTGTTAGATTCCACTAAAAATGCACCTGATATACATACATTAAAAAACTTTATGGCTTCATTTTTCATGCCTTTTTTCATATAAATCATATCTAGATACCTCAAATAAAATAAATAACCACTCCAATGGATCCAGAACATTTTAAAACCTAGGAAACAATTGGTTACATGGCTACCTCCACGTAAAAAATCAACTAGTTCTAAAAAGTCACAAAAATTACACTATTATGTCTCCAATATTAGTCCTTTTATAATCACTTCACAAAGTACAAAGATAATATTCCTTAACAGAATAATTTGAATATAAACAAAGTTTGACCAAAAAATAGGTATTGTGGGTTTTGAATCTTGAACCCCTTTCTTGCAAGTGTCTTACAAAAGATACATGCCCATCCCCTCTTACCTTTTTATGCATTTATTGTAATATAAAATGATAATATGAAGATGAATTTGAAGGGGAAATGGGTCTAGAAACACATTATGTGGTAAATAATCATTTTTACTTGGTTCCTAGATCCCCTCTTCCAAACTTTCCACTTTACTGCAAGTCTATTTGGGATAATGATAAATTCCAACACTAAATACAAGAGTTCCTTGACCAGGGAAATATTAGGCCAAAATATTCTCCTTATGGAATCCCAATAATACTCACACCAAATAAATATGGTACTTGGTGACTGTGCATTAACTAGTGGGTATTGAACAAAGTAATGGTGAAGAAACAATACCCAATTCCACCTATTAGTGAGCTCATGGACCAGTGCCAAGGTACAAAAAACTTCATCAAGATTGACTATAAGTCGGTTTATCATCAATTACTATTCCATCCTAAGGATGTTTGGAAGAGAAAATTAAATACATGAGAAGGATACTATGAACATTTGTTATGCCTTTTGGCTTGACCAATATACTAACAACACTCATTCACTTAATGGATGACCTTATTAGGCCCTTCCTCAACTCCTTCATCATGGCCAACTTCGATGACATCCTCATCTTAAACAAGACTTGGGAGGAGAATGTGGATCACATATTTTTTTAACCCTAAATTTGATATGGATCCTAATGAGATAGATAGGGTTAAGAATATAGAAATGAATAAGCACAAGGGTGATAAACAGATTTATAGCAGGTCAATTAATTTCAATACTTAGATAGAACATATACTACATTTATTATATGAGATTTACTAAAAATAATAAACACATATATGCTAGATATTAAAATGATATTGAAAACAAGATACTTAGTTGGTTCTTATGCTAATACATATCTGATTTAGCATAGGTAGTAAGTAGAATAGAAGAAGATTTTAGAACAAGTTCCAAATTCTAGATTAAGTGCCTTTATAGTCACAAACACTTACATCAACCTAGGATAGTTTCATCAATGCTAATATCTAGATAGAACACAGGTATCTAGTATAAAATACCTACTAAAATTGGATGTGACCACTTGGATGTTTTTAGGTTCTGTGTCACCTTTACTATAGTGCATTTAGATTTGGGTCATAGATTGCCATTCCTTGTCAAAGAATAAAACCCTAGCTCTTAATATTCATAGTGACCATGGTAAAAATGGATTAGTGGGATCACGATGTTGAGCTAACCCCAAATAACACTCTATCAATGATTGTTACCTACATAGCCACTACTCCAAAGAGGGCCTTAGACTAATGTAGTTCTCCCCTAATGTGTTGTCGTGTGCATGTACAAGAGTGCAATATGTGGAAAGCAAATCCAACAGTGACCTATCTTTTAACTTGGCAAATGGGACTCTTGGAAGGATCCTCCAGTACTTCAAACTTATATATGTGTTGTCCCTATTACTAATATGTAAATAGAAGAAAATAAGGAAGCTTTGCTCACTTGAGTGTTTGATTGAGTGCTTTTGGTAAGTTGCCTTGTGAGAGGTAAGTCATTAGGTGAAGAATGAATGAGGGTTGATCTTATATTTATACCAAACCTCTTGGAGAATATTTCACATTAATTCACTTAGGTCAACCTTTAGGATACATTTCATTTTTAAATTCGATGAATTTAGGGCATTAGACACTTATGTTAGGATAAGACACGTCGACGTAGGCATCTAACTGGGATGCAAGTGTCCAAGTAGTTACAAAATAGGTGTAGTTCTAGAACTTGTAGAGTAGAAGATAAGTAGGTTTATAGCACTCTGGGAAAGATATAAGGCCTGGGTCATCATAATGATATTGGTTAGACTAAGAGATAAGAAATAAGCACATAGAAATAATAGATACAAGACTTGCTGAAGTAGAAAAGGTATAAGACTGAGAGGAACAACCAAGGTCTCTATTTTCCAAGTGTACAAGACTAAGGTTCCATATAATTCATAAATATCAAATATGATCTTTAACATCTTATATACCTTAAACAAACACAATTTTCAATCCAAATTATTAAAGTGTACATTTGGCATTACACATATTCAATAAATAGGTTACATCATTGACCATGTAGGAATCCATGTAGAATTAAAGAAGATCAAGGTAATCCAAGATTGGTCAAATTTGTGCAATCTCTCTAAATTGAGGATTTTTCTTGGACTTGTTAACTTCTACTATGGGTTTTTTCATGGTTTCTCACACATATAATTTAATCTTTGTCAGATCATGTGCACTAAATTATTATTCCAATGGACACAACAAGACATTCATGTAACACCTATTCGATAAATTCCCTAAATTTTCTACTCCTTCAAGATTCACACTGATGCATTTGACTATACACTCAATATGGTACTCACATAACATGGACATCTGGTCTCTTATCACTTAAAGACATTCAATCAAATGGTTTAGTATTACTCCATCTATGAAAAATTTATACACTATTATGTAAGCAGTTAAAATTTTAATCATAAACCATTTCAGCTCTTATATACATAAATCAAGCTATAAAATGTGTGTCACATGAAGTGGATGACTTACTTGTAGTAATTCCATCTGGTGATAAAGCATAATAAGGGAAAGGAAAATAAGGTTGCATGATTCCTTAATCGACCACCAATACACATGTTCATCATATTTGACACATGCAGCCACATTTTTATTGACTAGGTAACTCTCTCTCAATAGACAATAACTTCACATAATCCTATACCGCCTTTGCATAGGGTGAACAAGTTCAAAATTTCTACATGTTTGACAAACTTCTCTACAAGATTGGGCATCTCTATGTTTCTAATGCCACAACTTGCCAAAGACTCTTCTGGGAGGTGCACTATACCAAGATAGTAAGAAACTCTGGCATTATCAATACATTGGTAACATTACAACAACACTTCTACTAGCCACACATGTGCATATAATTTGAGTGCCATATCAAGTCTTACATTTTATGTTGCATTGTCAAACCCTCAAACAGGGAGCTATGAATTTACACGCCTCTTTTGGTTCCATCCAGGGCATGAGAATCCATCAACATGGATTTGATGATTGGGTTGCCTATGACAAAACACCAAAAATAATGTGTTTTTTTAATGGATAGGTTTTCTACTATGGCCATCATGGTTGCTTGCAAGAATGGCATCAACACATTGTAGACCATGTGTTCTCTCTTTCACCATTTTTGGGTTCAATTTGGTTTACCTACATCCATTGTGTCTAATAATGACCTGCAATTTGTTGGCCACTTATGGCTTGATTTATGGGACATAATGGATACACAATTGGATTAATCTACAACTTTCATCCCTATGAAAATAGACAAACAAAATTTGTCAAACACACATTTTTCATCTTTTATGCATGCAAAATATCCCACATCTTTGAACTTATGATGATAACATGTTATACATTTAGCATGCCTTTAACCAAGCTTTACGTAACTCTACAGGGCATACTCCATTTTATACATGTCTTGGTTTTCAGCTAATGGCATCTCTAGATATATCCTAGTACACACCATCTTGCATGAATGCAGATGTTTTTGAAACACATTTAGAACAATCAACACCAGGTTTAGTAGTTTCACTTGTGCTAATAATTGAAGTATAAAGAGTGCCATGATGCACACCACATACGTCATGAGTTTAAGGTGAGTGATAAGGTTTGGTTACATCTTTAGAAGGAATGCTTCAAGGGTCCACATCATAAAGATGAATCCCTTTTGCTCACCATCCTACATGTAGCTGGAGATAACACTTTTGTTCTTTACCAACCATAGTAGTTGTGTTTGCATCCATTATTTAATGTGTAACTTCTTAAGGCATAACCCCCACTAGTGTTTAAGCTAGTATCAGTGCAACACCCTTCACATTTAGATCCTAAACATTTGCACCCAATAAATAACGATCACATTATTGAAGTGACAACTAAATGCTCCCACCAAGACAAGCATTAGGTTTTTAGAGTGGTTAAGTTAGGGAAATGTGCTAATCAAGGTAAATGGTATAACCTTTAGCAACTTCAAGTTTAATTTCTAAATTTGACTGAATATGCAATGGAGACAATCAATCCTCAAGAAAGGGTAAAAGATATGTGCACAACTTTTGCACGGTTCTATCCACTTTTCACTTGGGTATTTGGTTTCGCGTGCATGTGGTATCTCATGACATGCATGTCACTTCTTAATACCTCTCTAAATTAATATATCAATCTACCATTTTCTATGCAAAATTTTAACACCACACAAGCACATCTACACTTTATGCATGGCACATCCACCTAGAGCATGTGTGCATCAGCTGACTCACCTCACAATACCTCTCCATGCTACCACAACATCATGTGATTCCCTTGTGTACACAATTAGATGAACACTCAATATCCTTGTGCTAGGTCCTCATGCCACATGGCATGCCAACTAGAATCCTTTAGGTCTGTGATGTGTCAGATAATCTATTAGTGGAACCGCATAGTTAGAATTCCAACCGTGCACTTTTAAGAAGCTCAACTGTCACTTGGATAAAATATGAACCACCACCTTTATGTAATTATCAATAGTTAAACATATTTCTTGTAATTATGCATGTATTGTAATCATCCAACCCATAAGGTATCAGAGACAAGAGAGATCTAGTGTAGACCAAATAGGATATAGTTATCATGCTTTGTGTATCTAACATTATGCATATATGTAATTTTGTACTCTTTCATTTAGTTTAGACAAATCGACAAGGAAGCATTGGCCTCTAATCATAGGAACTTGCATTTCCTAACTTATTGAATCTTTTACACATATGTACTTTTCCTTATTATACATATTGAATAGAAGTTGTATTATTTTATATATCAAACTTTTGTATTCAAACACATGTTTGATTTTCTATTATTTAGACTACCATCTACATATTCTATAATCCATAATTTGCTGACAAGAATGGCATTGTCCACCACACCAGCATCATAGGCACTATGATGTCGATTAGAGAGGATTTTGTAAATTGTATAGATATTAAATAAGTGTGTTATGATGCATAGCCCTAAGCATAATGGGGTGTTGTATAGTGTAAAGTTAAATTTATAAGTATTGATTTGATTGAAGTATGTATCGAATTGCACACCAATTATTTGACAAGCTCTTCAATGGTCATAATTAAATTTATGAGTCCATGGTTGAGGGTAAAATGAAAAACTATTAACCACTTAGTTATTGATGCACACACAAACATGATATGGAAGCTAAAATTTATAGTGATGTTTTACGCTTTATTGATTTTGTATAAATGTATATAAACCAATAACTCTTGCTTGAATGAGATCACACTTCATAAGTTGACTACGACTAAAAAACTCTATTATATCCACTATTTGTCAAGAAAAATCAACAACCCACACTTACATTCTTTACTTTCAAACTTCACCATAAAAATATACTACGTTTAACCAATGACCCGTAGACTTTTTGTCTATTGGTGCTTGAAACTTATTAAAGCAAATTTGTTTTAAGTCTATTTATTATAAATTTGTCCAGATAATTTTCATTCTTGAGGTGAAGACCCTTATCGATTAGTGTCTTTGGGTATGATTCATCTATATTTTACTTCTTCACACAAGTGCAATGTGATAGGGCAAGGAGGGGGAGGCAATGAGTGCCTTTAGGCACTCCCCCAATGAAAGTCATTAATGTGCTCAACCTTTAGGTCAAGAAGGGCCTTAGGGACTCCTCTAACCCAATTTAGGGAGAAAGGAATGCAACAATGTTACACTTTAGTGGTTCATACTCCAAATGATAATAATGACTTGGTGATTGTGCATATATGGTTAGCTTGGGAACTCACTTGCGAATGACTTGTAAAATGATCATGACTTACTATGACTACACTTGATTTCAACAATTTTTCGTGACATCTTTACTTGGTCATCATTTTATATATTTATTGTTAGCTTGTACAATCGGCAAATCCACTTCATAGGTCTCTTTTTGGGTCTTTTGAGCCTTTCATTGTTCTTTTTTCACCATATAAACCTGCCATCATGTAATGCCAACTTCATTTGAATTTTTTGAAAATTAATTTACTTAAAAAAAACTATTGGCATAGATTAGTTTCTAAGCACCACTTGTTGCACGCTTAAATTTTCAAATAAAATGATAATTTATTTGTTTAGGTTGGATAATGGAAATATAAGATAATAAGAATGGATGGTTGTTGCAATTCCCTTAAGCCATGTTTTAGATGTGATCCTTTAATAAATATATGGTAAGTTCAAATATTGTGTCACTAACTTGAAATCAAAATTAAAAAAATGGACAACATAATTAAAAGACAACTAACAAAAAAAATATAAAATCTCATTTGTTATGGTAGAAGTTAAAGCAATTAATAATTAAAATGAAAAATAACAACAAAATGGGATATGTTGTTAGTCCATATGATTGTGTTACATTTTTGTGTTAAAAGTCATTTATTATATTTGTTTGTTTGATTATATAGTTAAAACCATGTATAGGTGTTTAAAATCATTGATACTTTTTGCATTAAAACTTGTTTATATGTT
The DNA here is from genome assembly GCA_037957365.1 of Torreya grandis. Taxonomy (NCBI): domain Eukaryota; kingdom Viridiplantae; phylum Streptophyta; class Pinopsida; order Cupressales; family Taxaceae; genus Torreya; species Torreya grandis. Next base: position 2,188,162 of record JARHVA010001512.1, read on the forward strand.
TGAATGTTTTATTATATAATTGAAACTATGTATAGTTTTTAAGATCATTGAGACTTGTCATTTGCTCTCAAGCATTGCAAATATGACAAAAATGAAAAAAATTAGTATCTAAGTAAATAAATTTACAAATTATAGAAGTATGTGCTATATCTTATTCCTCTCTTCTTCTTTTTTATTTAAGGAGATCGTGTTTTTACTTTGATAATTAAGAGGCTTTCAATCTATGAGGGTTTGAGCATGGGTCATTTTCTTGTGATGCCCTGTCTTAATCAGTAATAATCGATACCACAAACATGATTGATAATACTAAAATCTTTAATAATAGTCTAGATTAAATTTTGGGCATAAGGCCCTACCCCTCAACCCTCAACCACACTCTATAGTTTGCACATAGGTCCAAAAGGAGTGTTTCCCCTCAACTCCACATTGTACTTCTACCTCTTAATCCCATAAGGTACTTCCATTTGTTAAAACCCTAAAGCGGGGCAATGAAAACATAAGTAATCTCTATTTTGGCAAGAATGCACTATAGGTGATTATGTTGCATGAAACCTTTTATTTTTAATTTTTTCATAAAAAGGGCTCCATAACACAATTTCCAAGATATATCATGTATCACATATTGAAGGGCAACAACATCCCATGACTCAAACCAAGGTTTTGTTGGAAACAATCAATTCACATATACATGCATACATATATCGACTCAACTTTAATTTCTTGAAGTTCCTCTTTATTTTATAACAATAAACACTCATGACACATCTCCTAGAAACATTGGTGACCCAACCAATGCTATGGACGTGAGACCCAACTTGACCTATTAGATATAGGTAACGTGATAGATCAATCATAAGTCATTTATGTGGATGAGGTACATGACCATGTCACATGTAATGTGTTTGTGTGCATTTCTCTTGTATCCACATTTGTCTTGTACTTCCACGCTATAGGGGAAAGAAGCCAAAGTGGAATGTCTAATAGTGGATATAGTGCATGATTACATATTTGCATAGTATATCAGTCGTACATGTTTACAAAAGACCTAATAGTTGTCTAACATTTATCAAACAATCTTGTAGCCAATCACATCATGACATGTCAAATTTACAACTACTATATCACCATTACACCACATTTATAACACAACTATTGGATCAAAAAAAAATTAATACATTTTATCTTTAATCAATTCAAAATATCTCCCAAATGAAAAAATAAGCTGACAAGACCATGAACTCCATCTTAATATAATTTTTTTTTTCCTAAGTGACATCTACGTGGTAGCGTGAACCCCCAACTTAAGGTCCACCTCTGGTGGCTCTCTTCCCCTATACCATTGTTTGGATTACAAAACAAATGTAAAAGATCTAAAATTACCATCATAGAATGTGTTTAAGCAATCTTATCATTTAAATTTGCTTTCGCAATTTTTTTTTTTAATTGGATGTCTTATATGATAGTGTAAGAATGAAAATTTCAAGTCGGAGGGCTCAATTAGCAGTTACAACTTGCCACTAAAGCATGGCTCAAAGGAGCAACTACATATAATTTCATGGAGTTGAAATTCTCAGCTTGCCATTCAGAAATTTTGCATACCAACTAAACTTCCAAAGTACGCTATAAACTCTCAACGCTTGTTCTTCAATGCATGGCTATCACTGAACCCCAACGAGATTTGAATTGGACAAAAAAATTGCTATTATCTCATGATGGCAAAGACGTTGCAAACAGCAATCAAAGCAACAAGTACAGAACTGCATATGAAGGCTTACCAATCACAAGCATTTTCTATACCCAATGTAACAAAGGCAAACAAATCTTTAAATAGGAAGCAACATATTCAGAAATAAACACAACCCAATGGAACAACAAAAAAAACTTGCATTCGTATAGTTGTATTATAAATAAATGAATCAAACATTTAACAAGGCTTAAACAGATATAACACAGTAAATCAGACTTAAATATCGGGGCAATAAATGACAAAAGGTGAGTTTAGAAAAGTAACTTGAATATCAAGATCAGGGAGCCATCATAGAAGTCTGACAGTGTAAATCAGATTGCGAAGGCAAGACAGCGATAAATTGGAGAACTCGTCATGAATGATGACTTTATCCAACCATCAAGTTCGATTTATGAGGACCAAAACTGGTATGAATACAGTTCTCGGAAGTGTTTGGTAGGCATAAACTTTTTTTTATCACTCTATTTGTCAAATATAGGGCTCCGAGAACCTCACTCGGATATCTGAAACTTCATTGATAACTGCAAAATTGTGCTTCTTCTTACCCTTATTGGCCATGGGAGTCTGCATTACCCCAGGAAAGCAATGCAGTGCTTTAATATTTATCAAGGCCTCTCAACAGTATACAATATCAAAAACAACACTCCAAGAATTGTAATAATTTATCAGCCAAGAAAACCGATGTGATGCAATGTGATGTTAATATAAACTTTAATATTATATTAAATTATCTTTAAATAATTGATTAATTTCTCTAGGATGCATATCAATGCTTGATAAATCAGTTTGAACAATAAATACAAGATGTTTTTCAAATGATCTCTAGATGCTCCAATGCACTAAGATCCATGTATATCTATAGATGACTTGAATTCTTATTAGGACCATAGTGGCCTGCAAACCAACATCGAACAGTCGAAAAAGTAAACAAAACAAAAACACAAGCCCCTTCAATTCATTGAAGTTCATTGGCATCCAAGTGCTCAAACCAATCAATGCAAATGCATAAGGCTGATACTAATGGAACAATCCCCTAAAATTACCAGTTTGGTTTAAAACTTTATATCACACCACATATGATCCCCATAATTCCATACCACAAAGACTTCCCAAAGGAGCCAGTCCAGACCAAGCGGCAGAAATATAAAAGATATCATTTTCAAGAGAGCCAAAAGGCCTGGTCAAAATTAATTAAGCCCGAGACATTTCAAAATTTCAGCTATAGTCCATGGCATGACCACCTTAGTTGAATTACCAATCTCTGAAAGACAACCGTAACATTAGAATCCCTATATCACCAAAATAAAAACTGCAGAAATATAACACAATTTATTTTCAAGAGGGTAAAAAAACTAGCAAAAAATGATTCAGTATCCAATGACATTTTTGCCCATCACCTAACCGATAAAATGGCATGACCACCTTGGTTGAATAAATACCCTCTCTCACATTGACAACTTCAATGATGCAACGCGGCAAAAATAAAACATGATGTTATTTTCAAGAGAGCTAAAAAGACTTGGTCAAAGATAGCTCAGTGAGCCATTGCATTTCTTCATTTCTGCTTAAATATCATGGCATAACCACCTTGGTTGAATACCCTGTCTGAACAGATCTAAATTACAGAATTGAGATAACCATATACGTCACATACACTCCATTTGACGGGGCCATTGTAAAAAGCTCCCTTAAAGTTGGAAAAAAATGTAATGTAGCTGAAAATTTGAACTTTTAAAAAATGCAATTGGATGTAAAAAAGTAAAACGGAAAGAATAATTTCCTCGTGCACCTTTATAGGTAGACAAATAAAAAGTACAGTAACACCTTTATATTTTGAACAAGTGAACCTTTACTTTGTAATGACTGACAACATCCTCGGGAAAGGCCAGATACATAACTTGCTGATTAAAGATACCTTGATAATTAAATTAATAAAGGTCTCACAATCCCATTTATTTATATAAAACCATTTCCAACCAGGTAAACCATCACAGAAACACAAGATGCAAACTAGCAAAATTCGCAATCACACATCACTGGCTATGCTATGATATTAGCTAACATACAAAGAGAAAGCATTCCATCAAAAACTTCCAAATAAAACTAAGAGCCGTGTTAATCCAGTAAGCTGGCATTCATAGAGAATTGGTCATGCCATAATATTAGGCAATGTCAAAAGATTAGCATACCATGGTACAAAGATAAGCAAACAATCAAAAACTTCCAATAAAACTACGAGCCATGTTAATCCTGCAAGCTGGCATTCATATAGAAAGGAATCAATGGATCATGCCATAATATTAGGCAATGTCAAAAGATATGCGTACCATCACAAACTCTCAAAAGAACTAAGAACCACGTTAATCCAGAAAACTGGCAGTCATACAGCATTGGATATGCCATAACATTAGGCAATGCACAAAGATGTGTACCATCACAAACTTCCAATAGAACTAAGACCCATGTTAATCTCTGAATGCTTTTTGCAGTAAAATTGTTATATTTACATAGAGTTTCTTGATGCCTTTTATTACATTTGGACAAATGAAATTTAGATACCCCAATCAGACAGCTGTATAAAATCTGTTGATGATTTACAAATGAAATAACATGTGGATAACCTAAACTAACACAAAATTTGGCCTTCAAATGAAAGAACGATTGCAGCCCACATGAAGGTAAAATCTTGTACTTATATTTTTTCCTGTGACATCAAATGAATCAAGAAGATTCCCCCACTTCCATTTCAGATGAAGAAAATATATCTACTGGAACAGATGTGCCGTCAAAGACTCTCTTAGATTTCAAATGTAAATTAGACTTCACATTAAGCAATTCATGGTCCAAATAAATAACAATGACAGTAATATCATCATGGAAGTGCCGCCGCACGCCTCTATCAATCTTCTTGAGGTCAGAATACCTCATTTCCCGTTTCTTGGCAACCTCCTGAAGAGCAGCTCTAATTAACCTTTTTGCTATTCCCTGCAAGTTGGGGTTAATAAGTGGATATTTATAAATTATAATCATTGTATGACCATGTGGTTAACACATTTCAACTGCAGCTTCATAGTACATGTTCGGAAAATGTAGAAAAAGAATTTAAAAAAGAATGAGGCAGGCAACAACTTGCCCCTTCATATATTTGATGTTCATAGAAAGAAAATTGAGAAAGATTGAATCATACCGTGCGCGGATTTTTTTGTACGATCTCAACAGCTTCTTTGTCACTTATTTGTTCCCACAAGCCATCAGAGGCAAATATTAGGAACTGATCCTGTGGTTTGAGCTTACGCACATGGATGGATGGCTCTGCTGTCATTACTGGCCTCTGAAGTGGCACTGGAAACCCAAACTGTGCAAACAGAGGGTCCTTGTTGAAATCTGGATTTTTCAAATATATATCTCCTATAGACCTTGATACCTGAGGAATAATCATAAAATTAGCTTTACTGAAACAAAAGTCTTCAGGAAATTATAATGACATCAGTTCAACCAAATAATATTTCAATAAGAATAATAATCTTTCAAAATATTAGTAGCTATGTTAAAAAAACAAACAATATTAAGTGAATACAAGTCAACTGCAAAAATCCACCCCAAACACTTATAATAACAAATGTTTCTATGTCAAACTATAAAGAGAATTTCCTCGCATACGAGATCAAAGTGCAAAAGTTTTGAACTTGTTTGAAAAATGCACAGAAAATATTTTTATGCCAAAAAGATACTTTCTATGAACTTAGTGTTTCCTTCCCAGGGTGTAGATTAAGATTTTATGTCATAAACATTTTACTAGCCCCAACGACCTCCCTCCTCACCTCTGTCTATTTAGACTCTAGTTACTTCGCCATTATTTTTCTCACGAGAATTTCCTCGCATATGAGATCAAAGTGCAAAAGTTTTGCACTTGTTTAAAAAATGCACAGAAAATCTTTTTATGCCAAAAATTGAAAAAAGATACTTTCCATGAACTTAGTGTTTCCTTCCCAGAGTGTCGATTAAGATATTATGTCATAAACATTTTACTAGCCCCAACCAACTCCCACCTCACCTCTGTCTATTTAGACTCTAGTTACTTTGCCATTATTTTTCTCAATCTATCTTCACAGTATTTCATTTCATCGTATCTTAAGACCAGGTTTGGGCTTTTAAATAAACTGGGTTCCTCAAATAATATTTAAGTTTGTAAAATGAACTTCAACATACAGATTTCTCACAGAGTAAACTGTCGTGCTTTTTGTTATCAACTTTCTATATTAAACACAAATAAAGTAAATTTTTAAAATGTTTTCAGAATTCTGCACTTTAACATTTTATTAATGACCAAGAAGTGACCAAAATAGCCCGATGGGACTCAATATTACATCCAGTTACAATACAATAGTACTAGCATGGAGAAGAACCCTAGAAGGTGAAAAGGTGAATAGGAATAAATAACCGTTGTTCAACAAAATTGGGATTTTCATGTATTTTGTAGTTGTTTGTGAGTGCGTTATATCTTTTTTCTGATATGTCAATCTTTTACGGCACTGCTTATTGTGTTGAACAATTATAGGCTAGCTACTAAATGTTTTATGATAAACAGGATATGCTCTGCCAAATGTATAAATTACTTTTCTCCAAATATCTAAGGAAATATGATATAACGTTAAAGCAGAATACATCTTTTCATTTCTTCAAAAAGTTCATACAAACAAACACGTATTAGACGGAAAACTAATAATGGGAATGAATCAGACTTGGGGACAGCCAATACAAGAAAAACAATTTCAAGCACTTCAAATATGGATGGCTAGAGCAAGATGGATTATATCTAAAACGCTTCAGGTTTCAGCTAGTGAAAGTTTGCAATAGAATATGTAATTGATTGCTTACCAAATAGGTTTTCAGAACCTGTAAATGATTAAAAAGCAATGACTTTCTAGCAGTAGAGATGCACATGAATGTTCAGAACTCCATAAAATACCAATTAAAGAACACAAACAGCAGAGCAAGTACAAATTGTGATAAGCAGCAACGTTAGAGCTACAAAAGACATCAGCAAGTATGGTGCAGGTATAGACAGCATTCGCAAAATAATACATTCTAGGTCTTGCCTCTTGTTTTCTGGCCAATACTTATTATTTGAGGAAGATACGTATGGATGGGAGAGTAATCCGACCCTTCTCTGTTGAATATCCAGAGAAACTGTTTAAACACGAGGAAAGAGAAGCTAGCAGCATCCCTAATGGAATAGGATATTTTCCACTATGGGAAGCACCAAATGTTTCTTTAAAAAAATTGGCCAAGAACCCACTGAGACATATACACACCCTGAGGATCAAAGCACTGATATGCCAGTTCTTAGAATCTTGCCCCAGGCTGAGAATATAGAGAAATGGATACTGAAAAACTGGAAGACCAAACGAAAGACAGTGATTCTGCTACTCCCTCTGGTCAGTATTTTGTTAAGTTCAGCACTCGGGAAACTGGAGCTAAGTCTGACAAAATCATGTGTATAGAAGATTGATCCAGTTAATTCATGAAGCTCAGGCCAATAGGATTCAAACCACTCACAGAGGCACCAACCACGCCTCCAGTATAGGTAAGGCTCCTGGCCTTGCCTAAACAAGTTTTGGCACAAGGAAGTATTTAAAATATAGGGGATGCCTTAATGTCTTATCTTTTGACCTTTGAACAAACAAGTACATTGGTCAACCTGAACTATGTCAGATTATGTGTGGAATTATGTGAGGAAGTTGATGCAAGCTTCTATCAAGCTTTGGCTTATTAGATTAAACCAATGAACAACAAATGGACTATAAAATTTAAAAATATTTCTATTGAGTGTAAAATCTGCTTCAAAAGCAGACATTTGGGATGGTCGTGCCCCAAAAGTGTAGATTCTTCCTTATCAAAGCAGAAAGAGCAAGGTAGAAGAGGTGTCAAAAATAAAGGTAAAAAGGAGACTATAAAGACTGGTGCAAGTCCTTGTTGGTGAGCATAAATCATATCTATAACTCGAAAGGCAAATGCTAAGACAAACAACGGGGGAGCTGAACCGGCCAAAACATCACTACTCTCGTTTTGTTGCCAAACAATTTCAGGCTTTAGAAGTAAAAGATTCCAGCCAGGGGGAGGACTGGTAGGAAAAATTCACTAAAAGACAAAGTAGAAGAAACCATAGCCAACATAAACCAGTCATTTCCTGTACAATAAAATAATGAGTCAGGCCCCTTGTAGGTCTCTAGCAATGCTTCAGAGGAAACCCATACACTGCAAAATAAAGGAAAGACCATTTACAATTACCTCCTAATAGGTAAGAAGCAGTGAAACATTATTAGTAAAGGAAATTCCACTACAGAAACGGCAAGCCCCCCCCCCCCAACCCCTCCCCAACAAAAAATAAAGGGTTGTAAACCAAACTCTGTACGCTTAAAAGACAGGATTTATCAGGTTAAAATAGTCAACCCCAAATCACAAAAAAATTTGGAAAGTAAATCTATATGCATTGCTTGTGCCCAATGGTCTGTGTATTCTAGAATGATCAAGGAATTTGAAGATTCTTATTGTCTGGAAGGCTAATCTACAAATTATAATTCTCTATAAAACATAATGCAAGATCCAGTCCATGTTCCATCTAGTCCACTTTTGTGGAGGGATAAGCGAAAGACCCCAAAGTAGAAGAATCCATAGCCAATGGTCATAAACCAGTCATTTCCTGTACAATAATAATAATTTGAGTCAGCAAAACAAGCACCTCCTTGTAGGATTCCAAAAGACTAGTCTCGAAAACGCCAGATATGAGAATCCAAAAAAGAAATTGAATCGTGCTTCAGAGGAAACCCATACACTGCAAAATAAAGGAGCGTTACTGGTGAATGGACCAGTTTACAATTACCTCCTAATAGGTAAGAAGCAGTGAAACATTATTAGTAAAGGAAATTCCAATAAAAAACTATCATGAAACTTAATGGTTTCCAAATATGGTAGTTAGGTTTCATTGAATAGGCCAAACCTTGGACCAATGCAACTGGGAACCCCTGGGGTGGCGTATACCATCGGCCTGTAGCACTCTTTGCAAGATAATATTCACAAAAGAGGATAATCAAATGATGGAGAAGTACAGCTCATACTGAAGATTCTGATAAAAACTAATGAAGATGAACATAGCTCCCATACAAAGGATCATTGCTCAATTCCCTTCGAAATGGGCAGATATCCCAGTGGAAAACCCAATTAAAAACAATTAAATTGAGATTCTTTCAACTCCTCATTGAATAGTTGAACCCATAGTTACCATGTGAAATTCAGTTTGTTCGGAAGGGGGAAAATGTTCGGAAGTTCGGAATTTTGAAAAAAGTTCGGTTCGGTAAGTTCAGTTCGGAATTTTATATATATATATATGCAAAACATTTCAATCTACTAAGGAATGCATTAATTTAAGTTGCAAAAATGAGAAATGCCCTGAAACCCTGGAATCTGACTAACTCTGAAATATGATAGGATCCTCCAAAACCTAGAATTTGCATTATAGCTCCTAGCGGTCCGAAACCCCTTAAGGGGTCTGGGAATGGGTTAAACATCCTGAAAGTACATAAATATCACGCATATAACTTAAAGTATAAGAATATTTGATTTATATACTGTTGGGTTTGGGTACATAAATAAAAAAAAAAAAAGGTTATTCGGTCAAGTTCGACCGCACAAATTCGGTCCATGCCATTTGTTCGGTTCGAACCGAACATGAGCCATGTTCGGTCGAACATGGTAACTATGGTTGAACCCTTAGACCAATGCAATCAAGAAGCCAAACCCCTTTGGGCTAACATATAATTATCTGTTGTGTTAACAGGGGACCAGGTGCTTAGTAAATGGTTAGCGGCAAGGAAATAGAAAAGGATTAGTTCTACACCAGACTGCTCACTGTTTTAACTCATTTTGCCTCAACAACAATTCCATTTCACTTCTCTACCTTATGCCACACCCATCTGAACCTCTTCGGTTAAACGCCCTTGTTTGTTAAATCAAGAACATAATTTTCTATTGTCTTGTCTGGCACGATTGTCAGCTCTAAGTTAGAGATCCCAAGAGACCATATTTTGAATGTTATGTGATATATTTCTCAAAGATTTAACATGATATAGACAATGAACTTAACCAAACAGATGACTATACCTGTTTGGTTAAAGTGTAAGCAAGATTAGCGAAGTACACCATCAACCTGCAAGTATGCAACACTAAAAAAATCAGAGCATGTATCTTGGTCCCCTTAGGTGAGGATAGCCAGTTCAATTTCCATTACCTGTATTATTCCCTTCACACGCCAGACACCTTGTCTGAAAACAACTATATGAGAATCATCAGGGTGCAAAGCTCTTAATTCCTTCCGAACCTCCTCCAAGGCAACATTATGTTCAGCAGACAGACGCTCTGCTTTAACTGATTTTTTTGTTTGGCACAAACTTCCCAAAACAGCTCTTGAATCACCACAATTTGCAATATATAATGTATTGTTGGATATTGCTCCTACAAGACAACAAGATCCAACTGAAGCAATTTGTGGCTGTGTTGGCCAAGACCTCTTCACAAGCTGCAAAAATTCTTGTTCTGTTGCATCGAATGCTTTCTGGAGAACTTGTGCAGACATGCCGCCCTCTTCCAAAGCAAAATCTGACAATCAATTACACATAGAATCAGTAATCAAAAACACCAACAAGCAAAATTTTAACAGGAAATGCTCACATGTTAGTTATCAAAAACAGAACAAAATACTTTAGATGCATAAATTTGTGATCTTTGTTACTTAAAAGCACATATGGTATCCAAACTGTAAAGTGCCCTCACTAGTACTGATTTCATCCTTCCAAAAATAACATCCTTCAATTGTTAAGAGCTCAATTACAGCATGGTTTTAAACCTTTTTATGCAAAGAGTCAAAGGGAAAAGGAAGCTAAAAACATAAATGATGTATGGGTGATTGTTGACTGTAAAATTAACTTAATATTTGAAATAAAGTGCTATAAATCACAACTGTATAGCAACAACCATGCATAAAAACGCATCAATGGTAGGGGTATCCTTACACTCAACGTCAACCAAATCTAAATATTTTAAAAATCCCGGAAACTATATATTTAAAGGTGGCAAAGTTCTAGATACTGCAATAGCTGGCTTGGCACAAAAGATAAACAAACTATGCATAAATAAACAATCAAGGGCCAGGCATTCTCTGAGTCCTATAAGTGCTATTTTATATCACAGTCCCCTTTTTCTCTTCTCAAAAATCATGGTGCGCCAAATGCCATCAAAAGCAACCCAAACTGCTGGGAACAGACTCACCCTTCCAAAACACAATTCTTAGAACCTCGGATGCTAAATCAACAACCCTGATTGCTGAAATTTACCCCACCTTTCAGCCCAAAATACCAGATTAAACTAAACAGCCTGAGCACACCAATTGCTAATTTCATAACCTTTTTTCCAAACTTTAAATCAGGGTGCACCCCATGCTATCACAATAAACCCAACTACTCAAGTTACAAAAATATTGCAACACTTAAACACCAAATCTCCAGCCTAGCTACTAAGAACAGAATTCCTTCGTACCAAAAACATCAAACCCAAATGCCAAAACAAATAGTATCTTCTGCACTTATAATTCTAAAATCTCCCAAATCTAGAAACACCAAAACCTTGTTAATACCTAAGTTGCAACAATGATGGGAAATTGTGAGTATTGGAAGCAGGATCCCTAAGTCAGGAAATGGCAGAAACTGTGGGGTAGAGTTCTTAAGGAAACGAGAAGAAACAGCTTCAACATAAAATGATATTGAGAATAACAGAAACTTCTGGAAACTGTACTGGACACTTTAAAAACTCTTAAGGAATGATATTTGAAGCTCTGAGAGACATTTCAGACAAGCAAATCCAGAGTAGAAAACCTCTTGAAAGAGCTTGAAACTGTAAAAAAGTTTCCTTATTTCCCAAAGACACTTCTAGAAGCTTACGGTCCCTCTCTAGGAGTTTCCCAAAGTTTCCAGAACAGTTAAATATTTCAGAAACCTGGAAACAGGGATACAAACCTACCAAAAACAGTTTTCCATTTTCAGAGGTCAACATCCAAAATTCTCAAAACATAACCGACTTGCTCAAAGGCATTACCTAAAATCCAAAAAAGCATCAACCCATTGCCTAATACTCGACCAATAGTAATAACCAAAAACCTATAAATGCCATCCCGATCATCCAATGCACAACCACTTTTCCTAGGGAGGGTTAATCAGGACAAACACTTATGTTGGCTACGCGGATATGAGACTATTGGACTTTATTAAGGAAGGTTGAAAGTAACTTGAGGCAAATAGTAACTTTTTACGCAATTTGATAACGCCTGCAAATTTGATCACTGAGAGTGAGATTCCCTAGCTACAGGGATCGCTTGACTTCAAACATAGGAACTGGAGGATACGCCCATATTCCCATCTGAAAACTTCATGCCAACCCAGGTTTGCTAGTGCATTCTAATACACATGGATTAAATTTTTAGCCCTCATCTTCACCTGCTCGAAATCAAAAGAAAATAGAAAACAATAAATAAAATAAAATAAAATCTCAACCATGGGTTCCTGGCATGCAAACGTCGCAGATTCAAACCTCGGCAGGCGTAAAGCCCTTGTAGGTATGGGCGTGTTGAATTCGTAAGTGTGACCCAAAATAAACAAAACAGAGCGCTTGCTATATTCAGAAAAACTTTACTGATTACAAAGCCGCAAAAGCTAATTGCTACGATCAAGGCAGTGAACAAATCATCTCCATATAAACACACATACAATACTAGAATCTGATCAGGGCTTAAAATGGGGATAGACGATTCACTTACTTTCAACATGAGGAAACAGATGCTTATTGATAAATCTGGAAGCCTGGGGACCTCCATGACCATCATAAACACCAATATAAGTCCCAAAGGCGCTATTCAACACCTGCCCCTGATCCTCCAGCGACGAATTCGCCTGCACCGCCGCAATAGAAAAATCCCCAGAAGAGTGGGGCTTCAAATCCCTATGCCACAGCAGCGCATCGCCTCGATCACCCACACCTCTGCCCCCACATAAATATCTCTCTATCGGCCTGAAACACGATCTCATCATTCCTTTTCTTTCTTCACCCACCAAAATCTAGCATTGCCAAGATACAGATCAATCTCTGTATCGACCTGGCAGAGAATTTTTAACGAACCCTTTTGAATATTCTAAGTCTAACAAGCCCCAATTGTTCTCCCTCTTTACCTCGATCTCGGGATACAGACCAGTCTCGGTATCGATCTGACTGAGACCTTTTATCGAAGAAGTGTGAATCTAATTAACCCCAATTGCCCCTGTATATCTCAGTTTCAGATACAGACCAGTTTCTTTATCAATTTGAGAGCTTTGAAGAGTTTAAATTTAATCGGCTCTAATTGCCCCTCCTGACCTCAATCCCTATATCTGATTTTCAGATACCGTTATCGATTTGACCCATATTTCTTTGGGGGTTTGGAGGGAAGAAGCCAAGAAAGAAGAATGAGAATGATAGGGCGTAATACTGACGTTACACGGCAGGCACAAAAGCCAAAGGCGTTAAACCAGGGGAAAAGTGGGAAATAGGAAACGACAGGCAGGCAGGCGTGTTAGGTATAATAATAACACAGAAATCAATGATGGGTGGAAAATAAAATGGGTGGCCCGCATTCCTCAAAGTCAATACGCCGTGTAAATACCGCGTGAAGGCCAAGCAAACTCCTCCGAGGCTTTCGCCTCGGCAGCCGGTAAGTACCTACACCATTAATGCCTTTCTCTTTTTCCTCTCTCTTTCTTCCTCCTCATTCCAGATTCTAGAATTTTCTCAGGTCGTATCTTTGAATCTTTAGATTTTTTTTTATCGTTCCTGTTTTCCCATGAGAATCTCAATGGTCAACTGAATCTAATTCTCCTGCATTTTAGTTCAAGGGTTGAATACCAGGGGAGGTGAGACCTCTACATATAGAGGGTTGTAAAAAGTTTATTTATTTATATAGCGAGGTTATATATTGAGATATTCAAATTCCATTGTATTTCTGTTGAAGGATTGAATATTGGTAAGGTGAGATTTTTGAGATCTATATATATAGAAAGGTTGTAAAAGTCTTACTTATATATATCCAAGTTATATATTGAGATATTTCCTCATTTGAATGGAGATCGGAGAATGCTTATTTAAATATAAAGAAAATATTCAAATCAATTCTATTTCACATTTTGTTGTAAACTTCAACAAGTATACCATTTTAATATATTATTTTATCTTCATTTCCCAGATAGCAATTCTTATATCGTCAGTGGAATAGATTGTCAAGATATTTATTTTTTAATGAAAAATTATAGTAACTTGTGGCAGTTTTAGATTCATCCATTAGAGTAGGAAAAAGATGATTTGAAGGAAGTCTTGAAAATATTGTTTGTTTTCCTCATAATGATCCACGACTATATCCCCTGTCAACCAAACTAAAGTAACTATTTTTGAAGTATATTTCCTTTTGATGAACTCAGAAAATAACTTGGATGATTCATCTCCCAATCCTATTTATCTTTGAGTCTCACTTATATACCTCTATGCTTTTATACTATTTTGAGAATGAAGGGTTTCTAACACATACAAAGTGCATAAATACATTCCAAGTGCAATAGTACAACCCTAGGGATCTAATACATACGAAGTGCATAAATACATTTGAAGTGCAATAGTACAACCCTAGTGTCACCAAAAGATGAAACCGTAAGACATGTAAGACAATTAGGATTCATGTTGGAATCACCAAAATGTATGCATAAAATATGTGTATTTTGAATTAAGTATTACTAAACACACAAAATTGCAGTAAAAAAAAACATAAATAATTTCATAATCTAACGTAAATGGAGATATGGTACTTCTCAAAATTTTAAAACATTGTCGTTCAAATGATCGAGGATTTCTGTCATTTTTTATCCTATTGTCGTGATCTAAAACTTCCTGTATAAATTTGCAAACTACCAAACCTACTGCAAACTGAATCCATGTATGCACTGGGATAATTCCTAAACTATAAAAACAATCCTAATCATTGTCAAGGCTTTACATATGACCCTAGTCAAGGCTTACAATTTGCAAAAGTGAATCTCCAAGCAGCGTCATGTTTCCGATCTGTTACCTTTTATCATTGACTCGCACATTACAACTTCAAATTATTCAAAAGAAACAAACCTTGTAAAACTAAAACTGCGAAGGATTTTTTGGGTACTTATGCAAATAGGGTTAGTGTGTGCCCTAAGGATTTTTCAAACCTCTTCAATGTTTTACAAAATCACATAAAGTAGTACAAAATAAAATATTCAAACTTTGGCGAAATCAGTTTACATGACCAACCTCGAATAATCGGGAGCAAAAAAAGTAAAAAAATGAATAAGTTGAAAATGATTTCAAGTCCCAGATATCACATAATAATTTGATAATACCAAATTTCAACCATTCATCCATACTTTACCAAAAATAAATGATCTTTTTCTTAATGTCTACACTTTGAAATTTTGTTTAAAAAACAAAAATTCAAACAATGCAAGGAAAAAGCTCAAAGCTAGAGAAATGACAACAATCATGGTATTGTTTTTCTTGTTTGCCATCATTTATGTATTTCTTTGTGTATTCTAGCCTCACATATTCACTGGTATATCACAATGGATATAGAAAAAAAGTTTGAGCCCACTTATCTTCATTTATTGAGATGAGACGACTTTGGTGTCCCATGACTAAATATGTCAATTAAAATATATTTACGTGTTTAAATTAAAAAACTATTTTATTTTTTAATTTTGGTAGTGGTTTATATTTAATTTTTAAAGTAAATACTTTACACTTTATTTGATCATCTTCATTTACCATATTAATTAGTGGATTAAGTAAAGTAGCTTTGACTTTTGTAGAAATAATTTTGAATACATATTACTCATACATATTGCAAACTAGTTTTAATTATATATAATTATGAAAAATAATAAATTTAATTTAATGTGTATATATAAATAGAGTTAACTATTATTTTATGTAGTAATCTTAAATAAGAGTTAAGGATTAAGAGGTATTCATTCTATCAAAGTTGTTTGGGACATGATTCCAATTTTATCCGTTTTATTGTGTCAGGGTTTTCTAACAGCAAGAATTGATCTGGGGTGAGCTCTTTGTGAGCCAAACAACTTCACTAACTGAACCAACAATTCACAACAATGAATATTTTTAGATAACTAATAAATGATAAAGAAGATTTAGAGAAGTATCTTAATTTGTAACAAATTTAGAAATAATTGTTATAAAACACTGGGAAATAGATCCACGCGGTGAAGAGTACAAAACCTAGAAAATTAAGATTATTTTTCTAGTGCACCTTTTTACAAATGTCAAGTGCACTCTTTCAAAAACATCAACTAAAAGTTATGGTAAATTGTGCATAAGTGAAATCTAATTTGACAATTTTGTGTGTATACTCCAAGGTTCTAAAAACCTCTCTTATATATATATATATATATATATATATATATATATATATATATATATATTGACTATTGTTTTTTTAGTAATCAGAGTTAAGGATTAAGAGGTATTCATTCTATCAAAGTTGTTTGGGACATGATTCCAATTTTATCCGTTTTATTGTGTAAGGGTTTTCTAACAGCAAGAATTGATTTGGGGTGAGCTATTTGTGAGCCAAACAACTTCACTAATTGAACCAACAGTTCATGATAATGAATATTTTTATATAACTAATAAATGATAAAGAAGATTTAGAGAAGTATATTAATTTGTAACAAATTTAGAAATAATTGTTATAAAACACTGGGAAATAGATCCACACGGTGAAGAGTACAAAACCTAGAAAATTAAGATTATTTTTCTAGTGCACCTTTTTACAAATGTCAAGTGCACTCTTTCAAAAACATCAAGTAAAAGTTATGGTAAATTGTGCATAGGTGAAATCTAATTTGACAATTTTGTGTGTATACTCCAAGGTTCTAAAAACCTCTATATTTATATATATATATATATATATATATATATATATATATATATATATATAAGAAATTGATCTCCTTCTCCACAATCGTAATTAATCGTCACAAACTAGATAAGAATAACCGATTGATTTGGGAACATGTATCATCCCTCCATTATTATAAAGCCCTAGGCCAAAATAAATTTGATAAACCACTCTCAATGGAAGTCAACAATCAATATGTGAATCCAAGGTCTAGACATGTACAACGTTTTGTGCTAGAATGAATGTGTGGCAAAGGAAATAAATACTTTAGACTTTGCTTCAAATTTTCTCTAAATGTTGAAATTAATTGTGCTTGCACTTTCACAATAGATTCCTTCAATAAATATGTGGCTACTTCTTATCAATTACGTGTGATTTTTTTTTGTCGTATGCTCATTAATGCACCTATATTTTGATATATACTGCTTCAATTCAAATTTAGACCCCTCTAACCCACAAAACAACACCCAACAGAGGAAAAAGTTGAACCACATGACATAATTGCACCCAAAACACCAACCTCCCAAAACCATACAATACACTTTTTTGGGCCCTAGGACCACACATGTATGGTTTTAGCAAAACATAATAATTTCAAAAAAGGAAGAAAGGGTAGGAGAGAGAAATTAAAGAAAAGAGAGAAAGAGAAAAAATGATCACTCAAAACGACCAAAAACCTTGAAAAACATGCCAATAAGAACCTAATCTGAATAAATAAGTCATAAACATACAAGTACCCTAAAATAATGTAATTCTACAATTAATAACACTCATAACAAAATTAGGTGTCTACATAATGTTCCACTTTTGATGTATGTGTGTGCATATATATCAAAATTAAAAAAAAACTATGGATACAGAGAAGATGCCACAATTGCCTAATAAAGTGAATGGTTCTCGAAGTCAATATTAAAATCATAGTATGGTAAAAGTTAAAAGGAGAGAGAGATCTATTGATTTACATTATAGGGGGCTATGAAGATCCTAAAACCAACATCCTTGATCATGTGTCATGGGATATAGAAGCTCGTGCCCTTGCAAAGATGTGTATGTGGATAAGTGTCTAACAATCAATGATCTATTTAAATCAATAGAAGAAAAAATGAAATTGATATACTTGGTTTTGGTTTATGGTTTGGTAGAAATCACAATGTGGATTCTCAACAGTTTCAAATATATGTGAGTGTCATGTGAGTCGTATGAGAAAAATATATGCACATATAAATGTTTGTAGATATAACCTTCTGAAATCCATAAATTATAAATTAGAAATGATGCACCTATTATGGTTGCAAAATGTGAGGGTGTCCTTGTATGAGTTCTGTGAATCTCCAAATATGTGCCAAGTAAGAAATCCACTATAGAAATCCAAGTCTCGAAACTTGTGCTAAATCTTGCATGTATTTTTAGCATAAATTTTAACGACAAAAAAATCTAAGCTAAGATAAAATTGATGTAATAAAAGATACCATGGTTATAAAATGTTCTATAGATATCCCATGATGAAAAAAGGCATCATGTTTTAGGTACATCTCAAAAATCAATTTGTCATTGTCTTCGCATGGAAGAGTAAATATTGTATAAGTGTCATGAGTCCTGAGATGTAGAAATAAGAATATATAAAATATCTACCCCCTTTTGAGATGTGGGCTAAACCTTTGAAACACATATCTCAAAAGAAAGAATTACACGCATCATATATAACATACTAAACAAAGCTATAATGTGGTACAATACTACTAGAAGTGCAATATTTCTCAATTGTCTAGAAATGAAGACAAGGAAATTTTATACTAGTGAAAATGAAGACAAGGAAATTCAAGTTTGGTATACAAAAAGTTGGTCCTAATTATTACATCATTACATTTGACATGTATGCACAAATTAGTTATTGTTTGATATGATATGTTGTCTCATTTTATGTGATGACTGTTGGAGATATGGTAGTAAAAAATACATAATTAATTTCATAATCTAACATAAATGGAGATATGTTACTTCTCAAAATTTTAAAACATTGTTGCTTAAATGATCGAGTATTTTTTTCATTTCTTACCCTCTTGTCATGATCTAAAACTCCTTGTATAAATTTGCAACTTACCAAACCTACTGCCAACTGAATCCATATATGAACTGGAATAATTCCTAAACTATAAAAACAATCCTAGTCATTGTCATGGCTTTACATATGACCTCAGTCAGGGCTTTAAATATACAAAATTGTAGTAAAAATACATAATCAATTTCATAATCTAACATAAATGGAGATATGGTACTTCTCAAAATTTTAAAACATTGTCGCTCAAATGATCGAGGATTTCTGTCATTTTTTACCCTATTGTCATGATCTAAAACTCCCTGCATAAATTTGCAACTTACCACACCTACTGCAAACTAAATCCATATATGAACTGGAATGATTCCTAAACTATAAAAAAACATAGTCATTGTCAGGGCTTTACATATTACCCTAGTCAAGCCTTGCAATCTGCAAAAGTGAATCTCCAATCATGCTTGCATACTTTTGATCTATTACCTTCTATCATCGACTCACACATTACAACTTTAGATTATTCAAAATAAACAAACTTTGTAAAACTAAAACTGGGAAGGGTTTTTTGGGTACCTATGTAAACAAGGTTAGTGTTTGCCCTGATGATTTTTCAAACCCCTTCAATGTTTTACAAAATCACAAAGAGTAATACAAAATAAGATATTCAAACTTTGGCGAAATCAACTTGCATAACCAACCTCGAACGATTGTGAGCAAAAAAAGTAAGAAAGATGGATGAATCTAACCAATTTTAAAAACATCTAAATAATTGTGATAGATTGTATGAAAAATCTTTATAAATATGAAGATCGATTTTAATCATGTATAAAATACTATAAAATAAATACAAAAATTGTAGGAAAATATTAAAAAAATAGTTTTAAATCTCAAATATCACATAATAATTCAATAATACCAAATTTAGATTATTGATCCATACTTGAAAAAAAATACATAAAACGTATAAAATCTTTAAAATAAATGCTCTTTTTCCTAATGTACACACTTCCAAATTTTCTTTAAAAGAGGTCAGAACTAAAGAATCACAAGAACTATGGTATTGTTTTTCTTGTTTGCCAATGTCTTTCTTTGTGTATTCTAGCCTCACATATTGACTTTTGCCTCATTTTAAAAAAAAAGGAAAAAAAGGTTGAGCCAACTTATCTTCATTTATTGAGATGACTTTGGTGTCCCATGGCTAAATATGTCAATCAAAATAATAATAATGATTTGGTGGTGGTGAATATTTATTTTTTAAAGTAAATTCTCTACATTTTATTTGATCATCTTCATCTACCATTTTTAGGGTTTGGTCTTTTAAATACGTGAAATTCAAAGCATGGACTTATTTTTGAATTTACTTCAAATTTTTTTGGTAGTGGATTAAGTAAAGTAGCTTTGACTTTTGTAAGGATAACTTTAAAACATATTCTCCATACACATTGCAAATTAATTTTAATTATATATAATTAAGAAAAATAGTGAAATAAATTTAATATGAAATAATGAATATTTTGAGATCATTGTAAATGAAAGAGGATTTAGAGAAGTATTTTAATTTATAACAAATGTGGAGATAATTATTATAGAAGATTAGAAAATAGGTTCAAATAATGAAGCATATAAAATTTGGAAAATTAAGATCATCTTTTATTATTTTTTTTTAAAATGTTAAATGTATTTTTTCAAAAATGTTAAGTAAAAGTTATGATAAATTATGTATAAGTGAAATCTAATTTGACAATTTTGTGCGTATCCTCCAAAGTTCTAAATATCTTTCTTTCATAAAATTAACTATATATATAAGAAATCAGTCTTCTTGCCACAACCATAATAAATCATCACAATTTAGAAAAACATGGGCGATTGATTTGGGAACATGTATCATTCATCCATTATTATTAAATCCTAGGGCATAATAAATTTGGCAAACTATTCTTAAGTTAACAAGCAATATGTGAATCCAAGGTCTAGTCTCATATGACTTTTTGTGCTAGAATGTGGCAAAGGAAATAAATGTTTTAGACTTTGCTTCAAATTTTATTCAAATGCTAAAATTAAGTGTGCTTGCACTTTCACAATAAATTCATTCAATAAATATGTGGCTACTCCTAATCAATTACATGTAAAAAAAAAATTCATGTCTTATGCTCACTAATGCACCTATGTTTTGATATATACCTCTTCAATTCAAATTTGGACCCATCTGGCCCACAAACCAATACCTAATAGAGGAAAAAGTTGAAAAATTAGGACCACATGACATAAGTGCACCCAAAACACTGACCTCTCAAAACTGTACAATACACTTTTTTGGGCCCTAGGACCATACATGTATGGTTATAAAGAATAAAATTAAAAAAGGAAGAAAGGGTAGGAGAGAGAAATTAAAGAAGACAAAGAAAGAGGGAAAATAATCACTCAAACTAATCAAAGAAATTGAAAAACATGCCAATAAGAACCTAATACGAACAAATAAATCATTTACACATAAGTAGCCTAAAATAATGCAATTCTACAATTAATAACAACACTCATAATAAAATTAGGTGTCTACATACTATTCCACTTTGATGTATTTGGACATACATATCAGAGTTAAAAAAAAAAACTATGGGTATAGAGAAGATGCCACAATTACTTAATAAATAGAAGGGTTCTCAAAGTCAATATTAAAATAATAGTTTACTAAAAGTTAACAGGGGAGAGAGATCTATTAATTTACATTATAGGGGGCTATAAAGATCCTAGAACTGACATCCCTGCTTGTGTGTCATGTGATATAGAAACTCATGCCCCTACAAAGATGTGTATGTGGATAAGTGTTTAACAATCAATGATTTATTTAAATCAATAGAAGAAGAAATGACATTGATATACTTGGTTTTGGTTTGTGGTTTGGTAGAAATCAGGATGTGGATTCTCGGCATTTTCAAATATATGTGTCATGTCAGTCATATGAGAAAAATATATGCACATATAAATGTTTGTAGATATTCTGATATCTATAAATTATAAATGATGCACCTATTGTGGTTGTAAAATGTGAGGGTGTCTTTGTATGAGCTCCATGAATCTCCAAATATATGCCAAGTAAAAATTCCATTATAGAAATCCAAGTCTCGAAACTTGTGCTAAATATTGCATGTATTTTTAGCACAAATTTTAACGATAGAAAAATCTAAGCTAAGATAAAATTGATGTAATAAAAGATAACAAGGTTATAAAATGTCCTATAAATATCATGTGATGAAAAAAGGCATCATGTTCTAGGTACATCTAAAAACACCAATTTGTCATTGTCCTTGCATGGAAGAGTAAATAGTGTATAAGTGTCATGACTCCTGAGATGTAGAAATAAGAATATATAAAATATCTACCCTCTTTGAGATGTGGGTTAAACCTTTAAAACACGTATATCAAAATAAATAATTACACGCAGATCATATATAACATATTAAACAAGGCTATAATGTGGTACATACTACTAGAAGTGCAATATTTCTCAGTTGTCTAGAAATGAAGACAAAGAAATTTTATACTAGTGAAAATGAAGACAAGAAAATTCAAGTTTGGCATACAAAATGCTAGTCTTAATTATTACATCTGACATGTATGCACAAACTAGTTATTGTTTGATATGATGTGTGGTCTCATGTTATGTGATGATTGTTGGCTATGCTAAGAAAACTAGTTTTTTAACAAGGCTTTAAGAATTTTCAAAGTAATGCCTTAATCAAACATGCTCTCATGGACTAAGATGATTGCAGGATATGCACAAAATGGGTTTTTTCACTATTGCTTCTTCCCAATATTTTCCTAGGCTCCCAATGGTGGAAAAAAAATGCATCAAATTCATCCCTTAAATGATATAATTTCTTCATGATGAAGACCTATATGCTATAAATTTAAACCAAAAAGCCCCTAATGCCAAGACTTGCCCATATTTTATTTTTGAATATCAATATTGGAGGATTTCAATATAGTGGAGATGCTTAACAATAATCTAAATTTATTAAGCACAAAATATTTTTCTAAATGAGGATTAAGGAAAGGTAGTGTCTTGAAATAACTGCTATACATACAGAAGAAAACCTTGAAAAACCCAAATGAAATTAATAGTAATACCAAAATAAACAACCTTTTCTTGTGTCCTCTAGTTCAAATCCTACAGAGGGTAAGGTATGTGCACCTCATATTTATAACACATTTATGTGCCTCCTATATACTAGAGTATGGGGTGGTCTCATATGCTATAAGCTACCTTGTAGGCCATAACCAAGGAGCCTAACACCATGGCCCTTAAAAAGGATTTCATTCCAATAGTGTCAAATGGGAGCTTTGGGATAGGGCAAAAAAATCATCAACAAATTAAAGTAAACATACATTTTAGTGAGTTTATAATTTAGAAATCCCTATTATATATAAAAAATAAATGTTGAAGCATACAAAAGGCATGCAAAATGTTTGACAAAAATCCTCAACCAGAGGTTATCTTATGCACTGTAATCACTCCTAGACATGGATGTATTATCCAGTTGTAAAATGAAATTAGACATTTTCAAGAAATTTTAATTGAAACAAGTAAAGTTAGACTCATTAACTTTCACTAGAAGTTTGGAGATATTTTAGACAATGCGACAAGTTGGAAAATTAGTTCTACTATAATTGCCATATGAAATTTGAAATAGTACTCACAATCCCCTCAACATTGTATATATAGAAAAAGTAAGATCAAAACCTATATGAAAACATATAATTATCTCCAACCAAAAGAAGACCGATGACAATACAAGCCATTATGAACTAGCAAAACATTGACCAACAACCATATTCTTGTCTATTGAAGGAAATGAATCATAATTGTATATATGTTATATACATCTAAATTTGTTCACTTCATTTATCGTCACTAATATTACTATTAGTCGACTCTAATTTCACCTATCCTATCTAATCTCATTTATCTCTTTTAATTTTTTCCTAATATCACCCCTTCTAGTCATTTATCTAACATCCCCCTTCATTCTTCTTCATCACGTTAACCTTATTCCTAACCCACAAATCAATTAATTCACCTAATTCCCTATTATCCACTAACTAATCTCACTTAACCATTATATTGAAATTTTAAATTCCAATCCCACCTACCCTAGCCTATTCGTAGGCTCTCCTACATCCCTAGTCCCTAATCACTTATCTAACCACCTACTAATCTTGCTTATCCCCTAATGGATTCTAGAATTCTCCAATTCTAGAATCTTCCTCTATTCTCTCCATCTTCTCTAGAAGCCTCTATATCTAGAGGCTTCCAAAAAAAAATTAATTCCTTCTTATCTTCCCTCCATTGCCTATTTAAACACCTTCATTCCTCTATTGAACCAACTAGAAAATCTATGAGCTTCCATGTTATCCTTCTAATATTGAATCAAACTAATCTATGCAATCCAAGTCATTGATTAAGCTAACATCATGCTGAAATTCTAAGTCCATTGGTAAGCAATCCATAATCGTTTAGTTTTTTCCTCATTTTGATCTTGATTTAGAGAATTTAGCTTTTAGGATCTAATGTTGGTATGATTGTTTCATTTGTCATTGCATTGTTATCCTAATTGGCAATAAATTTTAATGGTAGATTGTAGATTTAGGCATTTTTTATATAATCTACATAATCAAATCCCATTTCCCAAATTTATCATCTCACATATGTATTGAGACGAAAAATTGTTGTCGAAAAATAACTATTAATTAGTTGCACTTCACTATCCAAACGAATAAAATCCAAATGTAAATTATGATCAATTATATGTTTAGTATCATATTTATTTATCCTTATCTAATAATTGATAAAACCATTTTCAAGAGCATAAAAACCCTCACACACCTTTAAACCCCTTTAAATATGTAGGTTTTGGATTAAACCCATTTTTGCACCACATTTGAACATAGAAAATCCACCCCACATGCTGAAAAAATTGGAGTGCTTTTGGTTTCAATTAAGCAAAACAAATTACAATATTTACTAGTGGATAAGAATGATGAAAAGGTCTCTTACAAGTATTATGTAAACTAAGAAGTGAATAAACCATAGTTAAATTGAAAAACACTTTGTAGTTTCTTTAAAAAATTCCACCATTGAATGCAAATGAAATAGATATATGGATAACTACAACTCAATATTTATAAATATAAAAATTTATTTTTATCCAAATGGAGATTATAAAAGCATTAAAATGGATAAAATATGATTGTTTAAAAGGTTTTGTAAGCTTATAAGCCATTATATTATATATTCAAATGAAAGAGCCAACTCCAAGGTAGTATGTAAAGAAGGAACATGTAAGCTAAGACCATTAATATGTGCAAAATTTATGGTGTTGAAGTCATCACACAATGCAAATGTAACTGCAAAATACAACTTGTGAATGGCTATTATGGGCCTTTAACATTCATACCTTACAATCTCCCAAAATATACATGCAATAATCCTCAATAAAATTTGCACGATTTCACACTTACTTCTATTTACAAAAGGATTTGAGCCTAATTTTTTTATAATGGTAATTAGGAGGGTTTTTAAAGGTTCCTTAAACATTATACATAACCATAGAAGACAAGAAAATGAATATCTAAACAAAAACTAACAATAGACTAGCCTACAAACCAAGTAGGCCATAAGACAGATAGAAAAACTATCAATTATACATCATCGAAAGGTCAGCTTCCACACAACAAAAAGATAGACAACAAAACACCCAACCTCGTTGAACTGCTAAATCTTCAAGACTCTTGGTAATTTACATTTCTTCCTAAAAATCTTGGACCTTAATGGTCAAGTAATCTTCATTTATTTCCACCTCACTAAACTCTTTCTTCTTCTTTTACCCCTAGTCCTTTTAATAGGACTGTCTTGGGTTTCAATGACCTTCCTCTTATTGGCCTCCCCTAGAGGTTCAGTAATGCTGATGACATTATTATTATTTAGCTTACTGATCTCTTATTTTCCTTTCATCAACTAAATCTCTTCATCCATCTTCTTCATATTGATTTCCATTTTAATAATTTCCTCCTTCAACTGATATATATTATGCACAAGATCCTTTTGTACCTGGTTCTCTTTCTTATTGTCCTTTCCCTATTTCTCCAATTGGGTTTATATATCAATTGTGTCCTTATTCACCATATTAAACTCATTAGATATCTCCTTCAATAAACTCGGTTGGGTGTTAATGGCTTGTTTCAGCTTATCAACCCTATCACCCATGGAGTCATCAGGAGTTGGAGCATTCAACTTGTATGGGGTAGTAATATTGGGAGAAGTGTCATAGTTAATCCATGGGAATTATAGATCATCCTTGTTACTCATGGATTTCTCAACCATTGGCTTAAAAGTAACCATCAAACCCTTATTTTTAACACTTTTAATGCTACAAGTAGCTTCTCTTGACCTAATTTTAAGAAAGAAAGTAGTGTAGGTGATTTGAATAACATAATTTCTCAGACAAAGGTTGTTTATCTTGACCTACCTCCCTTAACACTTACACAAAATAAAATGGGAATAAATTAATTTGTGGACAAGCTTTTGAAGGATTCATTGGAGGTTGTAAAATCAGGAGGAAGCTCTTCCTCTGACACTTGCTAATTTTTGGGGGATGCTCCCTCAACTAGGAAACATTGAGGATAGTTTTTGATGTCGGTAGTTTTTTTGGCAGATCTATTTCCCTTAGTTTTGAGGGGAAGAATAATTTTATGGATAATATATCTACATCCTTGTAGTCAAAGTATTTATATAAAATTATAAGGGCTTATTTCTATAGCTGGAATCTTTTTGATTTTCCATACATCCTAACTTTTTGGATATTTTGGGACCATTGGTAGGGGAATTTTTTCATGATGTGGGTGGTGTATTGTTTATGGGAATTAAAATGGAAATTATGGAATGGTTAGGCATTGGGCACTGTAATGTTATTGATCCTTTATGATGATTGCAAAAGTCATTTATTTTGATTTTCTTAATTTATTGTCTTGTCTTTATGATAACTCCCAGGTGGAGTTGATCTATTTGTTTCAAAGTATCAAAGGTGATAAGATATATTGTGTGAGTTGTCCAAATACTCTATTCTTTTCACTCAAATTTTAAAGTTTTATGTTTTTTCCACTTGCTACAAATCCAAAAGAAGGAGATTTTCTTTCTAAAGGGGGTTTTTGGATTTCAAATTCAAACTTTTTTATGATGGGGGAAATGTCAAGAGAAGCAATATATAAACAAATTATGCTCTAAAATACAACCAAGAGTGAAATCAAATTTCTAGAGAGACAAGTTGCATAAGTTTCTTTGAGAAACATTTTGGTTTAATGCTTATGTTGCTCTCAAATTTACTCATTCCTTAAGGATTGATTTGTAGTCATCAATGGCCTTAGAATTAGAGTTGATGAAAATTCTATTTATAGTGTTGTGGGCCTAACCTAAACTAAAAAAACATGTGCATGATACAAGTAAGATCATTAATATAAATTCTCTTCCTTCAGTTTGGCCGAAAATTACTAAATTTATATATCAATTCTTGACATGTGAGGGAAGGTATTCCATGATTTTTTCCTTCATTACATAATTTTATCCTATTTATGCCACCACATACTTTTGAATGTGCCCTATTTTATTCTAAGATTATTGGATAAATATTAAATGAAAGTCCAAATATTTTGCACACTAGGGGCTGATAAATTTTTTTAGGTTTAGATCCACTTGGGACAAACTATAAGGGGTGACTTCTATCAATGTTCAATGGTCCCTTACATTAGGAATAGAAAGAGAAGATTGATTTTGAGGGAGGATGAAAATGAGGAATAAGGAACATTTTATGCACATATAAGGAAGCTCTACCATAAAAACAAGAAGTAATCTCTCATAGTGCTTCAAGTTCTTCTTTAACTTTAGGATGATTGTGGATTATTCATTTTCATAAGGAGGAAACTTTGGCCTTGAAAAAGGCTTTAAATGAATCAAGTTTTTTCACTTATTCAAACTTTAGGGAAGTTGAAGTGTGATGGTGACAAATAAAGTGACTAGAATAGGGAGAATGTTTAGAGTTTATAGGTTTTTATTAAACAATTATGAGATAAAATTGGGAGGGATAAAGAAGAGGCTTCTTAATTACTTGAAGCTAAATATAAGGAAATTTCTGATTCGAAGACTTCTCTTTCATTGGCTATAAGTTTTTTCACTAATATTTTTGCTTGTAAGGCCCAAAAAAAGATTTAAGCTTTGATATTGAAGGAGAGGTGGTTAAAATATAGGTTTTGGAGAGTAATTGTTCGATAGGCCTACCTATATAAATTCATCTAATCCATTATGTGAGGCTTTCTGGTCTACCCATGAGTACTAGAAGAATTTTATATGTGAAACTTATCTTCATAATTTGATGTTACCATATTTTTCATCTTGGAACCTAAATCTTGTGCTTGGTGACATTAATGTCAAAGCTCTTGTGTCTTACATATATAATGATAGTCTTTAAAATAAAGAAATACAATCATATTCTGAACTTGAGAAAGGATGTTTGCTTATGATTAGGGGGAACATCCTCAGCCATATGAGGTTGTGATGTTTCTAAAGAATAACATACAAAATAGTATGTTAAATTCCTCTACACTAAGGGCTAGAACAAAAAAATTGGTGCAATTTTTGGGTATGGTAAAGATTTCTTATTAAGGGTTTACAATATATGTTGTTAAGGGTGGGTACTATTTCTAGCTATACTGAAAATGAGATAACCTCACTCTCCCTTTAATTGTGTATACATTTTTTTCCAAGATAAACTTTTATTATCATGTTATGGTCCATGCTTATAATAATAAAATAATGCAAAATATAATGTAGATCAACACAACACCAGAGATATTGGTGGGCCAAGATACCAAAATATTTACCAATATATTCAAAAATAGAATAATACCATTATTGTAGGGCAACACCATACAATACTCCTTTAAGAAAGAATAACTCCACAATTCTACTTTGAGGGGGAAACCTGTAGACCTTTATTACTAATAATGGATGGGTAAACTCCTAATCCCAATGTAGGTTGACTCATTACCCAATATACTAATTCCATAAGTCACTCATTTATCTTAATATATTTTACCCATACAACTAACTAAAAGGGATGTGTGCCACATTTTAGTGTCTCCATAAACCCATTTACATTGATATATCACATCCCTAGGTACATATCATTCCATCCCTCCTTGACCTTTTTCATCCTTGAAACATGAGAAGAAACCAAGTAATGAGTGTGCTTCAAATCATGGCACACTTATCTCCATGCTCAATCATCTAACCACATGTATGTGATCTAGGTAGGTGATAAATCTCCAACATTGTTTCCAAATTCTAATGTGCTACTATGATTCCTTTCATGATCATAATTATACCTCTTCATGTCCATGTATAATGATTCCTCTTCTAATTCCATGTTCCATAATTTGTTGCTCTATTATGATTCCATGTATGACCATAATAGTTCTTATTTATCTTTCATGCATAGCCATAATGATTTCTCCATTGATTCCATATTCCATATTTCATTATGCTATTATGATTCCATGCATGATCATAGTAGTTATTTATTGGCTTCCAAGTGTAGCCATAATAATTATTCCTCTAGTTCCCTATATAACCAAAGTGATTGATGCTCTAATTATCCCTGGCCTGACTCCATCATTGTTACTTCTCATGATGATGTGAGTGCCTATATGCTTCAACCTTAATATCATTTTTTGATACTTTGACCTTTTGAACATTTTCTTCTACATCTTCCACCTTTTCATTTGGTAGTGTCTTTATCTTTTGAGTAGATGAAATATTCTTATTTGTGTATATTGTTTCTTCATTTGAATCTTCATTATTTTATTCATTACCATCCCCATGCTCTACCTTTAACTTTCTTTGTGCCTTGCCAATTGTGATATCCTATAAAGTGACCTTCTTTCTCTGATACCAAAACTTCATGAACTGCTTTTGCACATTAATATTGATTGTTCCCAAAGTCTCTAACCAAGGATATCCAAGAACTATATCCACACTATCCACATCCAAAGCATAAAATTTTGAATGAAAAACATATTTGTCCATAGTGAGCTTCAAATATTCAAAAACATGAATATTATTACTATCTACTTGAGCCTCCTTGATATTCCTTGATTGAACCTATACATGTTGGGCCATATCCATGTTGGAGTTGTACTTGATTCTAGGGTTTATCAACACAATTACCTTCTTCCTTTGAATGCATCCATGGAGCTAAAATATTGAAGCATCTTTATTTGGAGTTAAACTATTTGATCCTTCATCATGATCCTCTCCCTCTCCTTCTACATCATTTGAAGCCTCCTCCTCCTCCTCCTCCTCATCATCATCATCCATCATCATCATCATCATTCATCTACATTTTCTTCCTCATTATCATTATTTTATTTATCTTCTTTTTCTTCATCATTATATTTTTATTCTACATCCCATCGATTTAGGAAAACCTGTTCCATTTCTTCCCATGAAAAATGCATTTGTTCTTCACCCAGTTGATCCCACCAATGCAAATCAAGACTCGTGAATGAACTTAAAAAAATAGTTTCCACAAATATTTATGAAAAATATTCTCATTAAAAAAGAGTCACCATTCTCTAGCATCAATATCATCCTCTCCTAATTTTTTTTAACTTCATTATTCACACAAACTAGGGTTAATGAAAAAAGCCATAAATTCATAATAACTCACTCCAAACTGATCACATAACCCAAAAATGTTTAGTGTAACTTCCTTGAATGATTATAACACTTTAGTTAAAATTTTATAAAAAAAATCTTTAAAATTTCAACCTAAAGAGTGAATTTATGAAAAATCATAACATCATAATAACTCACTCCAAACTCATAAAAAAACTCCAATTTTTTTATTGTAGCTTTCCTGAATGATGATAAAACTTTAAAAAAACATTTACATTAAAATTCTTGAAATTATGGTTGATATGATGAATTTATGACAAACCCTAAAATAACAATAACTCACTTCCAAATGATCATCAAACCTTAATTTTTTATTGATTACAAGATATAAGCGATTATCTAAAATTAGGGTTTTGCCCACATAATTTGTCCAAATTGAAGCTCTTATACCACTTTTTATGCTTCACACTTATAATAATATAATTATCTAGAATATAATGTAGATTAACACAACACAAGAGATATTGGTGGGCCAAGATGCCCAAATATGCTAATATATTTAGAAATAAAATAATACCCTTATGGTAGGGCAACACCATACAATACTCCTTTAGGAAGGAATAACTCCATAATTCCACTTCAAGTGGGAAACCTCTTATAACCTTATAACTAATAAAAGACTCCAAACTTTATGATATATTTTACAATAATATTCATTTCATTTATATAAACCTTTATTACTAATAATGGATGGGTAAACTCATAATCCCACTGTAGGCTAACTTATTATCCTATATACTAATTCCATAAGTTATTCATATGTCCTAATATATTTTACCCATACAACTAAATAAAAGGGATGTGTGTCACATGTTGGCATATCCATCAACCCATATATATTAATATAACATATCCCTAGGTACATAGCATATCACTATGTTATAGAGGATAGGGAGGAATTGATTGGTTTGAAATTCTAGCCTCCTCTTTTTTGGTATCCAATTGTTGAATCAATTAATTTATTTCTTTTGAACAAGGATCTTGAAGCTCAAAAATGGGATGGGATGGATTTAGCTAATGGATTTCATTCTCCATTCAAACATTTCTCCTATTGGTTTTAGATTTGTTTGTGAAGAGGGTTTAATCAAACTCATTATCTCTAACTACACTAAGCCCTAGAATGAATGTGCTTTGGTAGGTTTTACAAATGGTTCTATAGAGGCTCTTGCCACTTTTTGGAGCTTCTTTAAAATAGATTTTTTGTGTTTGAATCAGATGTTTTGCTTTCAACGTTATCTCTTTTTCTGCTCATCTCTAACTAATATGGTACTTTGTTTTGGATGTACAATGGCCAAAGGTCACCTTTTGTTAAATAAAATATATATAATGGAAAGGGTGAGGGGCCCTTAAACCTTATTTTACTTATTAAAAATATTTGTATTCAAGAGAGCGATTAAAATATTTTCACTAGTCCTACTAAAGGCATGAGATATGTTGTATGGAGTAACAAATAATTTTTTTATGGAACTTTGTTATTATTTAATATCAACAAAAATACATATTATATTTTATGTTTACACGGATAAAAAAATAGTATAAAATAGATAGGGTTGTGCTCAAAAACATTTCCCTTGAGAAACAAGTCAACTTTAATTATATCAACATGGAAATCTCAACTTTATGATCTCTTGTGCATATTTTTACTTAAACTCAAACTTACACTCAATAATATCAACTAGAATAAACTTTAGGTTTGTGCAATATAAAATGGAAATATTGATATAGTAATTAACAAAATTAGAAATCACTAACAATAATATACAGATAAAAAAACTTGTTCTGAACACTTAAAACAACAAAAAAAAGGCCTCCAGAAGTTGTTCAATCCCACATTCTACTCAAAACCTGTACATAAAGAAAGGGAAAATTACATAATATGCATCTCATGAAATGAGAATATTGTAGCTTACATAAGATGTGGTTATGCTCACCAAATACAAGGAATAGGTGGCCAACCTAATCATTTCACTTTTCCCTACACACCTCATATGTGCAAAAATATTTAAGACAATATCATGAGGTGAAATTTGTGTGTATTGGATAACACTAGCTGTAAACAAGCTAATTTGGTTAAGCAAACATAGGTACTATGTATATTATTATTCTTTCACATAAGGGTATTAGTGATGGTTATAGTCCTTGTTCGTATGGTCATCTTGAGTCTTTTTGTTCTTTCTTATGTCTTATTTTTCCTATTTTTGACACTCCCAATAGTCAAAGGTCACCTTTTCCCAATCCCAGGGGCCCCTAGCCTATCATCCCTAATTTTTTCTCTATTCTAAGACTTAATACATTATCACCACTTTCAGGATAGTAGTGCCACATGGTGCTAGTTTCCACTTGTGGCTTCAGTGTCTGACGGGCCCTTTCACCCGTGTTTGAGTCTTATCCCCTCTATGACCCTTCTTTTATGCTTTTTATATCTTTTTCATGACTTGTCGACCAATGAATAAGGTATTATATTCAAAACAAAGATCTTCCTATATAAATATCCTCACAAGGCATTTTACATCTAGAACTTACTATTTTGGCACTTATTTACATAAAATCAACCAATAATACAATTCAAAAACTCTGCATACTACTCAATTTTCACACCTAGAATTTTGCATGCTTGATCAAAGAAGGGCCTATGTGAAATTCATTCTAAAATACCATGAAATTTGATGGTGCATGTTACCTAAAATAGAATTACATATGATCTAAGACCCCTAGCATTGGGGTTAATGTAGGCAGTAGCCAAGACAATAAAGATTCTTCTCTATGTAATCATAACATCCCACAACCTAGTTTTTCCTTTCCTATTGCATTTGATTAGTTTATTGTTTCATGTGTGCAGGTATTCATTAGGGTTTAAAAGAATAATCAACTAAAATAATGACACAAATGAGTCCTTGCATGACATAGAATCACCTACAGGATCTCCATAAACTCTCTCAACTTCCCTAAAAGTTACAAATTATTATAGAAAGGACATTGTCACCAAAATTGGACACTAGCACCACATGGCATTGCTATCCTAAGAGGGGCACTATTGTCTAGAGCCAAATCTCAAAAAATAGTTAAAAGATGAAATATTCCTCTATGTTTGCACAGCCATTTCCACTACCCTGATCTATAAAAAACTCTATGTATATCTAGGTAAGTTCATTTTCTCCTTATGCTTACTATTTTTGGAAAGTTCCATAGAATCAATAAATTCCAAATTTATTCCAGATTAACAATAGAACTAATGCTATAATATAGCTTAGAATTCACATAGTAAAACCCTAAAAGGTTAAAACATTTGGTGAACTCCTCTTACTTCTAATATTGATTCAAACCCTAATTTTCCTTAGGGTTTAATTTCTCTAAATTTTGTACATTAAATTAGGATTACAAAAATTTAATTTTCTAATTTTTTGGCCTAACCTAAATAATTTAATTAATCCTATACTAGGGTTTGATTTATTTATTTTCATATAAATATTTACAACACATAAATCAAAATGCTAGATCCACATACTAGGTCCTTATACACATAAACATTAGCAATTAGGGTTTCAACAATAATCCTATTTTCTATTACAAACTTTGTTCAACAAACTCATACATTGTACACATCCTTATGTTAGATTATATTCTACCTCGTGTGTTTATTATTCCTTGTTTACACTATCTTCTTTGGCAAGTTTAAAATGGCATCTAAAAAGTCTTCTACCCTTCATCCACTTGATGCACTCTTGAATTTATTTCATGATTATAATAATGAATGGACCAATTTTTAAGATTGTACATTAGAGCATGACAATGACTTCATTTATAATGATGATGATGACTATTTTTATAATAATGGATATGAGGATTAATATGAGCATGATAATACAATCGAACATGAGGATTTAGTAGATACATCATCTTCTCTTTATTCTTACTCTTCTCTTACTCCTAAAAATTAAATTAATAGTACAATGCCAAAATAACAAGTGTTTTATTCCAATGTGATCCTAGATTTTCAACTACTTTTGCTACTTCATTATTAAAATTAAATCAATATAAGTGCACTACACAAAAAATACTTTTGCATGCTTCAAGTAAAGTAGATAGGAATGATGCATCTTATTTATCCTTGTCAATTAAATTTAAAAAATCAAATACAAAGGATATTACGCCTTCTAAAAATGCACAAACTAAGGTAGATGAAATTACTTTATCACCCTCATTCACATTTTCAAGCTCAATAGAATCATTCTTTACAAAAAATAGATAATGTAAATGTCTTTAACTCTTCTTGATGTAGGGGCATATTAGGAATGCCTAAACAATGATCTTAGATGTGCTTTGGAGTCATAAATGTGTATGCAAATTTGAATTTTTAGTTTCTCACCTTTTTCCAATTTGAATTTTCCAAGCATGTAATGAAGGAACGAGGGTGATCTAGGTGGGTTAAGTGAGTATATACAAGTTTTAGTGCTATGTCATTATGGAATAATGTTATATTGGACCTTTTATGGTCTTAATAAGGTCTTAAGTTGATTTGAATGTATATGTCAAGTTGAAAATGTAAGTGTAAGTCATGATTGAGCCACCACCCTATGTGGGTCTTGTGATAGTTTAGAGTTTATTGTTTTCAAGAAATGGTTATAAAAATATTATAAAATTTATTTTGAGAGAAAAGGAATCATATATAGTGTGAAGAGTCTATAGGAAGGACATAGAAGATATGAAAAATAGGACATACATGACTGTGATAAAAAGGTCTGCTAAAAAAGATGCATGAGGACTGTGTAAGTAAATTTTATGTACTGATCTAAATTTTCAAAGGAATATATGCGAGTATGGACTTGTTGTGTCCAAAAAAGATTTGAAACTCTCCTCTTGTAAGAATTTGTTCTTAACTTGAGATTAATATTGTCCATGATCAAATATGCTACCCTGCATTCTCTAATATTCTATGTTTGAACATACAGTGATGGAGGTTATATTAATGCATATATGATAGTTTGTGTACTTGGTTTATGAAGGAATCCAATCCAAAATTTGATAATAACCTTGAATTATATCTTTATTATTGTTTAATATTTGTATAAGGTAGGCAGGCAGAAACCCTACACATATTGGTTATTTAATTTTTATGCAAACTGTTAAAGGAAGACTATGGTTTCAAATAGGTTCTTGATTGGGTTTGGAGGTTATGTTACATGTACATGAGAGTAGACTTAGTGATGGTGGAGTTAAAGATAATATGAACCATAAGAAAGCCACCAAGCATAGACATTCCCCAAGAAGAGACTCTATTTCCTATAACATAGGGTATAAAATGTGGACTGCATGTAAGTTTAAGATAAAGAAGGAACTATGCAATGATATTCGAGTGTATGATTTTAATCTTATGTTTTATGTTTCTTTGAACTCTTTATTTCTTTACATAGTGCATCATTCAATTAGATTGAGTACAAACCTGAAGAAAGTGGCACTATGTACACAATCAAGGATATTGTGATAAGGTTAATGTGTATGGAGGATTGAACCATGAATGATAATGATTTTAAAGTTTGATATAAGACTATTCAGACCTCCTAGACATGATTTGGTGCTTTGAAAGCCTTTTAAAACTCCACAAGATATTTTTTAATGGTCTCAGGTTGTCTCAGGCCCTCAAAAACCCTAAACTAGGGTTTGTGCCCTAACTATATGTGCAACTATAAAAAGGACCTAAAATGTTGTGAAAGGCTTGGTATTAGTGTGATTTTAAATATTTTTATGGTTTTAGATGTTATTTTTACATATCCATACAATGGTGGAGGACTGTATGTCCAAGGATTAGATAGTGGCCTAATAGGCCTAAACAGGGAATAAAAGGGAGATTGAAAAGGGCTCAAATGAGGGAGTTGATGCATGAAATTTCATTGGAGGATAAATTTAAATAGAGGGTAGTTTAATTTATGGATGGTTTTTAACATTTGATTTTATACCATTTTGTACATGTCAGAATTCTAAGGAAAAATGCTACAAGAGTGTGTAAGGAAACAGGGCAAAGTTGTCTAAGGTTGTCCAAATGCATATGGGCAGGTTAAGGATGATCTAGAAGGATTATTAGATTGTGTGAATCATAAATAAGGTTTATAAAGCCTTGAAACATTATGAGCAAACATAAACCTATAATTGCATATTGCCTAACAAGGACTGTAGAGAATGAATGAATGTAGAAAGAGATTCATGAGTGAGAGTAATAGGTAGGGTTTGTCAGAGATGTGGATATGAATGATAAAGATATATATTAAGATGAATTAATAATAGGTGTTTTATTTGTTTT
The DNA here is from genome assembly GCA_037957365.1 of Torreya grandis. Lineage (NCBI taxonomy): Eukaryota > Viridiplantae > Streptophyta > Pinopsida > Cupressales > Taxaceae > Torreya > Torreya grandis. The sequence goes on from JARHVA010001512.1 coordinate 2,225,112, forward strand.
TTAATATTTATAATTAGGGAATTGTGATTTTTGTCTATTTGGACAAATAGGTGTAGTATTACTAAGAAAGATTGAGAAGATTGTAAACAAGAGAAAGAAAAATTTTAGGCTAGTGATTAAAGCTCTGCATCATTTAGTATCAGAGCAAGGAGATGCCTTGGGAAATATGTGAGTGAAGGTAAAATTTGGTGATTTTATTTATTTACTATGCATGTTGCATACTATAGGAAAGAGGCAAGGAAGCAGTTGCCAAGAGTCGTGTTGGAAGACAAAGTTGAGACAACATAAAAGGTGAAGGTACAAGATATTTTGTGATTGTTTTATTGAATTGAATGCATGCTGATGATATATGACTGATAGTGAAAATTAAATGAATGAAGTGGCAACCCTACAAGAAAGTGAGCTATTAACAAGCGCAAGAGAGAGAAAGAGAAGCTCATAAAGAGAGCTTGAGAAGGAGAAGATAATCCAAGTGAAGGACACATGTGTGAAAGGCCCAAGTGAGGTCAGAGAAAAATGGTTCTAGGTGTGAACCAAAGAAGTGGTCCAAGTGAGACCAAGATAAATATGAGAGAGAACATGTACCCAAGTGAGGTACTTAAGAGGAAGATGAAAGGAGAAGTAAAGAGGAAAATGAAGGACAGTTGAAATTAAAAACCACAAAGAGAGAAATGGAAAGAGAGATCAAAGAGGCATTGGCCAAGATGGAAAAAGATTTGATGAGGATATGGAGTGTATGTAAATTGCAATATGGAATCAAGATTAGGAAAATAATTAAGTGTAGCTCCATGGAGAGGTTACAAGAGAGAGAGAACCAGCAGGTGATAGAATATTAGGAAAGGTAGTTGAAAGGGATGGAAATACAATTTTCCATGAAAGATAAGAGAGAGGTAATGAAACCTCAAAAAAATTATTCTAACTTTGATTTGTCATGGTTGAATTCAAGTAAAGAAGTGGATGGTGAAGTGCCTGATTGACATGAAGAAGATGAATGGACAATAGTCCATAAAGAAGAAAAGGATGATGGATTGAAGCATACAAGTGAAACTAAGTATGAGATGATTTTTCACCCTAAATATGGAGAGCTCATTGATGGAAAAGAGTGGAGAAATGAAGAGAAGCAAACACCAAGTAATCAAGAAAGCAAAATCCTAACAGGTAATGAAGTGCAAGTCATTTTTGATGAATATTTTGAAGAGGATGATGATGTATTGTACAAGGACACTATATGATTATTTAAATAATTCCTAGGATCAGCTAAGAAGTTGGTAACACATGAAATGCTTGAAGAGAAAGAAGAACAGGTGAAGGAAGATGAGATTGAAGAAATGAACCATAAAGAGAAGATGCAAAGTGAAGAGGTGGCGGGTTGAATAGTCAAGCAAGAAGGAGTAGTTGTGATAAAGGGTAGTAGGATAGAAGATGCTGAAAACCAGGTTATGAACCAATAAGACGCCTTTGAATGGTGAAGAGAGGAATAGTGTGTGAAGTGGAACAGGTATGAAGATGAAGAGGCAACAATAACAATGTTAGAGAAGGAAATTAATAGGGAATGACAATCCATGATCAATGCCATTAAGTTTGAAGACAAGCATGAGAGAAATGAAAGAAATAAAAGTCATTATAGGTATAAGCAACAACAAGAGAGAAATCAAAAGAGCATTTGGAAGAGGAAACAAAGGCATAAGTGTGGCAACAAGGAACACACCCATTTGTATGAACAATTAAATGCAAAAGAACATTGTGTTCAAGATCTTTTCTCCCCTTGGGAGTATGACACAAGGGCATATTAGGAATTCCCAAATAGTGATCTTAGATGTTCTTTGGAGTCATTAAATGTGTATGTAAATTTGAATTTTTAGTTTCCTGCCTTTTTCCAATTTGAATTTTCCAAGCATGTAATGAAGGAATGAGAGTGCTCTAGGTGGGTTAAGTGTGAATAGACAAGTTTTAGTGCTATGTCATTATTGAATAATGTTATATTGGACATTTTATGGTCTTATGAAGGTCCTAAGTTGATTTGAATGTATATGTCAAGTTGAAAATGTAAGTGGCAATCGTGATTGAGCCGCCACCCTACATGGGTCTTGTGATAGTTTAAAGTTTATTGTTTTCAAGAAATGGTTATAAGCATGTTTTAGAGTTTATTTTGAGATAAAATGATTCATATATAGTGTGAAGAGTCTGTAGGAAGGACATAGAAGATATGAAAAATAGGGCATACATGATTGTGATAAAAAGGTATGCCAAGAAAGATGCATGAGGACTGTGTAAGTAAATTTTGTGTATTGATATAAAGTTTCAAAGGAATATATATGAGTATGGACTTGTTGTGTCTAGAAAAGAGTTTATAATATCTTCTTGTAATAAGTTGTTCCTATCTTTAGATTAATATTATGCATGATCAAATATGCTACCTTGTATTCTATAATATTTTGTGTTTGAACATACAATGATGGAAGGTTATATTAATGCATATATGATAGTTTTGATAATAACCTTGAATTAGCTCTTTATTATTGGTTAAGATTTTTATAAGGTAGGCATGCAAAAATCTTGCACATATTAGTTATTTAAAAATAAGTTACTTATGCAAATTGTTAAATGAAGACTATGGTTTCAAGTAGGTTCTTAATTGGGTTTCGAGGTTGTCTTACATGCCCGAAGAGTGGACTCAGTTATGGTGGAGTTAAAGAGATGATGAACCATAAGGAAGCCACCAAGCATAGACAATCCCCAATAAGAGACTCTGTTTCCTATGAACAGAGGGTATAAAGTGCCTGATTTAATTTGACTGCATGTATCTTTAGATTCAATTTTGAGACATGATCAATGAAAGAACTGTGCAACTTAGATGATTTTTTGCAGTAACACAAAAAATATCAACAAAGGCATGAATTCAATCTTCTTATGATAGTCACATAAAAGGCACAGAAACATGCACAGTTATACAAACTTTCTAACTCAAGAAAATAAAACAAAGGCAAATGATATTCCTAATTCGTATGTAGAATTGACAGATTTGCCCTCAGAGGAGGCCAGGCCATGGGAGACCTTTTATGTTAAGCAAAAGAATTTTGACATAGCACATCATTCAATTAGACTGAGTACATACTTTTGGTAATGTGGATGCTGAAGAAAAGTGGCATTATATACACAGTTAAGCAGAATCTAGTCATACATTGCAGACCCCAGGACAAACCTCATCTACAATCATTGTAACTGTTTGGCCCCAATCTCTCGGTGCCATAGAAAAACAAAAGAGTGTGGTATCCTCACCACCCAGAGCTTCTCCATCAGTGTAAGCCTTTGGGGTTCCCAGTTTTGTGCCATCACCACTATCAATAATGGTAAACATTGAAGAGAAGGAAGCACAACAAGAAGAAGAAATGCCAAGGAAACATAAGAGGCATAACTTCAGCCTGATTCAGAGGAGGTGCCTGCATCAACCACTGAGTAAATGTTGCTCCTCAAGTACATGTTATTTAAGTCTCTTTCTTCTTCTATAGGGGTGACAATCCCAACTGGCCAAATCATATCCCCTAATGGTCTTGCCCCACCTATTACTACTCAGGTTTCTCTGTCCCAAAGGAATACCCTCAGATTCCCCCTAGCCAACATTTGGCTATTCCCTAACATTGCCTCTCCCTCTACCTTACAAACTCAAGCAGACATTGCTAAGAAGGCTAGGGAAGCCCAGATGGAGAAAAAGAGGATGAAAGATAATAAAGCTCTGGCTACACCACATATGAGGTCACCATTTGACCCAATCTAACAACAACTAACTATGACCCATTTGTCACCTAATATAGTCAAGCCAAATGAGTAGATGCAGCCTAAAGATTATATTTGCAGTGGCTATGGACTGTCACTCTTTAGAAAGGAAGAGCCTAAACTATTGCCATTGTGAAAGTATCAAAGAAGCTACAAAATTGATGTCTTAAGAGAAAGCATGTAGTTTCAAAACCAAGAATAATGAAATAGAGAGTCTGATAGTTGTTTTAGACTCACTGCTATTCAAAATGCTTCTTTGAAAGAAGAGCTGACACAGGAGAAATGCAATGATGGCCCTAAGGTAGGAAAAGGCAACACTACAAAAAGAATGTGAAAACCTGTAGGAGTTCTAGTAAAATCTACTAAATTAACAAAGCTTCCATACAGGCCCAACTTCAAGTTGGCTGCTATAAAAAAACAATTGACACTTGAGCTAATATAAATGTAGGAGTTCTAAGTCTGGTGATGGATATGAAAAGGAATCTCTAAGGAGAGATGACCCTCTCTAACATTCCTACTAAATGCACAAAAATTGTGTGAAAAGGTTAATGTCCACTATCTCTTTGAGAGTGTTTGATTCTCAAATGATGATGTAATTGATGGAATGTTATTCATGATTGGAGGGTGGATAAAGTGCTCAGTGCAACAATTAACTGCAAACAGCTCTTAGATGTGGTAAAAGAGGGAATACATGAAGAATTGATGCGATTGGGTTTCTTGATAAAACTGTGTTAATGGTTGATGAGACCTTTGTTTTAGGCAAAATGACCAATTTTTTAATGATATTCATGTTAGAAGTGGAAGCTATCTTGATCCCCAAGGATTCCAAAAGGCTATACAGAGAGGGTGTAGCCTTCTAAGAATTGCAAAATAAGCAAACATGGCAGAGTTTGTCTAAGGTTGTCAGAAATGCAGTTTTATGGGTAGGTTGAGGCATGAATGACACAGAGCTGGGACTAAATAGTCTAAGTATCAAAGTTGGGTGTTAAGCATACACTAAGGTGCTTAAATCCTTGAAACACTAAGTGAGCAAACATAAAAGGTTTAATTACTTGTTGTCCTAACAAGGACTGTAGTTTCTTCATTTTGTTTCATTATTGAGTAAAGACTATGACTAAATGTAGAAAGAGTTCATAAAATGAGAGTAATAGACCCTGTGGAGACCTCCACTTGTCCGTAGGACTCTCAAAAAGTATCTAAAGCTTCTATAGACAAGCGGAAGCCACCAAGTTGAATATGAAATGAATAGAGATAAATATACTGTTGAGATGGATTAAGAATATGTAAGTTATTATGTGTTATGAAATTTTGATAGATCAATGAGTAATTACCAATGATTCTGTGTATCTAATTTAGCCAATGAACTTGCAGGGAGACTAAATGTTTCATATCCAAAAAATATCTTCAGGTTAAGTTAGAGTTAGTTAGACCATTGGGAAGGGAACATGCAGACAATCTTAGCTAGTCTGATGCTATAAATATGGGTGTAGATCATCAAAAAAAATCATTAGAAGAGAGAATTTTCTGCAAAGATTTGCAAACAAGAGAGAAGAATTTTAGTGCTTTTAGTGATTAATAGAAACTCTGCATCACTTCTCCTATTTTATGTCATACTGTGCAAAAAGAAAACATGGTATTGTTTCTTCATCCTTCCCTTGATTTCAAAGATAAAGAAGAGTTCTTTAGATAATCATTCCTGATGCTTGCAATTTTCAAAAAGTAAGTTTTTATCTATGTTTCTTAATTGCTTTAAATGCATCTCAATTGCATTACTTGAAGAAACATTGTATACACAGTCAAGGATACTATGATAAGGTTAATGTGCATGGAAGATTATGGATGATACTAGGCCTGCAAACATGAGAAAAAAAGTCCTCAAGAACCCTAAAATAGGATTTGTTCTTCTCAACTTCAAAAAGACCTTGAAAGGCTTGGTCCTAGCATGAGTTGAAATAATAGATGTTCATTTTATGTATGCGTACTATGGTGGAGGATTGTATGTCCAAGGATTAAATAGTGGCCTAATACTCTTAGGGCTCAGATGAGGGAGTTTCATGAAAATGAATTAAGGGTACTTGAATTGATGGATGACATTTGATGTACCATTTTGTACCATAAGGGTTACAAGAATGTGTAATGAGTTGTCTAATTGCATATGGGTAGGTTATGATCTGGGAACTAGATTGTGTTAAGCATACATAAGGTGCTGAAATATTGAAACATTGTGAGCAAACTTAATTACTTGTTCTCTGTAGAGAATGAATGAATGTAGAAAGAGATTCATGAATTAGAGTAATAGATAGGGTTTGTTAGAGAAGTCTATGAATGATAAAGATATATATTGAGATGGATTAAGAATATGTGTTTTGAAATCTTGATAATCATGGCATTATGATTTTGGTCCATTTGGACAAACAGGTATAGTATTTAACAAGATTGCAAACAAGAAAAGCTAGTGATTAAAACTCTACATCACTTCTCCTATATGTCATACTGTGCAAAAAGAAAACATGGTTGACTTCTCCTTCCCTTGATTTCAAAATAGAAAGTGATAATCATGCTTGCATTTCAGAAATGACTATTGAATAAATGCCTTGCACTTACATTTAATGATACATTGCATAGTAGTAAAAAGTTAAAATATTCTTCTCTTTCTCTTAATAATCATGTGGAACTTCTTCTACTCTTACTTCGAATGAATTAATTTTTGATTTTGATAAACCATGGGACAACAATGATTAATGATTATGATGAATATGACATATAATATACACCTTTTCCTTCTCTTACTTCACATATCTCTCTAACCAAAAAATAGGTCACATGTAAAAAGACACACACACTTATTCTTATGTGCATAATTTATGTTCACTAGAGAATAAAACACCTTTTATTCAACAAGAATGTGATAATCCTTCATAACTCAATTTAAAAGATACCAATGAATCCCCCTTAACTCCCACTTACAGTAGAACCTATTTATCAAACAAGCCAACATGAGGGTGATAGCTCATTTCCCTCTATCTAGGTCCAAGCTATCACACCTCCAAATGTTATTGAGAGCACACTGACCCTTTATAAACAAGATTTCCAATATAATGTACCAATGGATAAACTACAACCATAAACCCCTTGATAATGATAATATACCTTCACAAGTGTTAATTTATTTAATGCATGTTGTGGGTGCTTTTTAAAAACAAGTAAATCATCTCACTTTGGAGAACAAAGCATGCAAATCTTAGGTTGATGCCAATGTTATACATAATAACCCTATTCCATGCAGAATCTCAACTATGAGGTTACCACACAACTTTTAGATATTGATGTTACCTATCTTTTATGGACAAGGAGATCCATATTTACACCTTTAGGTTCATGAGAAATCCATGGCTCATATTACAAACAAGTTAATTCTACTACAAATGTTTCCAAAGTCAATAAATGGGAAATCACTAGATTGGTTCCACCATACACTCCCTAGTGGATCTTTACATACATATGAGGAGCTAGAAATAGTCTTTCTCAGACATTACATACTGAATAAGGGACCCCTAGTCACACATGTTTTTACCTTCACTACACCAGGGTGAGACAAAGCCTACATCAGAATACATTCTATGGTTCAAAGCTTGTTTGCATTAGCTAAATTATCAACCAACGGATTTAGAAGTATAATACATCTTTGCTAGAAGTTTAATCTATCCTCTCAAGGAGAGATTTTTATATCAGACATCTAAATCATTTAGACAACTATGCAACACATCTATAACATTAGAGGCACAGTTGGGATTAGTAATTACACAATCAAAGGTAGATTTGGCTATAGACCCCTTAGAACCTCAGTCATCAAATTTGGTACAAGAGCCTACTCCACTTCTAATTCAAAAACCATTGGAATAGAAACAAACAATAAAAATAATTAGTAAGGGCAAAAGCCACTCTACACAACACATTCTATAGTGAGTAGCACATATGATATACGTAGAAGGGTTATACATTTTTCAAATAAAATTGAGCCTCGTGACATCTTACACTACTATATAAGGGGATGATCACACTTCCTTCAACTAACCATCATCCACCACACCATTTGCACTAGGTACCACATAAGCATTATTGTCATTTTCACCAAATAAATGGACATTCAGATGATCATTATTATGCATTCTAAGATCACATCAACCAATATGTTAGTAGAGGCATCATAAAGTTTATATAAGGGATATCAAGCCCTCATTTTCCACACTCTCCTAGACCACACTCCTCTACGATGGAGTTATCTCAGGACATTCCTTTTAAGGAACCATTGGTAATTCATTGTATGAGCCCTATGACTTCTAAGACATCCATTTATCAGTAGTCTCATACACCAAAGCCTCAACAGTGATGATAACCAATTCACAAAGTTTAGAATGAACCTTTAGTGCATATACCAATTAAGATATTTGGGAACAACTACAAACCCAAGGGCATAGTTTTGATACAATCACCAATAAAAATCTATGGAAATAATTACAAAACTCATAATGTACATCTAATGTGTACACCAATAAAGATATTTGGGAACAACTATCAACCCAAAGGCATAGTTTCGGTTTGACAACCAATAAATATATATTGTAATCATTATAGAGATCAGAACATAGCTTTAGTACACACACCGATTAAAATATTTGCAATAAATATTATAACTCATAGTATAATTTTAAAACATCAACCCATCAAGCTTTTTACACCACAGTCTACACATTCATATACTAGCACTGCATCGTAGTCATCTCCAATTTCATATTGTATGTCTACATCAACACAACATGAGCAGTATGGTCATTGGTTCCTCATGGCATCTAGGTTTAGATAACACATATCACCATCACATATTATAAACATAGACATATTATGGAATATAAACAAAAAACCATATACCAATGAAATACAAAAACTTAATCTCATACACATGCCTAAAAAAATCATAAAACATATATAAATAAACTAAATTTACTCCAACTAAAACAAATTTCAAACATCAACATTTCAAACAATCAAACTAATTTAACATAATAATATATAATATAATTAGATCCACTTACACTCAATGATGTGATGGGACTAGCTCTCTCACTTTCACTATTGGATAAATCAAAATTAGAATTAGAGGCCCCATTATCTCTACATGATATTGATCTACAACTACACCTACTCTCTCTCTCTCTCTCTCTCTCCTCTCTCTCTCTCTCTCTCTCTCTCTCTCTCTCTCTCTCTCTCTCTCTCTCTCTCTCTCTCTCTCTCTCTCTCTCTCTCTCTCTCTCCCAATACGTTCTAAGCTCAACCCTACACTCCACACACTCTCATTGAAGTTGTATGTAATCATCTATTATACGACTAATAGCCCCACCTAGAACATCAAGAGCGAGCATGACATATCTCTGCAGCTCAACATGTAACTCATCTCTATCTACCACCATTCACCTGAATGTCACAATCACTACCATCACCCATCAAAAAAATGGGCATGCACCCCAACAACATTGGTGGCCCTCTCCACTAATCCATCATCCATGGCATCATCTGGGATATGTCATGTCAACTCACGTAGTGTCAACTCAATGGTGACCTCCTAATATTTGTCATCTCTTACACCTAAAAATATCCACATAATTCATAAGAATATTATTATATAAATGCATAATCAAATTTACACAAAACATACAAACATACTATCTAACTTACCATCAATAGACCTCAGGGGCTCTACATCCAGTACCTCATATGTGATCATCCCACCTCTCGAAAATAGAGGTTCCCATCAATGGTCACTCCACCAAGATGTGCAAGCCTTGATCACTCCAACATTGTCTGTATCTAAGTCCTCAATCTCAGTATCATGGTCCATCAATGGTATATGATATAACTTAGTAATAAATGGCCTCAACCTACTACCTAGCCTTGTAGGATCCTGAGAACTCATCAACCACACCATAAGTGATGTGGGCACATCCTGTATAACATTGAACTATTGGGTAACCCTCTCATATTAAAAATGCTCGTATACATTATCCTAGTGATCATGTATCCAACAACTAACTTGAATCTACCTCAATTATGTGTTATCTTTAGGCCACCCCTGATATCTCCTATAGGGTTTCTAGATGATATCCTCTACTCTTAAACTATCTAGTAACTACCGATAATGGGTAGTACTCCTCCTCGGTGCATGCTCTATCTTAGTTAATATCTATATAAATACCTATGAATGAGCCCATCCATCTAATGGATGTGCCATTGGCCTACTCATAACTATGTACTCATATGCCTAATAGTGTAATAGTGTCAACACACTGATACCGTCACCACTCATCTCCTATGTGAAGCGATATAAATCCTTGTATAGATGAGCCAACATGGTATGACCCCAAGAATACATGGTGCCATGCTCCTTGATGTCCTACACTATCTCCTGTATCCTATAAGAGCTCAAGACACCACTCCCATCCATAACAACAAATGACAATAACAACATAGCTAGAAATTTTCATAATCGCATAATATTGGCCATCATAATCATAGTCAACAATATGTCACTCTGGATGAAATGAGTCCCCATTGCCAAGGCAGAGAAGTACCTAGATGCCTGTTGTATAGATAGAGGACTAGTGGCCTCCTAAAATATAGCTCATTGCCTCAAGATCAATAATTATAGGATTTGATCTACATCCTCCAATGTCACAGTCATTTCACTCATAGGTAGCTAGAACATATATGTGTTTATATTCCACTTCTCACATAATATTGTGATCATATGCTTATACTAGGGCATAAGATCTAAGAAAGAGACATATTAAAAGCCTAATCTCTCGAGCACCTTCATCTCTACATCAGATAAGGGCAAACCATGTATAGTTTTCATCATCTTATCTATACATAACTCTCTCATATGGGCATCAAGCTACAACATTATAACCAAATCTAACATTAGTAAAATAAAAATAAAACCAAAAAACAACAATAGGTATCATAAAATATTTAATAATGCTAAGCATCACATATTAGGTCTACTGGACACTAGCATTACCTAAAGGATAGTAGTGCTAGATAGTAGTGCCACACCCTAGACAATAGTGCCAAAATCTGGACAATAACACCTAGAATGGGACACTAGTACCAACCTATCCAATTCAGCCCTAAAATAATCCTTTTCCAACAAAAATAGTAAAAAAGACAACAAAAATGATAAACATAGGAAAAAAGTATGAGTTCTTTACAAGGCAAGCCTCTTCTTTGGCCTAAATTCATGCTTCAACCTCCTCATGACATGACAAACTAGCTCCTCATCTCCTTGGCATTTTTCTCTCTCTCAGACTCAAAATTCAAATGATGAAAATGATTCAAAATGACTTATTTAAGTCATATCTTACCTAATCCCACCTTATTAAGGTTACCCCTACACGCCAATTTTGCTAACTAATGCAACTCTCTTGTTATAACAATATCTCAAGAACCATAGCTCATATTCATGAACCATTTCTTGAAAATGTAACTTGATAGTGATAAATTATGTCCCATATTAGTTAAACCAATCCCCTCACCATTATCAAACCTAAAAAATGACTAAAAAAATCACATTATATTAACAATACAACATACTAAACATATATCTAACTATACACTAAATTATCAACTCCGACACAATAGATACATTATTCAAACCTAATACAACATTACAACTACCAAATAACACTAAAAGAATTAATCCTTACCACTTTTGGTTACATATACTCATCACAGTCTCAACTCTCTCACCAAAAAGGGGGGTAAATACGCATAGATTGCTTCAAATACCTACATTTTTAGATATATAGACACAAAGGTCGATATAGGTTTACATAGCTCATTCAAATATACAGATACACATGTCTACATAGGTTTACATAGGCATTCAAAGTCATATATTTTTAGATATATAGACACACAATTCTACATAAGTTTACACAAGCATTTAGAGTCACAAATTTTTAGATATATAAACACACAGGTCTACACAAGTTTTTAGATATACAAACACATGGGTGTACACAGGTTTATATAGGCATTCAAAGTCATAAATTTTTAGATATACATACACATGGGTCTAAAAAGGTTCACACAACCATTTAGAGTCATATATGTTTCGATAAATAGACACACGAGTCTACATAGGTTTACACAAGTTTACATAGGTATTTAGATGTACACTCTATGCAGATATATATCTTTGACACAAGTATACCATTTCATTTAGATATTCAAATACACAACTACATTTCTCAAATATTAGGATTAGGGGGCACAATGTAGAGTGCACATTCTTGGTCCCCATCTTTAAATTTATTAGGTTACACCTGTAGACACCTAAAAGTGGCCACCAATGAACAAGCTTCAAACCAATTTCTACCAAATATCATAATTAGGCATAAAAACACTAAAACATGCTAAAGGATTTGAATCAATCATATATAAGTACCAAATTTTGCCAATGTATCCTTAAATGGGGTAATGCATTTATGAAATAGCTAACTTTGATTAGATCAATTTGAGTCAAAATGACATTTCGCACCTGGGTGCTTTTGATTGCTCTTTTTTACCAAATTTCTTGCACAAGACACGTGCCCTTATTATTTTGTGTTGGTAACATCCTAAATGGGATAAAAAAATCCAATGCATCTAACATTGCCTTCTAATTCTAATCCAATGAAATTTTGAGCCAATAATATGACATTTTAACTAATTTGATTAATTTGAGCACCAATTTCCAAGATTTGCACGAAAATTAATAAATCATGTTTAAGGCTAATTAATTTGAATAAAGAGCTTAAGTTAATTTTTCATGGAAATTTTTGACTATTTTAGTAATGGAAATTGATATTGAATAACTGCATCATCTAAGACATCATTCTATGGGGTGGCATCCACAAGCCATAATTGAAATAAAATATTTGATTAAGCCCTATCATGCCTCTTTAATGCCTTACTATCCAAATATTTATGAGGGCATTTATTGATTTTAGCCTCCAAAATTAAATGGATTCTTAGCCACACATCTTCATCTTGAGAAGGACGGTCCAGGTTCATTCTAATCATTTGTAAAAATCTATAAATATAAGGCCTCACAACCATAATTTTGAGCTTGGATAGTGTAAAGTTATAATGCTTAAATGAGTTCAAAATCCATATAGTATAGTGTTATCATGCCCAATTGTTGAACCAAACCAAAGCCATCACAAGTCAAAGGTGCCAAGTAGAGAAGGAGCCAAACAACTCCATTGATAAAGACTCATTGATGCACAAGTCGAGCAAGCCACTCTATGAACCATTTGAATGCTCTAAGGAAGGTGAAGGAAGGTTTCTTTCATGTTTTAGTTGTTGCTTTCATAAATATGTTTGTTACTAAGCTCCCCCCAGTGTCTAGGTCTGGAGATGCCATGTTTGTTAGTGTATTATTTTCATTTTGATTTCATTTTGAACTAACACTTGATATAACCCCCTCTTTTGAGTTAAATTCCTAGTTCACATAATGACACACTTGGTGGGACCTAGCCTCACAAATTTGACTAGATAGCTCCTACAAGCAACCTACTAACCATTTTCATGCATGATCTTGGAGTGTGGGAGTAAAAAGAGTGGAAATTTTGATCAAAAACATGTTTTCCTAGAATTCACGATTTTGTCACTTAGAGTGGTGATGTTGTCCTCTGGACCACAATCCCACAACTAACATAGTCACAATTTTGTCTTATTAATGATATTGCATTTTAACTGTGTTTTAGACTAATGTTTTCTTTGTTTGTAGGTCAATTTATGATATTGCAATACCACTAATCAATAGTAGTGATATTACAATCCTATGATGTTATAAGTAGCAATATTATAATACCATGACTTGATAGTCATGATATTGTAATACCATGATTTTTATAGTAATGATATTTTTAGTTCAATTCATGGTATTGTAGTTAAACCACTAGCAGTTAACCTAAACCATTGGGGTTAAGTGACAATACCACAACTCCCTTAGTTACGAGTTTTCTCTGTCAGTTTTAATATTGTCTGTTAGAGTAATGATATTATCAATTTATATTGACTAAAATATGAGTTATGATTTGTGTTAACCAATCATAGTTTTTTAGAGTTATGGTATTAAACTATGGATTTGTGGGATTGTACTGTGTGAACCTGAGAGCTCAATTTTCAAAGTTGCTTATTTTATTTGAAAAAGTGCTTCAATGCTAAATAACATGATGACTATATACACCCTAAATTGGTCAAGAAACCACACATATCATGTCTTTTCATAGTCCTTTTATAGAAGACTCTAACTGGAGATTATGAGTTTTGTTCACATTTAGCCATGTCTTTCATTTTATCCATTTGAGTCTAGTTCTAAGTTTGAGTCACCTTTTTACCCATTCCCAGTCACCCCAAACCTTTCAAATGGTCATTACACCTTAGCCAGTTTAGCTTCCTCATGCTCATTCTATCCCCCCTGGTCCCTAGCCTATAGGATAGGAGCACTGGGATTAGACTATAGTGCTAGAACCTAGGTTGTCCAGTTTTTAGCACTCCTGTCCAAAGTCAAATTGAGCCTAAATGGTTAATTTCTTCCATTAGATGGGTCTTAACCCTTTTCTTTGCTTCAATCTTAATTTTTCCAATGTTGACCAAATGCAAATAAAGTTCTCAAATTCAAAATAATGAGTCTCCTATATAAAGGATTACACAAGGCATTTTATATCTAGCAGTTACTACTTTGGCACACTAGACATAATAAAAATTAGTCAATAAAGTAGCTTAACTTTTCTACATCACACATAGAATTGCATGCTTGATCAAGGAAGGGCCTAGGCAAAAGTCATTTTTGCATCTATCATGTGCATTGATTATGCACTTTCCCTAAAGGAGAACTACATTTTATTCGAGACCCTAGCTTGAGGGTTAATATAGGAAATGATCATAACAAGGGTTATAGATCATCCCCTAACCCAATTTTTCCCATTTTTGCATTTGATGTATTCATTATTTGCATGTGTGTAGATGGATATTGGTATTGAAGACTAAAATGGACCTACATTGAGCTCTGTTCACTTTCAACCCCTAAAATTTGGTATATAGGCTCATACTGACAAGGTGAGCAAAACCCATAAAGCTTAGATCCTTAGGACCATAGCATTGGGAAGGACTATAGTGCTGGACACCACGATATCCTATTCTAGTGCTCCTATCTAATTAGAAAATAGAAGCTAGATTTAGATTCCTGATAGTGTCTCAGTCTTACTCCTTAATTATCAACTCTGGTATCATTCATTTCAACTCGATTAAGATAAGTTTATTTCTCCTTCTCTTGCATAATTATTTGTTAAAATCAATATTCCCCCCCATTAATCTAGATTTTTATTATTATTCTAGACCCTTATTATTTACGATCTAAGCACTAGATTCCCAAAAATAATAAAACATTTGGTAAACCTGACTTACTTCGAACAAACCTAAAACTCTAGCTACACTTAGGGTTTTTCTTTCAATTTTTGTGAAAAAATTTAATCTTAAAATTATAATTTTTATATCAATTTTGTGTATTATTCCTATCCAAAATTTATTTTTAGAATTTAAAATTATTGCATAATTTTCAAAAATTATAAAACCCTAGCTAAAAACCCTAGATTTCAAAACTAGGTCCTCAAACCCCAAGCCTTCCTTCCTTGAAAACTTTAGAAAACCATTTTGGAATTTTCGCAAATTGATTACTTTGTCAAAAATAATTTCAAATTTTCAAAATTAGTAGTTTCTTGTGCAAAAATTTAATTTGTAAATTCTGATTTTTGTAATAATTTTTGTGCATTATTCATATTCAAAATAATTTTTAGAATTTAAAATTATTTCATAATTTTCCAAAATTCTAAAACCCTAACTAAAAACCCTATATTTCCAAACTAGGTCCTCAAACCTCAAGTTTTCCTCCCTTACAATTTTTAGAAAAATAATTTAAATTTTTGGCAAATTATTTGGATTATCAAATATAATTTTAAAATTTTGATGATAGTAGTTCTTTGTGCATGTATTTGCTTCATAGTACTTTTCAAAATTCTCTTTGGTGAAAGAAATAAAATGGCCACAGAGGCAATTCTTGCTTCTCATCCCATAGATAAATTTCTAAAATTTTGCTATAATTATGACAATGATTGGACAAATTTGCAAAATTGTACATTAGCTAAGAATGTAGAAAATGATTTCATTTGTAGTGAAGATAATGACTATTGTTGTAATGAAGGATATGATGATATACGTAACGATGAAGGTGAAGCACACATAGATGAATCTTTTTCTCTAAAACCCATTTCTTTTATTCCTTCTTCTAAAGAAAATAATTCTGATAAATGGGAAACATACTTCTCACCTCATTTTCCTATGCACAATGCACCAAATGAACAAATTAGTCATGCACTTCCAAGTAAACCTCTTATTGGTGATAACTTGCTTCCATGTGAACCTAATCTCTCTCTCTTTCTTTTGCTACTTCAATGTGCAAATTACATCAATATAAATGCAATAAAATCAAATTACTAATGCCTAGTTTAAATGATACATCTCATGTTCTTAACTCTACTTTGTCAAAGGAATGTTCAAATGAAAAATCTCCTTCTCTTACTTCTCATATTGCACATGAAAATAAGGCATGTATTTTATCTATGGATAACATAGATACACATGATATTCCAATTTCAAATGATAATTTATTTCATATTCAAAAAGAATTAAATTCTTCTGTTACACCTCTCCTTAGTGATGATGGAAGTGATAATGAATATGATAGTGAGCACACCAATGAATATGAAAATGAGAGTGATTATGGAAAATATTACATATATGATAATGATGATGATAATTATGCACATAGTGAAGAAGAATATGCATCTCATGTTTCTAACTCTTCTCTCACTCCTCTCAAACATAATGCACTTCCAAATGTTGTTTCTACTTCTATGAATGATTTTATTTCAAATAATGCACATGTTAATGCCAATAACACATATTCTACTCAATTAAAATGTGACTCACTAAAACATAAAGATACCAATGAATCTCCTAAGCCACCCCTTACTACAGTAAAACCCAATTTTCACTCTTCACCTAAAGAGAATGGTAGCCCACATCCCTCTAGTAAGGTCCAAGTTACCATTACTCCTAGGGTTCAAGTGAGCACACCCCTTTTTATGATCCAATTGAAAAATGTAGCATTCCCATAGTTAAAATTAACAATCAAATTCAATGATTAAATGAACCACTTCAAGATACTAATGTACCATCCTAGGAGATAATCTCTTTGATGCATGCATTTGGTGAATTACAACACCAAGTACATCTCATTACCTTGGAGAATAAAGCTTATAAGTCTTGGATGGATGCCAATGATCTACATGGTAACCTTATTCTGAAGACATTCATAAAAGCTTCGTTGCCTCAGCATTTCCAAATATCATCATTACCTCACTTCGATGGAACTAGAGATCCATTTGTACACCTTTAGGCCTTTCAAAAGGATTTGCCATCTCATGCAAGTCCATTGATTCTACTCAAGATATTCTAGCATAATTAATAGGGGAAACATAGAATTGGTTCTTTCATCTACTCCCTGTGGGTTCATTGCACACATATGATGACTTAGATAAGGCATTTCTCAAATATTACATCATAAACATGGGTCCTCATGCTACATACGAGAAACTTGCCACACTACATTAGAATTCTTTAGATCTAGTTAGTGAGTATATCTTAAGATTCAAGGCTCACATGTTAAGATTGATATACAAACCAACATATCTAGAGATTCAACATATATTTATTAAGGGGCTTTGCCAACCTCTGCTCGAGTATCTACTATATCAGACAGAGTCTTGTGTTACACATTTTTATCTTTGGAAAAGAAATTGGGATTGATTGAGGCAGATTCAGTTGATCAGATCACTCTAGATTTCATAGTAGCATCTTTAGCTACAACTCCTATCACTCAACATCCACCATGTCCTAAACAAGATAGGATACCACAACTAAAAAATCAACCAGTCAAGAACAAAGAGATAATTTCCAGAGCACAACCTAGAGTATGCACTATAGATAACAACAACAAAGCACCACTATAGTTTGATTTAGAGAGGGATAACCCATTTGTCATATTATCAACACTACTAGATAGGATATTAATCACACTACCTTATACTCATCAATGAGATCCATGTCTCTTACATAGGCAACCACATCGGCCCTTTTGTAACTATCATCATATCTGTGGACACAAAGATAATGATTGTTATGGACTCAAGGATTGCATTACTAGATGTGTTGATAATGGCATCATAACATCAATAAAGGGGCACTAAGATCTCCTCCATCATGGATCCCTAGACCTTATTCCTCCATGATTGAGTCATCCTAGGACATTCTTTTATAGGAATAATCGATCACTCATTGTGAGCGCAATGCAAGTTTTAGGACAAAATCTCATAGGAGATTTCCTATTCCACTGCCTTAGAAGGTTTGGAAACCAATACAATGAGAATAACCTACATATAACATTGTAGTCCAAGGAATACATATTGCAGTTCCATATACATACCCAACAGAGTCACAGGGATCACAACAGAGTCCTACTCATGAAAAATATTCACTATGGGCAGATCTTTTAGGTCCTATCTCATTTAGTAGTCCAATATGGTTAAGATTAAATGACCCCACACCATAAAGTACTACTCATGAGAAACCAATATTTTTGGGTCCTAACTCATGTAAAAACCCATTATGATTAAGATTAAATGAGCCCTCAACACATGTTTCAACTCCATCTCAATATATTACTTAGGCATATACATCACAACAGAGGCCACATGGTATTGGATTAAAGACAGATGAGCTTTCTTCATAGCACATAGTTTTAGTTACATGACCGATAAACTTAAATTTTGTAGAATCTTCATGCACAACTACAATTAGCACATAGTAGATAGTATCAGATATAGAGCACATTCCTACACAACATGAGCAATATGGGCACTTGTTCACTTAGTCGATTGGGTTCTAATAGTGATACAACATCCAATCATATTAGTTTTAGTTCATAAGATTCACTTAGTATGGAAATGATAGAGCCAAAGGTCTAACTAACCTTTGGATTCTTGAGCCACTCTCAGGGAGGTAATACACACACAATGCTATCTTACATCCCCTACTAACAACTAACATTCCTGATTCTAAATAACCATCCCTAGCTAAACCAACTTATCCAAACCCAGACCTTACCAATATCCTACTTTTTCTAATTCCAAACCAATTCACTCTACTAAATAAATTTTACAAATTACAAAACCAACAAATTTTTGCATACATATAATCATAAATCAAACCCAAACAACACATACAAACATATCATGAATAATCGAATCGCATCCCAAAAGCTAGTTTAACAAACATATTAAAAAAATCAAACCACATATCCCAAGTACTATTTTACCAAGCATATGCAAATTCAAAATTAATACCGGATCAACTATTTCTAAATCAACCACCTACAATCAAAATACTAGTATATTCCAAAATCCATAACACAATATATAAGAATACAAAATCAAACCAGTATCCATATATATAATGCTATTTTCAAAACATGTACATCATATCAAAATAAAATCACTCATGAATGGGCATCATCTCCTCACTCTCAGTCTCACTCTCTCTTCCAGTACTAGTCCCATAATCCAGTCTAGTACTCTATGGTCCCATACCTCCTCGGCCTACCAAATGCCTTTTGCAATGGCTCTCTCACTCCAATAATCAACCATGCTCCTTGCATAAGTCTATGTACCATCTTTAAATATTTGTGTACTCATCCATGATCCATGTACTCACTAATCCATTATTAGGTGGAGGCATCTTATGCCTATCCAACTTAGCCCTTAGCTCATCTCTCTCTCTAGTTGCCCTAACACATGTAGCCATAGTTATAACAACCCTGTCAAACAAATGAGGATAAATGCTGGTAGTAACAATCGCTCGCTCTATAAAACCCTTCTCCACTACATCATTAGGAATATGCTATGTAAGCTCATGAAGTGTAGACTCAATAATAGTCTCCCAGAACCCATCACTCCCACCTCCTCCCTTAGTAGATGCTTCATCCTAAACACCTCCCACTCCACCTACACACAAAGATACAAACACTATGTTAGACATGCACTTTCAACAAAAATTAAAACAAGTTCAAACTCATACAAAAACTCAAATATAATCAAAATCTTACTTCCCATCATCTAGATTAGAGCAAGATCCTCATACTTAGGGGCATCCCCTACATGAACAGGATACATTGGGGCCCATCGATGCCTCACTCACCATGTCGTATATGCCTCTATGCAACCAAAATCATCTACATCAAGAATATATATATCTATATCCCACACATCCAAGGGTATTGGTGCTAACTCAGCCTTAGTAGGCCTACCTCAAGCTCCTACTCTTGCTAGTGCTTGTGCACTCCTCACCCACACCCATACTATTGGGGGCACATCCTATGGAACTGCAAACTATTTAATCATTAACTCATACTGAAAGCACTCATACACTCCAAACCAACTATCATGTAACCAACAACTGACTCTAATATAATGAAATTTCACTTCATCCTCAAGCCACCCAGGAAATCCTCTATAGGGCCTCCATATGATATCCTAAGCCACCAATCTATCTAACACTCATTTATAATGATCCATCCCATGAGACCTGATAGCCAATGAACTCATCCACCACTCCCCATATAGCTATGGAGGTGCCTACCTCTCTCTCAGTAACCTTAACAACCGTATAACTACTATGTGCTCATAGGCCCAACAATGTAATAAAGTATCCGTACTCAGACCACCACTAAATGCCTCTTAAGTAAACTTATATAGATATCTGTATAAGTGGGCAAGCATAGTCCTACCCCATGAGAACACAATGTCATATACCTATACACTATGTACAATCTTATGCATATTATATGCAATTGAGACCCCACTCCCAACCACTACAACAAAAGAAGCCAACAACACTACCAACCAATTTTGCATATGTAAAACACTTGATCGAAAAATAAATGACAATAATACATTGCTATCACTACCTATCCTATGTATGTCAGAGGGCACACTAGCAAAATAGGACATATGATCAATGGAATCTGTACCCATATCATACTATAAAGTCACACACTGTCTACTAACTGATAAATGCAAAATATGGTATACATATTCTAGAGTAATAGTCATCTATCTAGTAGGAAGCTAGAAAGTACAGGTGTCTACATTCTACCTCTCACACAAGGCAATAATCAAATGCCTATTCCACTACATAGTGCTTAGGTCACACACAGGTGACTCCTTAGTATACCCTACCCTATCCATCACAATCCTCTCCTTAGTTGACAAAGGCAAAAATATTAGAGTCTTCATCACCTGGCCTCTATAAAACTCCCTCATCTATACCTCACCTTGAAAAACACCAAAAAACATGTATATCAGTCAACCATGCCAAATCAATAACCAAAAAAATGACAACAACTAAACTAAGCATTAGCCCTAAAAAGCTAACTTCCAAGACAACAATGCTCCCCAAAAGGGGGGCATCATTCCTACTATTCTTATTTCTACACTTACCAAACAATAACACTAGAGCTTGGACAACAATGCTTGAAAAAAGATAGGAGCACTAGATCTAGTAAAAAATTTCTAAGAAACTTCAAATAGCTCAAAATAATCAAAAATGGGCTTTTAAATAGGCCTAAATCATGATTTTTAGCTACTTACCATGGTAACCTCCCCAACATTCTCAATCTGGGCTACCAATTGCTCAAATTGGGTTGTGGCAGGTGCTTGTCTCATGTGGTTATACAAATTAGCATATCTCCTACTCTAGAGCTCCAAATCTCAAACTAGTCAATGCACAAATGAATCAAGAATCAATTCAAATTTTCCTATATTAAATGACTTTTCATTCAAAGCAAAATACCATTGGTTTTTCCCATATCTTAAACCTCGTAGCTTCATTTTATAAGTTGTTTTGTTTCATGAAACTGAGATGGTAATGCCTTCGATATCCAACAAACCTTGATATCTTATTACAATATTCATTTGCCTAATATGGCACACACATCTCTATACCTATTTCATACCTAGACATACAACTTAGTTCTCACTAATAACAACTTGTTCAAATTTTATACAACTTGGTCCTCACCAATCAAGGCTTGTTCAACTTTCAAATAACTCAGTCTAAACAATCAATCAACTTCTCAAATCAATCCAAACTATACCAACCTTGTTCCTAGCATTATGCCACTAGTCATCACTTTTGTCTCAACCACCTCTATTACAAATTGGAACCTTGTCCCTATCCCCAAAAGGGGGACATCATTCATACTATTCTTATTTCTACACTTACCGAACACACCTATCCACTCTCATAATTGGATACACCATGGTTCTTATACCTCCAGTAATTAGAATTATCAAATTCACCTCAGATGGATTGAAATATATAATGATTTAGACTACTTGGGTCACTAGCATGGTTCTACACCTCCAACAGTCAAAATTATCAGATTCAACTCAGATTGGTCATTTTTTGCATGTGTGTAGATATATAGTGATTTAGATCATTCAGAGGGATATACCTTTAGTTTATAGATACACAAATTACTCAGATACATAGTGGTTCATATCATATGGATTCATAATGACTTCAATACAGATTCAGACTAGATATTAGATTTGGGGGCATGTACATCACTACATGTCTCACACATACAACTTCATACAACATGACATAATTATAGACTAGATAATAGATTATAGGCATAATGCATATCACATTGTTTTGATCTCTTATTTTGCACATGGGACATGTTACACGATAACTCATTTCACATGTGGTTATACAAATTACCAAACTATACAGATGCATCACTCACATACCAAATTTGGGGGCATAACACAAATGTTCATGTTCTTCATCATCTAAGATTATATAGATTGGAATGACAAGACATGCCATTTTCATCTTACACATTTACCAAAGTTTTTTTAGATTACACCAAGGCATAGTGCCCAAGTTGTCCCCAGTTTGGACCATATAACACCATCTGTAGCGATTGGTTTAGAACATTACTCAGACCCAAGATTTGTGTGGCATAGACAACAAACATTGGTTTTGGACCTCTGAGCACTTCTCATTTCTAGTTCAAATTATTTAAAGTTAGGGCATGACAAATCTTTCTCTTCACGACATACATATTCTATACACATATTCCAAATTACACGAGTTTATGTGGTTGAGCAATGTCAGGCAGTCAACTAGACATTGGTTTTGGGTCTCTGAGCATTTCTCATTTTTCATTTAGATTCAACATAGGGGCATCCATTTCAGGGATTCTTTCTTTTTATAGGCACTATTCAGATTTTGTATAGGGGGTATCTATTTTAGGGATTCTTTCTTTCTCTATGGACTATTCAATTCTCTATCCATAGCACACTTGTCTCCATATAGGTAAGTTTAGGTACACATCTTGTTTACCTGAAAGTTGGGAAGGTTTTAATGGCTCTAATACTGTGTCTCCTTCAAAAGTCTTAAAAGTGGATGATTGCATCACTAGATTAAAAGAGGGGCAAATTTATGCACCCTAAATTGGTCAAGCAACCACACATATCATGTACCTTTTCACAGTCCTTTCATAAGAGACTTTGACTAGAGAATATGAGCTTTGTTCACATTTGGCCATGTCTTTCATTTTATCCATTTGGGTCTGGTTCTAAGATTGAGTCAGCCTTGTTTTTCCCCATTCCCATGGGTGTTAGGTCATGCACCTTGATCCTTTCAAATGGTCATTCCACCTCATCCAGGTTAGGTTCCTCGTGCTCAATCCATCCCCCCTAGTCCCTAGCCTATAGGACAGGAGTCTTGGGATTGGATTACAACATTAGAACTTAGGGTGTCCAATTTCTAGCTCTCCTGTCCAAAGTCAAATTGAGCCTAAACAATCAGTTTTTCCTTCCGAGAAAAATCTTGATGGGTCTTACCCCTTTTCTTTACTTCATTCCTAAGTTTTCCAATGTCAACCAAATATAAATAAAGCTCCCAAATTTGAAATAATGAGTCTCCTATATAAAGGACTACACAAGGCATTTTATATCTAGTACTTACTACTTTGGCACATTGGACATAATAAAAATCAATCAATAGTATAGCTCAGCTTTTATGCATCACACATAGTTGAATTGCATGCTTGATCAAGGAAGGGCCTAGGAAAAAGTCATTCTTACATCTATCATGCTTGTTGATTATGTACGTTCCCTAAGGGAGAACTACATTTGATCTGAGACCCTAGCTTGAGGGTTAATATAGGCAATAATCAAAATAATAGGGGTTCTAGATAATGTGATCATTCTTCCCCTAACCTAATTTTTCCCCATGCACATTTGCTTTTGATGCATTCATTGTTTGCATGTGTGTAGATGGATATAGGTATTGAAGACTAAAATAGACTCTTCAATGAGGTATATTCACTTTCAATCCCCAAAATTTAGTACACAAGCTCATATTGACCAGGTAAAAAAAACCCATAAAGCTTAGATCCTTAGGACAATAGTGCTAGGAAGGACTATAGTACTGGACACCAAGGTGTCGAGGATAATTGTCTAAATTAAGAGTCTTAGTTATTGTTTCCAATCAAAAAATAGAAGTTAAATTCAGATTCTTGACAGTGTCTCAGTCCTTCTCCTCAATTATTAGCTTTGAAATCATTCGTTTCAACCCAATTTAAGATAAGTTTATTTTTGCTTCTCTTATATAATTATATGTTAAATTCAATATTTTCTCCCATTAATCTATATTTTTCCTATTATTCTAGACCCTTATTATTTAGGATCTATTTGGTAACACTAGATTCCTAAAAATAATAAAACAATGACCATTTCCATGCAGGGCCTACTTGAAAAATGCCAAATCATGCTTAATTAGATATTTTTAAAACTCTTTTGGGATGCTTAAAAAGAATTAAAAATCTTTCATTTGGTGCTTAAAGAAAAACTTACGGTGTTTATTTGATTAGTTTTCATGGTTGTTTTTATTAAAGTTTTATAACTTAAGTCCAAGGGGCCAAAAAACACCACCAAACCTTTCATTTAGTGCTTTAAAATTGAACTCATTTCAGAGTTTTTGCAAGTTGTTTATCATTGTTTACGTAGTTAGATTTTGTTTGAACAAAAAAGAAGTTGTGCATGTATGCTCTCCCCCCATCCCTTATAGGGAACTTATGGGATTAAAGGTGCTATCTTAATTGAAAATTGCCTTAGTCTAAAGGCATAAAAGAGATGTTGTGAAGGATCTCCCCAAGACCCACATGACTGGGTGATCTAAAAACAACCATAAATATCTTTTACTTAGTTTTTATTTCATTGCATCTTGGCTTGTGAGGGGGACTTCATTACCTCCCATAAGTTCTATAAGGAAGCCTTCAGTCGAGAATTCATCTTCTGACATTGTCTTCAACCCATCTCCATGAGGGGGTATATAAATTGGAATCCCCTCACTAGGATGATGGTTTGAGAAGTTAAACCATCTCCATTAGTAGAGGCTAAGCCTGGGATGTTTGAGCATGTTGGACATCGTACTACACTGAGCCAGTGATGGATGTAGTGGTCATAAAAATGACAAGACCTTTTTATGATAAGACATGATGTGGACCCAATTGACGTGTTGCTTTTTTTATATGCTGACATGAAATTTGTATGTATTTGATCCATCTAGAAACATGTGAAACTTGTTAGTTTTGTTAACCCCACTTTGCCACACCTTGTCAGTTTAGGGTTTAAGATGATTACTTAGTTGTTTTTTTATCTTTTTCTTAGATTACTTGGTTTTGTTTGGAGTCAAAATTGTTTGTTAACAAAAGGTTACATAACCAAACACATTGTCCACCATTTCTTGAATAAGGAGGCTTTATGCTGCCCAAATAAAAATCATCTTTTTCCTTGTTCAAAAATTTATCATAAACTTTGTGGCATATCTTCCATTTTGGTGTAGTTATGTTGTCCATTTGAGTCTAGAACATTTGTCCAATTTTCTTAAGTCCTTCATTGATAATTTATATAATAATTTTCACCTTTATAAGTTCATAAGGTTGAAGTGTTAAATGGGTTCACCATTTACACTAAACTTGAGGGAACTTAGTTTCAATTTCCAATGTGAACTGAGGACCATTTTTAGACTCATAATCATTATCATTATTTGGTAGGACTCAAGTCATCTTACGTATCGCTCACACTTTAAGTCCTAGGCTATAATTTGTACTACCCATCATATTTTACCATTTGTCATGAATCCATTTGATACCACACTTTTGCCTTGGATATTTGTCAAACTTTGTGTGTGTGTGTGATTTGAGTTGAGGAGAGTAGTGTTACACTGCCAAAATTGTGTTATATCATTTTGCCTTGGAGTCTTGAAGCAAGCATTTGTCACACCTTTTGTGCATTTTAGCATTGTTACACTACTCAAATTATTTCAAAACTTGTTTCATAGGCCTATTTGTGTAGAGTCCAAGTTTTTCTAAAATTTCAAACTAATTTGAGTTTTCTTTGTGAGCCTTTATCTAGTGCAGTTATGCCATTCACCTTTGTCTAGATTATTGGTCAAATGAATATAGTTTATGCCATTATTTGGGAGAAAATAAACTATCTCTAAGTGCCTTTTATTTCATACCTCATACTTATTGATCATATTTATTTCCAAGAGTCAAATGCTTAGTTTTTTTAGACGTGTTTCAAATATGTTAGATTAAATATCTCATCTTTATTTCAAGTCTAGATTTTGACACCATTTGGCCAAAAGTCCTAACACGTAGCTTTATTTGAGCCTAGCTTTTGACATCGCATTTAGCTAAAAGACCTAGCAGCTTTTATTTTTCCTAGATTAGACTCATTTGAAACACTTTGATCTTATAATCTAGTATTTCTATTTTTAGTCCATCTATTTGACCTTTTTGTGTGAGACGTGTAACATTAGACATTTGACATTATCTTGTTTTATCACAAATCATTGCATCAATATTTTTGGATGTACATATCCATCCTTTTAACCAAGTTAGACCAAGTTTGAACCTTTTGTCCTTTAGACATTATTTTTAAGGTTTTGTAGAACTCTAAACCTTTTTATTTTTAGAGATTTTATCATTTATGTGGATATGTCTAGCTACACTTATGGTGGAGTCATGTACAATCCAAGTTATGATAGAATGGACACACAAATTGACTATAACCAAATGCCTATTTACGATCCAACTCGAGACCTTGATTGGTATGAAGAGTTTTGTAAGGAGGACTTTGTTGAAGACCCAACTATGGATAATGTTGTTTAGGATATAGATCTATACCCTCTTTACAATAATCAGTACACATAACATAGTCAAGGACCAACTTAGGATCCAACTTGAGATTGGGATGATATTGTTTATCAAAAAGACTTGGATGCCATGGCTTGTGCAAGTAATCAAGCTCCTTGATGTCCTTTCATTATTCAATCATCGACTATCACTAACCCTCCTTCAAACTATACAAGTTACCAAGCTCCATAGTATCCAAGGAATACCATTACCATTATAAGACCTCATCCTTTAGCTTGTGTGTGCAATCAAGCTCCATGAAGCCCTAGCCTTATCCTTCCATGACCTTATCCTTTGGCTCATGTGAACAATCAAGCTCCACAATGTCAAGTTATTCCTATTCTATGACCTCATCCTTTGGCTTGTGCGAGTAACCAAAATCCATAATGCCCCAAACTTATCATACCAGGACCTCATCCTTTGGCTTGTGTGAATAACTAGTTTCTATAACACCATACCATTTCTATCTTAGGACCTCATCCTTTGGCTTATGTAAGCAACCATACTCCATAACACCCTTTTGTTATCTAACTACCGACCATTCCTCATCTAGTGCTTATCATTCTCCACTTTAGAAAACCCTAGCCAATCCAACCCAAATATCAACCAATCCAATTATGATCCTAACCAATCATTCAACATAAACCTCATCTAATAATTTAGCCTAAACTCCAACCAATCTAATCAGTAACTACCTAATTGAACTAATCACTCGAGGACCAAGTTATGTTGAAAGTTGGTAGTTTACAATTGCTTGTAAACCAAGACCAAAATAACCAACCAATTCAAGATGTTCTTATTAAACCAACCATTTGAGATAAGTCAACATGTGATGATTCATCATTTATCTCTATGCTTATTTTTCAAGAGCCTTTTATTGATAAGTCAATCTCTGAGGAGTTGTATCTTGACCTTTATCCCACCATTGCGAAATATCACTTTGACAAGCTAGTCTTTAGGGAGCCCATTATGCCATCATAGGTTGTTACTTATCCAAAACCAAACATTCAATAAGACATAATTATAACAGAGTAACCATCAGATGAAGTATTATAATTAGAGTCAAGTTTTATTCTTGAACCAACATCAAATTTAGTATCAAAAGCAAAATCAATAGTCTTAACATTAGATTCTGTGTCCCTTGAGTCAGAATTAGATTCAAAATCAAAATATGCTCATGACTATTACAATATTGGTTATGCATGCCTTGTAGTTCAATTTGAATATATTTGTGATCCTTATATAGTTTTTAAGGATGATTACTTCAGCATCAACACAAGTTCTCCTAGTATCTTCTTTGAGGATTGTGTTGCCTACCCCTATGCCATTACCATCAACCATCATAGCCATATCATTGACATTCCACCTCCCACAAGTGTTGATTGGTACTGATAGAATCCCACCTTGTTGAACTACATCCATGGTGACATAGCAATTGAAGAGCAAGGAGGCTGAGACCAAATTCATGTAGAATAAGAATGATCTCCTAGTGAGACCTTTTTGGAGGTGATAGGGGACAATCAAATTTCAAACTCAATATCTTCTTGTGAAACCTTTTTGGAGGTGCTATAAGA
Source organism: Torreya grandis (assembly GCA_037957365.1). Lineage (NCBI taxonomy): Eukaryota > Viridiplantae > Streptophyta > Pinopsida > Cupressales > Taxaceae > Torreya > Torreya grandis. The sequence continues at coordinate 2,253,957 of JARHVA010001512.1, forward strand.
CAATCAAAGTCAAAAGTCAACATTTTTTAGTGAAATCTTCTCAGAGGTGCTATGGGACAATCAAGACAACTTCATTGGTAGAAACCTCTTCAAGGCACCAATAGTTGAGCACACAAGTTATTCACTACTTGATGAAGATAAAATCAAAGATCAAATCAATATAGCTTCCTATCTAGAACCTAATAAGATGGCAATTACTCTCAGGCCCAAATAACAAAAAAATCTAGCGATCTTATCTAGAAAATATTTAGAAGTCTTTGGCTTCATCACATCCAAAGTTATGTCGAATCTAAAATCAATAACATTATGTGTGCCTAAAAATTCTAATCTTCATTTGTTTCCCTAACATCATACATTCCATTATCATCCACCATTCCATTTCCCAAACAAACCTATCATCCAACATTTATCCATATTTACTATCCAAAACCACACTTTCCTTTGCAGAGACTACAAAGATACCTTGTCTCGATGCTTCAAGGAATCATAATCAATGACCAATGAAGATCATGGTAACATCATTAAATGTATCCAAATTTGTAGCTAGTTCTTGATAGATCAACTATTCAGACAAGGTATGGGATAGTAATTAACATGATTGAGTATTTTATTTGTATCATTTACTGATCAGGACATGCATCTCCATTTTAATAAGAACAATAGAATCATATGCCATCTACCATACCCAAGCCAAACACATCCAAAACCAACAACCATCATCAACCAAAGACATGTAACATGTCATTGTCTCATATCTATTTGATGTTGTCACATATCCATTTGCCATTATCGCATACCCAGCCAGTCACCTTACCACTTAGGGGCAACCCTCTCAACATTTTTGTTTATCATCTTAACAATCCACTAACCCATCATTATTCTAAATAATTTCATCTTACCATATCATTCTAATCTAGATCAAAGCCTATTTTTAGTCATCTTATCCAGTCTTATTTTGATCTTGGTTACTTTGGTTCTTCCCATACTTTTTATGAGGGTATTCTGATCAAATTTCAATAATCAATTATATCTATATTTAAAATGATAGTGTATGAAAGTAATATGACAATTGATTTAGCAAGATATCTTCCATTTTCCATCCTATATTGAGTTTGTTTATGTGAGCCTGATTATATTGCATGCTGGGGCAAGTTAGTGTTCACTGATCTTGCTACTAATTATAACTACCTATGGGCAAATCAGTATCATTGATCTAATCCATTGTATCCAAGTTATAACCACCTATGGGAAACTAGGGGAAAAATTTGTTTATCATGCATTGACATATCACCTTGTCATTATTGTTTCCATTTGACTAGCCATTTTTTAGATTTGAGAACTTGTTGGGACTTAGTCAAGTTTTTCCCTTCCTTTTGTGTGGATGGAATTAGTATGACTTGAGGTCATCTCAAGACTATGTAGGCTATGCTCAATTCATGTTTAGGTCACTTCAATCCCCTTTTCCATGCAATCTCACCATTTTACAAGAAATTTAAGACAACGCTCTCACCATTTTGTGAGTAGGTATCTTGTCATTCTCTAACAAGTTGAGATACTTCAAAATGCCAAAAGCATTTATCCTATCTAAGCCTAGTTCATCCTCCTCAAACCACCTTACTGGGGAAAATACATTATAGGATACTTTCTATTTCATTTGTTTTTAGGCTTTTGATTTGTTTGTTCTTTGTTTTTTTTTTTGTTTTTTGTTTATGTGCTTTCTATTTGTTTATTTGTCTATTCTCTTGCCTGTTTGTTTGCTTTCAACATTGTCATCTCAATTCAGTCTACGTGCATTCATTGGGTGATTACTTATGCATTTATACTCAAATCCATCCATATTTATATGTCAAAATTATCGTCATGGTTTTTATCATTGGTGCATTATTTTTGAGTGTTTATTGGATCAATAGTTAGTCATTATGCATATTTCGACCAAGTCCTCATGGTGTTCTATCATGATGCCTACTATTACATGATACAACAAAAATCAACTTCAAGAATGTCTACAAGCAATGGAGCCACATACATTTTTCCTTGGTACCTTGGCAAATCCTTCCACCCATCTTGATGAAATTAACCCATCAACCATTCTAGTTGTATTATTACTAATAAGGATGAGCATCTTCTCATTTGCAGATATAACTACATCATTTCTATTGGTCAATATTTATTCTTCTATTAATCTCTTTCATCACTTTGAGCATTCTTGTATGCCTGGTTATTTGTGGCTTCTTTAGTCATTAGACCATCACATCTACATTTATACCCACTCATATTTAATTTGTGCAACATGTTCTATCCTTGAGTTATGCTTTCTAATTTGACCTAACTATGGCACAACCATATCAAACATCATCTTTAGCCAATCCAAGTCCTCTTAATGATTATAACCACATATAGGCAAATCATTATTTTGACTTTTATTCTTGATTATAACCACCTTTGGTAAAATCAGTACCTTTTAAAACCAATGCATGCAAGAATTTTATCATTTGGATTAATCTCAACCATGGGTTAATTTCACCTTTATTCTTGCTTCTTTTCGAGGGATTGTTCATCAATAAATGTGATGACCACTCCCTTGAAGGGGCATCATCCTAGGCTTCCCAAACATTATTTAGATATTTTTATTCAATCATCATCTTCTTTTTGGCATATAGGCCTTTTCTCATTTTTTGATAAGACATTGTTGTGCCTATGGTTTCTAATGCCTTCCCAAATAGGGGAAAATTGTAGACACCTAAAAGTGGCCACCAATGAATAAGCTTCAAACCAATTTTTACCAAATATCATAATTTGGCCTAAAAATACTAGAAAGTGCTAAATAATTTGAATCAGTCATATACAAGTGCCAATTTTGGTCAATGTATCCCTAAATAGGGTAAAGCATTTTATGAGATAACTAACCTTGATCAGATCATTTTGAGTCAAAATGACATTTTTGCACCTGGGTGCTCTAGATTTCTCTTATCTACCAAATTTATTACATGAGATACATGCCCTTGTTATTTTGTATTGACAACATCCTAAATGGGATAACAGATCCAATGCACCGAACATCACCTTCCAATTCCAATCCAATCAAATTTTGAGCCAATAATATGAATTTTTGACCAATTTGATTAATTTGAGCACCAATTTCCAAGATTTGTACCAAAATTGATAAATCATGTTTAAGCCTAACTAATTTGAATCAATAGCTTAAGTTAAAATTCCATAGAAATTTTTGAATATTTCATTAATAGAAATTGATATTGAATAACTACATCATCTAAGACATCATTCTATGGGGTGGCATCCACAAGCCATAATTGTAACAAATATTTGATTAAGCCCTCCCATGCCTCTCTATCCTAAATATTTATGAGGGTATTTATTATTTTAGCCTCCAAAATTGAATGGATTATTAGCCACACATCTTCATCTTGAGATGGATGGTCCAAGTTCATATTGATCATTTGTAAAAATATATAAATACAAGGCCTCACAACCATAATTTTAAGCTTGGATAATGTAAAGATATATTGCTTAAATGAGTTTAAAAGCTATTTAATATAGTGTTATCATGCCCAATATTGAACCAAGCCAAAACCATCACAAGCCAAAGGTGCCAAGGAGAAAAGGAGCCAAATAACTCCATGGTGAAGACTCTTTGATGCACAAGATAAACAAGCCACTCTATGAACCATTTGAAAGCTCCAAGGAAGGTGAAGGAAGGTTTATTTCATGTTTTAGTTGTTTCTTTCATATGTATGTTTGTTAATAATATCCCCCTAGTGTCTAGCCTAGAGATATCATGCTTGTTAGTGTGTTATTTTTGTTTTGTTTTGAACTAACACTTGATCTAACACCCTCTTTTGGTCAAAATTCCTATTCACAACACCAGTATCATTGATAGGACCGAAGTTCCCCAAAGCTCTGACACAAGTTGTCAAATTTAAGAGCACACATGATTACCATTTATAAGCAACTTAAACATGGAAAATAGAACAAATAACTATCAATGAGAAATAACACAGAATATGAGAGGCAACACATAATTGCATTAAAAAGGAAATTACAATAAAGAGATCACACTCTTCTTCCACCTCTGTGAAAGGGCTCCCAGTAATCTTTAAGTAATCTTCTCTCATAGGTAGCTAACACAAGCTATTTTTCACCTCATTGTACATCCGATATAATCGAGTATGAACCAGTACTCCAAGTAGATCTCACCATGATCCTGATCCCGATGTATTGCTGTCACCTTGATCTTGCTCCCTCGTCGATCCTCTTCTGACCCTCACATACACAATCCCTGCAGACCAATCTTATCTTACTTATCACATGTAGATCTCCTCCATGATCCTGCAACACCCTAACCAAACTTGATCTTACATACTTGGAAGAACATGCTCTTCCAGGGGAAGAACTCTTCAAGTTCTACTTGGTTCTTCTACTTAACAATACAGCCCATGACTCTATTATATAGATCTCATGCAATAATTAAATCAAAGATTCGAACTAGTCTTCATCATGCAAACTGCTTGTTCACCACTGTTTATTAGGAGTTCTAAAACCGCACAGGCGACCGACATTGGTGTCTTCTTAGAGGTGACCGATGTCGGCCAAATGTTGGTTGCTCTTCTATCGACCCCTGCCCAAGCCAGTGATTGTGACTTTGCAATCCTCCTCCATGCATCCAGCTTTTAGCTCCACACCCTAACAATCTCCCACTTGGAGATAAACAGCTGCACCCATACCTATACTAATACTTTGTCTAATCTGCATCCTGGCTTGTATTCCTCTTTAAGCTCCCACTTACCCTGTGGTGATACACCTTGTCTAAATTTCTCCATTCTTCTGCCTTGCTATACTCCCACTCATCAACCCCTGTGAGTAACCTATAATGATCTGAACCATCTGTTAGTCAAGCTCGCTCTGAGAACGTCCAGCCTCGCTCTCATTTGATAGGACCAAAGTTCCCCAAAGCTTTAACACAACTTGTCAGATTTAAGAGCACACATTATTACCATTGTATAAGCAACTTAAACATGCGGAAATAACTAGAAGAACAAATAACTATCAATGAGAAATAACACAGAATATGAGAGGCAACACATAATTGTATTCAACTCATTACAAAGGAAATTACAATTCACACTCTTCTTCCACCTCTGTGAGGCTTTCCTCAAGGGCTCCCAGTAATTTTGAGTAATCTTCTCTCATAGGTCACAACACACAGCTAACACAAGCTATTGTTCACCTCATTGTACATCTGTACAATCTGAACCGGTACTCCAAGTAGATCTCACCTATCCTGCTCTTGATGTAGCTATCACCTTGCTCTTGCTCCCCCGTCGATCCTCTTCTGATCGCATACACACATTACAGACCAACTTTCTTACTTATCACATGTAGATCTCCTCCATGATCCTGCAACACCCTTGACCAAACCTGATCTTACATACCTAGAAGAACATTTTCCAGGGGAAGAACTCTCCAAGTTCTACTTCATTCTTCTTTTACAGCCCATGAGTCTATTATATAGATCTCATGCATACAATAATTAGACAAGCAGCTCAAAGATTGAACTATCATATGCAAACTGCCCATTCACACTGACTATTCATCAACAGTAGTTTTAGAACCACAAGGTGACCAACGTTCCCTGTCTTCCTGGAGGTGATCGACATCACGATTCCTGCTGATGTCAGTTGCTCTTTTGTCGACCCCTGCCCGACGTCGGTGTGGCCTGCAAAGTCAGCGACTATGACTCTACAATCCTCCTCCTATGACTCTACAATCCTCCTCCATGCTTGCTTCTGGGTGAATATTTTTCTCCACACCCTAACAATCATCACCAAGTTTTCACCATTTTGGGTCATAAGACCGTCTACAACGGTTGATCCATAGCATTACACCAGACCCAATTTACATACTTAGGTTCAGAGTGGGGGAAAGTGAGCCTTGTATCTCCACACATTCAATTTATATATTCAACTTTAGACTAGGGAAAAGTGATTCTTATTTCTCCATGCATTCAATTTACATACTCGGATTTAGAGTGGGGATAGATGATCCTTGTTTCTCCACACATTTAGTTTACATACTCAGATTTAGAGTGGGGGCAAGTGAGCCTTATTTTTTTACACATTCTTACATACTCAGTTTTAGTATTGGGGGAATTCACACCATATGTCTTTCATTCACATGTTACACTTCAATTTTTATCCACTTTTTTGTCTAAAAAATGGGACAAATCTAAATTACATTCACACAGGTAAGTACAGTTACACATTTCTATTTTCTTTTACTCTAGTACTTCCATTTCATTACATTACTAGAATAAAAGGGGGGGAAATGTAAACACCTTAATTTGGTCAAGCAACCATAATTACTATGTATTTTGTTGCTCTTTCACATAAGGGTCTTAGTGATGGTTAAAGTCCTTGTTCACATGGTCATCTTGAGTCTTTTTATCTTTTGTATGTCTTATTTTTCTTATTTTTGACACTCCCAGGAGTCATAGGTTACCTTTTCCCAATCCCAAGGGCCCCTAGCATATCATCCCTAATTTTGCCTCTATTCTAATACTTAGGACATTAGCACCACTTATACGATAGTAGCACCACATTGTGCTAGTGTTCATTTGTGGCTTCAGTGTCCGATGGGCCCTTTCACCTGTGTTTGATTCCTAACCCCTCCATGACCTTTCTCTTATGTTATTTATATATTTTTCATGATTTATTGTCCAATGAACAAGGTATTACATTCAAAAGAAAGATCCTCCTATATATAGAGCCTCACAAGACATTTTACATATAGCACTTATTATTTTGGCACTTATTTACATAAAATTAATCAATAATACAACTCAAATACTCTACACACTACTCAATTTTAACACTTGGAATTTTTCATGATTGATCCAAGAAGGGCCTAGGAATAAAATTCATTATAACATACTGTGAAATTTGATGGTGCACATTCCCTAAGGGAGAACTACGTGTGATTTGAGACCCCTAACATTAAGGTTAATGTAGGCAATGACTATGATAATAGGGGTTCTTCTATACACAATCGTAACATCACAAAACCTAATTTTTCCTTTCCTTTTTCATTTGATTAGTTCATTATTTCATGTCTACATCTATTCAGTAGGGTTTTTAAGTAGAATCATACAAGATAGTGACATATATGAGCTCTCACGTGACATAGAATCACCTACAAGATCTCCAACAACTCTTGTAGCTTCCCTAAAAGTTTTTAAAAACCACTACAAAAAGGACATTAGCACCAAAATTGGACATGCCAGTTGTGCTACTATCCTACAAGGGGATCTAATATCCAAATATATATCTAAAAAATTAGTCAAAATATGAAATATTCCTTTGTGTTTGCTCAGCCATTTTTAGTACCCTAATCTACAAAAAACTCTATGTATATCTAGATAAGTTCTTTTACTCCTTGTGCTTACTATTTTTGGAAAGTTCCATAGAATAAATAAATTCCAACTTTATTATAGAATAAAAATAGATCCAGACCTTTAATTTACCTTAGGATTTACATAGTAAAACACTAAAAGGTTAAAACACTAACAAACATTGGTAAATTTTTTTTGCCACATGAGCTATAACATGTCTTTTCCATGGAAAACAAGGTGATGTTATGTGAGAAACATTATCACATAAGGGGTTATTTATAATAAATGGAAAAAATAATGATAACTAATATAGCTTATGAGAGCATAATAAGACAATAGATTTATTTAGACCTTGGAAATTCAAAAATCAATAGACTGTGATTGGCTAAGACAAGATAATAATCATTTTAATGACACATTAAAGGTTGACCAGCAAAAACACCGTAAAAAAATTAAATAAAAAGTCATGACTTAATTGTTATTCCTGATTGGTTGGGGGTGCTTGTACTAATAACAATAAGGTGACAATAGTACCCTTACAAGTACTAATACAAGCATTAATGTCTATTATAGTAAACTATCATCATGAAAGCTTGCATGTAATAGATAAATTTCCCCACATATGCATATATTCTAGTCTATATAAGCACAAGTCTAAGATGCCCCAAATAGGCATGATATATGTTGTGGAAACACAATAATAATATTCCCCTCATAGGAAACATGTAATCAATTAACTACAAAATTAATATGCCCCCAAGTGAAAAAAATATGAGCAATGTATAAGCATAGAAGTGTTATGCCCCACCTGGCCAAAGTGTAATCAATGAAGCACTAAGGTAGTTGAGACACCTAAATTTTGTATTAGTCACTTTGGCATCATAAAATTTGGCACACTTTGACATACTTAGAATTTATGTACACATTTGAATCTTGTGTACATTTTTCCTTATCCATCTACACATCTATTGTCTTAACCAACATAATATATTGGATACACATATTCAAGATCACCCTAGTCTATGCATTTAATTAAATTACTTAGATATATCAAGCCAAATAACAACAATGGAGGTGAATATAAATGTCAAGAGTAGATTGACAATAGTATATCACAATAATCTAGTATATCCACACCAATTTTTGATCGCAAATCAAAATATTGGAAACATAATGTTGATCCAATTTGAGGGGGAAACCTCCATAACCTTGCAATAAGAACCAAAATTTTAATATGATCCTCAAGTGATAACCACTACCTCCTATTAATACCCTACTTAGGATATGGATACTCCATAGGCTAGCCTTACTAACAATATGAGAACATAGAGAATTGTGATATGATAAGGTCACATGTTATGTTAGCCACATATTGGCTACACATATTGGTAGGGGAAGTTTTTTGGGCTATACGATAGTCTTCTATGGTTATTGAAGATATTATTTATTCCAACTTCATCTATGAAGTAATCTTTGTGGATATCCTTTCCTATTTCTTGGATATTTATCATTTTTTGGGAAGTTGTATGACATTTTTATGTACATGTTTTATGATTTATGAATGAAAGGGGGGAGGGACCCCATAACCTTAGTTTATTGATTAAAAAAATGGTGTGGCATGCCCATCCCATTCAAAAAAACATTATCCTCAATGCTGAAAAATTTTGGATGCTTCTATAGAAAATTTTCATCCTCCCATGTTTCACCCTTACTAGTCAGATTATTCCACTTGATCAAATTATCTTTAATCTCCCTTGTTTCAAACCTCTTAGTCTATGTCTAAAATATATCCTTAAGTTCTAAAATGACTCTACCCTACTCATCCAGATCTGATAACTCATTTTAGGTGGATACTCTCTATCTAATTACTTTATTCAAGTAGGAGACATTAAATATTAGATGTATGCATGTATACTAAGGTAACTACAACTTGTATATGACACCATGAATTTTATGCAGGATCTGATAAGGGCCATAATACTTAGGAGAAAGTTTTTTGTAAATTTTCTATTACTTCAAGGATATTTTCATGTATGGTTTTAGGCACACAAAGACCCAATTTCCCACTTTCAAATTCCATTTACTATGGTGTTGATCCATTTGCTACTTAATCTTGTCTTGTGTCATTTCTAAGTTCTCTCTTTATCTAGATAGTACCTCCTAATGGTGTCAAATATGTTCTTTTAAAACTCAAACCTTTGGTTGTACCCTTAAGTATGAAGTGATGGATGGGGTTTTGAGTATGATGCCAATATGAGGACATGATTATTAGTGTTAGATTTAGTTTTTTTTAATGTGTTTATAAAGTCTATTTAATTAATTTATGTCCTAAATTAGTTGTTTGGTCAATATTGGACACTTTTTAAGAATTTCTTAAAACATAGTTGGAACTACCAATTAACTCTAGTTCACTGTCTGATAACTTAAATAAGTTCCCAAGATATGGGGCACACTTTTTACTATTATTTAACTAAAACTAAGGTGTATTTAATTAAATTCATATTTTATAGGTAATTTGGAACACCATATTTTATTAAGTTTCATGATTTGATGACTTGTTGAGTAAGGCTTATTACATGTTGATGTTGTCTTAAATGTAAGTCAACTTTGTTTGCTTTTGTCTACTTTCAGTTCTCTTAGAGTATAATTTTATAAGTCTAATTATAGATTGATTAGTTTTCCAGTAAATTTATTTATTTATTTTTTACTTCATGCTTTTCTTGAAATAACTTGTCACACAAGTTTCTTATAATTGGCTAGTTTTAGCCTTTATTATTAATAAACAATTGTGCACAAGTGTGACACAATAATTCATTTTGGAAATTCATGTTGCATATTGTTATCTGTAATTTTTTTTGTAGGTATTTAAAATAATACCAAAAAACATATATATTTGTTTTTGAATTTATTTAGTACAATTTTTGGTTGATAATCTCACTTACAACATAACTATATTAACAACAAGTGATTCTGGGACAAATTGGTTGATACATATCTTCAATTTTAGATTAAATCAAAGTTTATTTTCACTCCCTCCTATACATTCAAAACCTCCATGGGGGAAAACACCCATATAGTGATACAAATGGTGATATTTTGGATGAGGTATGGAAGGAAGTGTTATACCACCATTCCAATAGTTGCAACCACTAAAACCATCTGTCATGTTTATCTGATGCAAAATAATAGATATGAATCTCTTGGATTTTTTTGACCACCTCTATTTTTCAATCATACTGAGGATCATATGATAAGTTAGGAACCAATTGAGTGCCAAAACATATGAAAAAATAAGTAGAAAAATTACTAGAAAAGATAAGATCATGATCACTTCCTTTGATCTTAGGGGTACCATGGAAGATGATACTATATTTTTTGTAAATTGTTGTGACAAGATAAAAAAAAGGGGCATATTTTGTGAGCCTTTTCATGATTTACATGTTGAAACTTATATTTTACTACATGGGAAACCCTATTATGAAACCCATTAAAACATCCTACCACCTTTGGCTAGGAATAGATAAGGCTTACAAAATACCCATAGTATTAATTATCTCACCCTTATTTTGTTGACACATCATGAATTTGGATACAAATATATGATATCCCCCTTGACTTCCCCAAAATAAATCTTGCTTGATTCTATGATAAGTTTTTAATATTCCTAAATTCCCTCTACTCAAGATGTCTGGAGCTTTATAAGGATCTTGTGCTTGAGGGTAGAATTATTACATAGGTACAATAGGGCATTCCCTTTCCACATGATTTTTTTGGAGACACTAGAATATTTATAGAGATTATAAATCATATCATGTGTTTTAGTGTCATTCTCCCATTCAAATCTTGCCTCATCCATCCAGTCTGCCTGTCATACGGACATTGCCCATAATAATGCCTATGTTAACTCGTCCCTTATAAATAGTGCATTTGATAATACATCATCATTTAATTTCTTGTATATTATTTTTGGTATGTTTTGGGGGTTTAGAGAGCTCCAAGGATGTGGGGAATGCATTTCCCATGTACTCCACATGTGAGAGGATTATTAATGAAATATTTATTTAATAATTTTCATGTTAACTTCCATGTTATTGGAAGTGGGATTGATTTATTTATTTTTAGGGAATTAATTGTTATCTTTATTTATTTCCATGTGACTTCCTTTTTTTTGGAAGTAGGATTGACTTCCTTATCTTTAGGGAGATTAGTTATTTATTGGAAGTGGGATTGACTTCTTTATTTCAAGGAGTTGGTTGTTATCACATGACATTGTAAGTTGTGCCCTTTGAAGGAGGAAAAATAAGGTTGGCATGTTCCTTCTTAATGGAGCTTGTGGATAAGCTTGAAAGGTGGAATATGGCATGTTACCTTATGGATAGAGCCTATCTTTGATAATGATGGCAAGTTTTCTCCTTGTTAGGTGGATTTCCTCATTTGTTGATATTACATAAGTGTGGTGTGGCTTTTGAGAGATAAGTTAGAGTGTAGATGTATTGATTTGTAGTGTGATGTGTTTATTTGTAGGGTGTGATATAGCAGCGTGTGGTATAATATTGTGTAGGTGAAGGTGCATGTGCAACATAGCAGATGTGCAATCTTTTTTGCCAAATGTAGATTAGAAATTTAGTGAATTCATTTATGAATTTAAGAGGAGATATTCTATCTCTGTGAGAGATTCTTTGTAATCTTGTCTTGTTATAGAATTTATTGAGAACTTTCTTGGTGAACATAGCCTAGATTGGATGAACCACAATAGATCTATGTTATGTGTTATTGCTGGTTTTATTATCTCTATTTTTGCTTTCTATTACTATGATTTGAGGAATTGTTTCTGTGATGCATGTTAGTGCATAATTAAATTTGATTTTCACACATTTAAAATATGTTTATTTGATTTTATGGTGAAATAAATCTGGTTTGAATTCATCTAATTCCTAATAATAGCAATGGTGATGCTTAGGTGGATGAAGTTATGATGTGATTATTGTTTATGGTTTATGAAAGACTAGGATGATAGTGATGATTATGTTCATACCCAATTTTAATGAGTATATGCTTCTCTTATTTAGATTTAGATATGAGGTGGATATGATATATGTGATTATGAGGCTATGATGGTGATAATTGATTTATGATTATGCTAATTGATGTATGTTGTTGTTTATGATGTGATGATGATATCATGGGATGTGGTTGTGATTATGATCATTTTATTTGGATTGGGGTGAAGTACATAAGGTAAGTTAAATAACAAAACCAAATGTAAGAAAGAGAAGACAAACCAAGACAAAAATTTAAGTGAATATGTCAACCAATGTGAGAGAATGAGAAGAAGGCATGATGATTCTTCTTTGGCTAGGACTAAAAACAAAATGAAGTTGGATTGGATTAAGGAACATAAGTCCTTCAAATTATTTGCATTGGTTAAAAAGGTGTCTTGATCACATAATGTCAAGTAAGTTAAAAATCTCTTATTTATAGTGTATAAAGGGGAGTTGGATGAAGGTGGAACCTTCTTTGGAGACTAGCTTGCCTTTGTTGTAGGTCACCAAAGATCTAGTATAAATAAGTCCATGTCAAATGATGTGTAGATAGATCGATGTAGGAAGTCTACTTATGAGAGTTGATTGTAGCTTTCAAAATTACTTTTCTACTTCTGATGTTTGATAATGGGTATTTTGTTATTTCTTGGGAGGTTTGGGGGAAGCTGATCGATGTGGGAAGCTTCTAATAAATTGATATGCTTTTACAAATGCTTTACTCATCCATAATTTAAGGTAGTGTTCTAAGTTTTGTGTGCTTCATTTAAGGCTTTTGATAGTTATCCTTCAAGGGAGTAGTCTATCTTATATTGAGAAATTTTGATATGTTTGTGTAGCTATCCTTTGAGGGAGCAGTTTGTAAATGCTAGAGAGTGACCCATATGGGTTATTTTGATTTTTATTTCTATGTTGGATTTTGATGTCATATACTTGCTTATACAGGCTTAAAGGGTCACCTTTTATGAAGGAAAAACTAAAAGCACAAGAAGGTTGATTAGGTGCAAAAGAGTTTTAGGTAACAATAACCATGGGAATCTATCCTAGGAAAGGATAAAAAGGTACCATGAGAATCATGCCATAGGTAGAGCCATGGTATCCATTGTTCAATATTAGGATATGGTTGTGATATATAATCACATGATTCAGTTTTAATCAATTATCCCTAAAATAAAGAAATAAATGGGGTTTTAAAATAAGGGATGAGCTTAAGTTGGACAAAAGGTGAGTTTGATCCTATTCTAATAAAGAAAGGACGTAGATACAAATCATTGAGGGGCTCAAGTTATGGGTTCCCTTCAAGAGAGGATAACCGATAAGATCTTGATCCATACTTGTGCATTATGTTATAAGGCCCAAGCCAATTGAATGCAAACTTGCTTGATGTGTTTTTCTTCATATTGGTGACATGTTTATTTTATTTGAGGATGAGGTCTCTAATATTAAATTCTCACACTTTAAAGTGATTTTCATAAGCACATTTGATTCATTCTTGATAGACATGAAGATGAGTGAGTACGGCTAAATGATGTTTATCAAGTAGTTCAAGTTAGGCTAAATGTTCTTGACGATAATCACTCTTAGAGATGAGATCTTGTAAGGATATGTGAAGAGAGGGAATTTAGACTTCAAGAATCAAGACAACCTATACTCCAAAAACTAGAGAAAAAAGAGTAGCACCCATAGGTGCTCAAATGCTAGTACGATAGGCCCATAAGGCAAAAGGGATGTGTAAGTTCTAATTTTAGCTAGATGCATTAACCATTTTAGTTAGCATGTCATTGAGATTTTTCTTAGACGATTTTGCCTATCCATTTACTTGAGGCTGATAGGGTGATGAGAAACTTAAGTTGATACTAAATGTGTCACAAAGACCTTAGACTTATTTATTTTTGAAATATTTCCCATTATCAGTGATAATTTTGTGAGGAACACCAAAATGATAGATGATGTTAAGATTGATAAAGTCAATAATATTTTTAGCTTTAGTTGAGATAAGAGGGATATCCTCTACCCATTTAGTAAAATATTTGATCATAGTGATGATAGAATGGTGGTGCTGTGAAGAATGGGGGTTACTTTCACCAATAAGGTCTAGACCCCATTGTGAGAAGGGCCAAAAATATTTGGATACTTATAGACTGTGGCTAGGTGCATGATGTAGATTAGCATGTTATTGAAATTTTACACAAATTTTTACATAATCACAATAATCTTGGTTAAGGGTGGGCCAATAATAGCTAGGGTGAGGGATGCATTTAATGACGGCTAGGCCACTAAAGTATCCCCCATAAATCCCATCATGTGTTTCCTTGGTAACATGAGAGGCTTCATGACTATGTAGGGAATAGAAGAGGAGACCATCAAAGCCATGTTTATAAATAATTCCACCCAGTATGGTATAACTTGAGGTACTCTAGATAAATGCTTGTCGGGCATTTCTAGAAAGACTAGAAAGAATGGTGGTAATCTTGAGATAATCGAAGATCTACTAATACTAAAGGTTAGGTTGGGTATCCTCCACATTGAATATGGTGGGAGAGTCTAATTTGAAATGAGAGGGTTGGGCAAGTCTATGGATGATGAAAAATAACTTACATTCAAAGGGCACAGATGGGATCTAAGAAGTGAGGGAAGCCATTATATCAACAAATTTGTTCATAGATCGCAAAGTGGTTTGGATATGGTAATGTTCAAATGATGCTAAGAGTACATCATATAATTGATTTTAATATTACAAAACATCATTATTACACTTGTAAGATCCATTGATTAATCAACCACAAGTTGGGAGTCACCAAATATGTTGATCACTTTGACTCCCAAGGCTAATGCAATTTGGAGGCCTATCACTAGGGCTTCATACTTAGCCATGTTGTTGCTACATTAAAAATCTAACCTAAAGGATAAAGGAAGAGGTTCACTATGAAGGGGGATAAGGATGATTTTGGATCCCTCACCACATTAACATTTTCATCCATCGAAAAGCATGGTCACTTGATAGTTAAAGTCTACCTAAGAGAGGGTCATGATGGACTCATCAGGAGACTCAAGAGGAGGAGATTGATTGTCAACCAAGGGTGCATCAGCCAATTGGTCAGTAATGACTTGTTCTTTAATTGTATTTTGATAAAGAAACTTAAGGTCAAACTTAGTTAAAAGCATGAACCACTTGGACATACATTGGTTTTGATATGGTTATGACATAGGTTTATGGTTTAGAAGGTAATGATGAGGTTTGGTAACCATGAAGACTAAATCTAGGCAAAGTTTCTCAGTATGGGTACACCGAGTCTCATTATCTATAAGCATGTGGCTAATGTAGTAGATGGATTGCTCTTTATGTTATTCATCTTGATGAGTAAGCATTGCCCCTAAGGAGGGATCGATGATGGAGATATAAAGGTAAAAATGTTGATATTCTTTGGGGGAATGAGGATAGGCAGAGATAAAAGGTACTCTTTAATTAAATTAAAGGCCTTTTGATAGTCGTTATTCCACTTAAAACATACATCCTTCTTTAGAAGGTGGTGAAAAGGTTGGCACCAGTCTGAGAGCTAAGAGATAAAGTTATGAATAGATTAGAGCTTCCCCTATAAGCTACAAAGTTGGTTGAGGTGGTAAGAAGGAGGCAAGTCAAGGATTAATTTAATTTTAGTAGGATCAACTTTGATTCCCTGAAGGGAGATGGTAAAGCCAAGGAGATTTCCTGACAAGAACCCAAAAAATATAGTTCTTGGGGTTAAGGCAGACATGGTAATGAGTGAGTCACTCAAAGATAATCTTAAGAATAACCAAATGATCCTTATGACATTTGGATTTTCCAAGAAGGTCATCAACATAGTCTTTGATGATTTTATGAATAAGGTCATGGAAGATGTAGATCATGGAATATTGGTAGGTTGCACCAATGTTCTTTAATCCAAAAGGCATGACCCTATAGTAGAAAGTCCTCCATGGGGTGGTGAAGGCAATTTTGTGTTGATCTTCAAGGGTAATTAGGATCTAATTGTAACCCAAGAATCCATCCATATGAGACAACATTTCATGGCCAGTTGTAAGATCAATTCGCTAGCCAATGCTTGGTAGAGGAAAGTCATCCTTTGGGAAATCAAGGTTAAGGTCATGAAATTCCACATAAATGTGAAGTCCCCCTATGGCTTTGGTGACATGTACAATATTTAATACCCATTGGGGATAGTTAATGGGTTGAATGAAATTGATGGATAGAAGACATTGAAGCTCTTATTTGATGAGAATGGCTATGTTAGGGTGCATTTCTCAAAGATTTTGCCTAATAGGCTTGGCATCATAATAGGTGACTATGTTATGGGTAGTGATAGAGGGGTCAATTATGAGCATGTCACTGTAAGACAAAGCAAATGCTATGTTTTGATATTTTAGGAAAGAGGAGAAGTCCTGAAGCTCTTTGGAATTTAGCGAGTTGCCAATTTTGACAATGCATGGGTTATCTTGAGTGCCCAAGTTAATATCGATATTGGATTCATTAAACATGGTTAAAGTCTCAAGAGGTAGAGACTTGTGGATAGAGGAATCTTCTACACCAAGATAGGTGAGATTGGAATGATCATCCTAACACCAAATAGTGTTAATGGTAGAAGAGTCATCTCTTATCATCTTAGGGTGGGTCAGAGGAATGGTTATAATTGTCCCATCCTTTTGATAAATCAGAGGTCTGAGGCTGATCATGTTGATGAAAAAAAATTAGAGGGGATGATGTTGGAATCCTCAACAGTTGATGGTGGAGTGGATGGTGATCATGGTATTTCCTCATCAATGATGTTAATGGGAGGCACATTTATTTGTGTTTAGGTGGTGTGAAAATGAGGCCATGATTTTTATGGGGTTTTTGGGTTTTGATTTTATGCAAGTCATGTAGCCTATGTTCATACTAACCTAGACCAAATCCTTTTGAAGTGCACCTATAAAGGTATGTATAGGCAAAGTCTAGTTTGTCTAGATAGGAGAAGCTAGAGGTGAATGGTTGATGTGAAAAAGAGGTGGTGGAAGTGTCAAAGGGATTATCAAGTCCCCCATAGATAAAATTGGTTTGACAAGTTAAGGGTCCAAAAGGAATAATGACTCTAGTATTGGGGTCATAACCAGGTTGGTGGTCAAGTGTCCCATACTCTTGGGGAGTAGGGAAAGTGTCAAGGGTCAGAAGGCAATACTGCCCCAATGAAAGATGCTAGAAGGTTGATTCCAAAGGATCCATTGTGGGGATTTGGGTGGAAGGATTGGCTGAACTAGGGGAGGCTTCGATGGTAGTAGAAGATGTAGATTCATCTTTTACCAGTGAAGGCTTATTAGATGGAGGAAGGAGAATATCATTGGGTCGATATGTCATGTTGCATGATGTGAAAGGGATCGGGTCATCTTGTATGGTAAAAATTCAACCTTCATGCTCAAATTTTATGTAATGGTGTAGGGTGGATGACACATAACCCATGGAATGGATCCAAGGGTGTCCCAATAAAACATTGTATTGAAATTCCCCTTATACCACATAGAAGAGCTCAAGAAGCGTATGAGGTCTTAGGTGAATGTGAAAGACAATAGTTCTTAGAGTCATGGCCATGGTATCATTGAATGATCAGAGCACTGTTGAGGTTTTTGACATGATGTTCTAGGGTAATTTGAGTTGGTTGTATGTGTGGGAGGAGATTATGTTGATACTATCTCCCCCATCAATCATAACCCTCTTGATGTGGGTTTGGTTGATGTATGTGATAATGAAGAGGGGAGGATCTGGGTCATCTAGATGGATGGAAGGTATTTTAGAATACTTAAAGGTAACAAGGTTGGAAATGTGAAGAGCTTTGATAAAGGCTGCTAAAGGTTGAGGGTATTTTGGCTAAACCTCTATGGATTTTAATGCTTCTATCATTACTTGGTGATGATGAGGTGAGGTATTGATCAATTCATACAAACTCATCTTCATTATTGTTTGGTGAAGTTATTTGAGAACTACTCATTGGATTGATTTAGATGGGTTGGATTAAGAGGGACCTAAGATGGATACCTTGGGTTTGGTTGAAGGTGGTTGGTGTTGGGTAGGTGGTTGGGTTTTGGAAGAGGGATATATCCATGGAATGGACACTTTTGGTTTTCCCTTATCCTTTGGTTGGGATTTTGATTGTGTGATCACATGAATGGTATAGATTGGTGGAAAAGTCATGCTAGATGATTGCTTTGGATCCTCTTCACTCTAAGGCGAGAGTGGAGGAGTAAGTAGGTGTTGGTTGATGTTTGTTGGTTCTTAGATCAGTGTCAAGTTCATAAGAGGCTCATCTGATAATAAGTCATCCTCATGATATAGATGATGACCTATCAATTGTAAATATTTGTAGTTCTTTGTGTCATGCCTAGGTGTCTTATGGTACAAACATACTAATATATCATTGTATCAAGATAGTTTAGGACTATGTGGGTCAAATGGTTTGATAGGTGGTAAAGTTAAGCAAGATGCTTGCAATAACCTCTATAAGATGGTTGAGTAAGACTTGTGAAATGGTGGTAAAATTCTAGGTGTCTTGGTTTTGGGAGTTAAGGTGGAGGCCCTTTTTAGAGTGGGCTTGGTGGTAGAGGTTTTGGGTAAATGAGTGTTCTTGGTGGACAGTTTTGGTTTTGGTATATAGGTTAAGAGTTTGGGGTTGGAATATTTTGGGGTAAATGTTTGGGAGATGAGCGGTTTGTCTAGAGATGATTAAGAGATAGGAGGTATGTTCATAAGGGGTTCAAGGAAAATAGGTATGGATGAAAGTAGGAGGGATAACATAACCAAAAGTGGTTGATGGGGTTTGATTGGGATAGTTTCCCACTTATGGTAGAGGGATGAGGTCCCAAAAAAAGGGCAATGTGGAGAGGGAAGGTAGAGTTTTGGGTTTTGGGTTTTTAGGTGGTTTTACCTTCTTGGTTGGCTTAGCTTGGGGTTTGTTTGATAGGTTTAGTGGGCTTAAATCCAAATTTAATAACATGTGAGTAATGTTAGGAGTAGGAAATATGCCAAGGTTCTTGGAGGATTTTGTTAGAATGGTAGAAGGTGATTTTGTGACTTTGGGTGAGTTTGGTTTTGATGGTGTTGTTATGGTTTGATGGGTAGAGGTGTTTGATAGTTAGGTTGTGGTGATATTGGATTTGATAGTAGAAAGGGTAGGTTGTTCTGATGGTGAAGGCTCATGCTTGGTTCTATATGGGAGTCTAAGCTATTACCAAAAGGTGGCTTGATCTAGGTTAGGGTTGGATATAAATTCTAAGTTTTCAACTAGTCTAAAGAAAGGTTTATAGATGGGTTTGAATCCCCTAGTGGTGGATTCAAAGGATAGACCCAAGGGTTGAGGAGAGGAATGATTACCTCATCCTTTTCTTGATCAAGAGGTTCTAATATCTGGGAAGGCAACTCCTCGTTGGGAGGTGTAGGTAAGGTGGTTTCTTGCTTAGGAGTGATCGTTAAAGGAAGAGTGGATTGTTGTATGATTGAGGAAAATGATGAAGTGGGAATTGTTTCCTCCTCTGATGTGCATATTGAAGAGGAGGTTGGTGAATCCACTACCTCAATAGGTAGAGTGGGGGAAGAGGTGATTTAGTTGATGGTTTTCTCAATAGTGAGTACACCAAGAACCATATTGACAGTATGGATCTCATGATTATGAGAGGATTCTACTTTGTTTTCATTATAGGAGAAGGATCATGGTTGGGAAATGGTTGTCTGAAGATGTCAAGTGATTGGTTTGAGGGAACATTGGGTTTATCCAACACAAGTTCCCCTTTGTAAATGAGAGTTTGGACAATGCTCTTGAAGGTGTTACACCTACTAACATCATGTCCAATGACTTGGTGGAAGGTGCACAATCCATTCTCCTTGTGGCAACTAAGTACGGGATGAGAAGAATTGAATTATTGTGGAGGTTTAATCAAAGGGAGTTGTGTGAGATTAGATTTTCATAATCTATCTAAGATTGAAACATATGACTCTCTAAGAAGAGTAAATTGTTTTTGGGTGTTTTGGTTTGGGTTCTTAGTGTTCTGATTGGAGAAATTGGAAGAGTTAGATTGGTTAAAAAAGGTGAAGGGGTGGTCTTAAGGATGACCAAATTTGTTTTTCCCTTGTTTTTGGAGTTAGTGTTGGTTTGGTTATTGGGTTTGGAGGAAACCTCATTTGGTTTTAAAGGTAGAATTCTTGTTTATCAATTTCAACTTCCCCTCATCAATGGATTTATTCTCTAGTTTTTATTTCATGGTAAAAGCCT
Source organism: Torreya grandis (assembly GCA_037957365.1). NCBI lineage: Eukaryota > Viridiplantae > Streptophyta > Pinopsida > Cupressales > Taxaceae > Torreya > Torreya grandis. The sequence continues at coordinate 2,274,671 of JARHVA010001512.1, forward strand.
CATCAAAGGTTCTAAAGCTCTAAACCTACAAAGTAGAAGAGATGTGTTTGGTGCAAGCCCAAGGCAAAGATTTCAATCAGATTAGGTTGGGGTAGAGAGAAGGAGATTTGGTTTATCATACTTTTCCAATGTGATACGAAATTAGCAATGGATTCATCGTCAAATTGATGAATGGAGTAGAGATCAGTGATGGAGACTTTATTAGAGATGTTTATGGAAAAGTGGTCTAAGAAGATCTGAGCTAGTTGGGGGGAAAAGAAGAGGGAGTGCTTCATAATGGAACTATACCAATCTAGTGCCAGACCTAATAGAGACATGGGTAAGGTATGAAGAAGGGGAGAATCATCATAAGAAATCATATATCATGAATGCCTAAATGATCTTATGTGTTTTTGAGGGTCCTCCTTACTCTAAAAATTCAAAAACTTTGGTAGTTTCCAATTGAGGAGGATATGGTCAAATGGGTATGGATGGGTAAATTGGTTCATTTCATATTTGGTCATATGACAAAATATTATGAGCTCCAAAAATGGATGATTCTAAAGTAGTCATTTTTCCCATTAATATTTTGACAAGGTCGATGTGTGGTTGTGCACCCTTGTAGTTGTAAGGTAGGCCTTATTGGGTTTGGGTAGGTGCCACATATGTATAGTCGGTGAGGGGTTGAGAGGCTGTCATATGTTGGTATGTGGATATGGGTAGTTGGGATGATTACACATATGAATATATGGAGATAGGTGGTTGGTTGGAAGGTATAGGTACATACCCTTATTGGTTAGGGGCATAGCTTAAGTTTGGTGCAATGGGCACCTATTGAGATATTAATGCAAGTTGGGTAGGAGGTATGGTTGGGTTATAAAATAAAGGGTAGGTGGTAACTTTAGTACTAATGGGTGGAAGGGTGGAAGGTATGGGAACCACCAAGCTCTAGAATGGAGTGAAGGTAGGTAGGTTGGAAATGGGAGGGATGGTGATGGCACTGGCAGAGGGTACTCCTATAATAAGGGAAGTACTGATGCCCAAACATTGGGTTTCTCTTATACTAGGAGGGTTATTATTAGGGAGGAAGGTGCTTGGGCGTTGCTTAGTTGTGTGGGTTAGTTTTGGATGGTGGTATTGATATGGTTATTAGTAGAGGAGGATGCCTCGGTGACTAAAGGTTAGGTGGGGATGGTGGAAAAATGAGTGTCACCCATAAGATGGGAAGGCATGCCATAGGGTTGTTCAATAGGTGTAACCAAAGTAGGGGTATGGTGGGATATGGTGTTAAGGTAATGTTGGAGGGCTATGGGATTGTTATACATAAAGGTGGTGAAATCCACATCACTTTAACCAACTATCTGAGAGATGGTAGGACTCCTAGAAGGATGAGGATAACTCTCTAAATTTGAGATGTACTCCATGGATGAGGGAGAAGAGGAAGATGGATGATTCGGAGGTGGGTCTTGATTTGCTTGGGTTATTAGTTATTGCCTAATTGAAACCATGTAGATAAGGAAAGGGAGAAGATACAAGCAATCTCACAACTCAAACAAAGAGAAGACAAGACAAATTCAAGGAAACAAAACACACACTAAATCATGTTAAATCCTAAGGTTATTTTTAGTTTCTTTTGTGGCTTATGCCTTAAGTTTTGAGAATTGTGTGATTGAGATTGGATTGTAGAAAGGGTGCAAGAAAATAAGTCTATGGTTGGTTTTAGGTTATGTTTAGGCTTTGAAGGGATCTATATTGGAAACCAGTATGTGGCTTGATATTGGGGCCTACCCCCTCACTTCACACACCATAGCGATAAGGTTGTCGGGTGTTTAACCAAGATATACCGATTATTAGAGATTATACTCAACTAGACAACTGAGTTGGTTCTCCCCTTGGTAATGAAATCCAAGTAGGAAAACTGGTAAAGGTGACTTCTAGGTAATGAAATTTTAGTTAGGCCTTATGTCAATGTTTTTATGCTTGATTAAGTGTGAGTGGTTTGGTATTATGTGTGTGATAAGAGTGAATCTATGATTGATTCACTTGATAAATTAAGTTATGTGAGCTAAAATAAGTAGTCAAATAATGGATGCAGTCAATTTTAAGCCCAAATTGAAATTTTGATTTTGTTATATGAGTAGAAAGATAAGAAAAAGAAGCACCTAGATGCAACTATGAACCCAAAAAAAGACTCAAGGGTTCCACTGGGTGTGCAAAAATGTTTCATATAATTTTTTATTATATTCTTTGGAAGGAAGAGAAAATAAAATCGAGAAGGGTATGCTATAAGAACCTAATATGTTATGCATGCATTGATCCAAATGGTTGTAGATACTCCTCTTTGGCTTGGGAGGAATGATTTGTAGATAAGAAATCACTTAAAAAAATGGTTGGTTAGTTAGCTAGTAGGGTGGATTGCTTAGAAAGGTAGATCCAAGAAGCATGATATTACTTGGAGGCTATCAATCCATGATTTTAAACAATCAAGTTTTGAAAATGAAAGATAAATTACTTGCATATATCACACATGATACTAAAATGAAATACAAGAAGTGCTCAATAAATAAATAGGTGAATTTGAATAGCTATAGTAATAAATAGATTGATATTAATGTTAAATGAATATGGTATAGTTTAGAAAATAGGTTAGGGTTCTGTGATCAGGTAGAGAGGAAGAAAAATTAGATTTGGTTGAGGTCTAGTGGGTGAAAATAGCTTGTTGTTTATCTATCTGACATTGACCATCGACATTTGGGTGTGACCATCGATGGTTAGGGTGATCATCAGTGGTTGGGGCAAACCATCAGTAGTAAGAGTGACTATTGATGGTTACTATGGGTTTTGATCTGGTTAAAAAATATTGATTGGCAAGGATACATAATGGAAATCTAGAAGGCAGGTTTAGGCTAGGTTGGTTGTAAAATAGAAAGAAAGTAACTAATCACTAAAGATAGATACTTAGCTTTCCTAGTTGCTGATTTGAATAAGAGTTGAGGGATATATTGGTGAATCTAAAAGTAATTTTAGTAAAGTAATGATTCTTAGTTATTGGTCAATGGATGGCAGTACTTCGGATCTCTATCATACTTGATGGTTCACTGGTTCACTAGAAGAGTGACCTACCAAAGAAATTATGATACAAGAAGCTCTTGATAGATTAGATCCCTTTTCACCTCCTATTCCTATCTCTTTATATTAAAATGGGGTAGGTGGAAGTATAGGTTCAAGAAGAGGTTTAACTTACTATATAAATTTAGTTTTGACATGCATTGACCCATGAGTAGATCAGGCAAGCTAATTATAAAAAAGCAAGTTGTAATTAAAGTGGGTTTTTAATGTTCAGGTGGTGGAAAATTGACCATCAATAATTAGGCCTAACATTTAATGATTAGGGTGACCATAAATTGTCTAAGGTCAGAGTTTAAGTTTGGTCAAGGTGGGTTAGTGATCTAGATTATCTAGTCAGCTAACTAGACTCAGGGTTATGTTCGAAGGTCTGTGGGATGGTCCCTAGGGGGTCTTGACATGGTTTATGGGTATTTTGACATATATAACTATTGTGTGTAGTTTTCTAGTTTCTACACCTTTCATAATTTTTAAATATTTTCCAACTATCATCTTAGTGGTAATCATCATTCATCTCCTTAGATGTCTTAAAATCCCTTCATCTCACTAGGCCAATCTTGCATACAAGTGTCAAAACTTGAATTCATATTCTCCAATGAATTATCTCTCTATTTATGGCCTATTAACATAATATTATACTTTTAACAACTCATTTTGATGTCTCAAACTACCTTCAAGAATCTATTTTTCACCAAAAGCTCTATTTTGGCCCCATTCCTTATAGCCCTAAAATCATGTAAACCTACTGATGTATAGAATTTTATAGATGGTAATAGGAAAATGAAGGCATATTTTAGGACCTAATATGGATTTAAAACTTTGTGCTAATTTTTAGGTCCTGAGAGTGAGTGGAAGTGTCATCTTCATCTATTTCTCTCTCTTAACTAGGTCTTAATTAGGCCTCCCTAACTAGAGACTAAATTTTGGATCTAAAATATTACCACATGTGTGAAACCTAAAAAAAATGTGTGATTAAGTTATATGACCTATTAATTATCCTTCATGTCAATTTTGAGCTTCTAACACCTTGTACAAACCTCCCAAGCAACTAGAAATAACCTTATTTGGCCTTTTTTTATACACCTGTACCTTATAAGTACAAACCAATTAAATGGGGAGATAATCATGGTAATTTTATAAATCATCCATTTTTTGTATGGATTTTTCAATTCATCTATATGCATAAAACTCATCTTCTCTCTCATCAAGTTGAAACTACCCTGTTTGGGTAGCTTGTGAGTGTCTAAGGTTTTTAACAATGATTCATATTATACGGTCCACCAACTTAATAACCAATGACCAAATATGGAATTTTATAAACCTATTTAACATTCCAAAACTCCTTTTGTGACCATGTACTTTGTAATGGAAGATCCAAGTAGAATATGGTAGCACTTAGATGGTAGGTTGTGCAATTGTGAGGGTTGAGAGAGACATGAGGCATGTATATCGCATCTTAAAGTTTGTTATGGATCTAAAAAATTTAGGGAGATTAATGACAAACTCATTGAATTGTTTTCATAGTTATCCAACCCTTTCTATCTCTTCAAACCTGTTGTAGTCTTCATCAACTCATATTAGGGTTCTTGAGCAAGTCAATGCTAGTAACCTTAGTTGATTATGTTCACTTAATTTTCCATCTATTACAGGATCTAGGACTCCATGAAATGAATTTTTGAGACTAGTAACACCTCAGATTCCTTAAAGTCCTCAACTAACCACTTTCTCAGGGTTGCCCTTATAAGTCTATATATATTCCTAGACTCGTTAGGCCTAAATAAAGTTTTTAGTATTTTCCTCACTTGAGGTGAATCTGAGGGCCTTATGGATTTTTCATATTTCTTTGTTATAATATTAAAATATTTTACTTTCCCTCAATCTTCCTATAAACCTTTAAACCTCTCAAACAAGAAAATACTTCTCAAAAGTAGGTAGGCATGTAGCTTGCATTGCCTGAGTAGGCAGGATTTCCATTGTTTGGCTATTGGGTCTAAGATTCAAATGAGATCATATTTTCTCTATGAAACCATATTAAAATGTTTTCATTTGCTCAAATTCTCACAAGTTTTCAAATCTTTTATTTCCTCAAGCAAAGTCTCTAATGAGGCAAATAACCTTGTAGGTACATGACTGTGTATGCAAGGTTAGATTAAGCTCTATCTAGTCATCCTTTTCATGACTGTTCTTGTAGGTTCATTGAGTTTACAAACCTTAGATAATATCATTATATGATTATTATAATTTTCTCACCCAAATTCCCTTCTCATTCTTCTATCATGCATTTAGCTCTCTTTTTAAGTTTGAAGAACAACTTGAACCATCTAGGCTAGCAGTGTGTATGTATTAGAGTCTTAACTATAGTCTGAGGTTTCTAGGGTTATTATATAATTTATTATATACTTAAAAACTTATCAATGAATTTGCTATGCTAATCTAATCTGTACTCCAATGCTACTTCATGAACTCTATCTATTTTCGTTCTTGAAACTAACCTACATTGCATAACAGACCTATAAGTCTCTTGAACTCCACAACTGAGTTTTCTTTTTGACCCTAAAGTACCAAGATAGTTTGATAATTCTTTATATGAGACATGATTGCTTCACTAATTCTAGTTTTCACCCACATTACCATTCTCAAACCTCATTGTTATTGATGTACACTACCTTCTCTAAAGGTGGTTGTAGGTGTTGATTAGAGAAAGGTTTGAGCATGTGGTTTTGAGTTAGGCCTGATCAAGGCATTATGACACTTTTATATATTCAAACCTTATGGAATGTCTTTCTCACTAGTATACAAGTCTCATTTAATTTTCATATCATTATCAGACCCATGCTCTCTTCTTCAAACTTGGGCCTATGCATAAGTATTAAGGCTTGTGAAGTCTCTCTTCTTGATTCTCATATGACTCCAAATGGTTTAGGTGTCTTAATGAGTCTATGTCCTCTACTTTGATATCTTGTATACTTATTACTAACACCACAACACTTCAAATTTCATACTTTTTAAATGCAAGCCTATGTGTCAGTCAGCTTGTATACAAGGTTTGTGCATAGAGGTTAGGTCTCTTCATCATTCATGTTCCTTGATGGTCTTCAATGGAGTTGGTAAATGTCAAATAAGTGTGTATGAGTCCTAGTTACATTTATCCATTACTAAGACACTTTAAATATGGAACTTAAATAATGGAATCTCACTTAAAGGTCTACAGACATGTGAGTGACTAAAACACCCTCATCTTCTTTGAGAGTGGATGTTGGGCTTTACTCTCAATTTATTAAACCTTCAATGTCTCAAACGTGTCTTATTATATTACCAATGGATTCCTAATAAGATAAATACTCTTTTACACCCTTGAATAATTCAAAACCAAACCTTGTTACTCTATTATTATAGGCAGTTTGCACACAGAATCATCAAAAAGAGAGAGAACATTATGAATTGCTTGGAGAAGATGTTGTTGGAGTAGACAATGGAAACATGATATTTTTATATAGAATGAGAGGAATTAAAACCTGATATGAAACCTTCATTCATAACTTTTGACATTGAAAACCTTAGAACAAATAGAAATTATGACAGTCACTTCTATAAACTACATAAGAGACTAACTTCCCTTGCCAAATGACTTCCCACATGTGCCAACCTAGTGTATGAACATGTAATATGGTTATTTATACCTATAAGGACATTTTAAAACTGATTTCATGTAAGTAATGAGTACACACTTACATGATAATTGCATAAAACTTAGCTTGTGGGGATTTAAGCCTAAAAAAAGCACCTTAGCTCCTTAGAAATTATTCATAAATATAAGGAGCTCAATAAAATTACAAATGTGACTAATTATAATACCATAGGGGTCCCCATATTTTTTCAAAATCTTAGCCTCCAACTCTACTTGTACGACCTGTACCATGCATTTGAAAATGGCCTTCATGAGCTTGTGAAGGGGACGATGGGAGAAAGAAAGATTTTTTTGTAATTTTGAGACTTCAAACTTATTGCATGCCTTATTACTACTTTTGGAAGATGAATGGATGTTGATAAACTATTTTCACTTGGAAGATGAGTTCACAAGTTTGTATAAGTGCCAAAACTCTGGTCTACAGTATTGAAATTCAAGATTTTGACATCTTGACTTTGTGACATGTGTGTCAGTTATGTAACTAGTCAAAGGTCCTTAAAAAGTGTTTTTTATGAACTATTTTCATTATAAAGTTTTATCATTCATGAAAGTTATCAAAATCACCCTTTTTCATCATTAGGTTTACCTTAAAGTCTGCAAAATAACTTTAAAGTTTACAAATCAATGTGACATGTTATAACAAAATTATTAAGACATAAAATTACATTTAATGATACCTAAGTACCTATAACACTTCTTGATTATCTCTCATTACTCCATGATAAGACTAGATCACTATAAGACATCACCTTAATTTCTCCAAAATTACCTTAAACAATGTTAATAAGGTTTTATGAAGACTTTCAAAGACCATATAAGACATGTAAATAATTTCAACTAGGTTAAAAATACATGGAAAAAAAATTTCACCTATATAGGTTAGCATTTTGACTTGGGGGGGCAAAATTGGTCAACAAATTGGCAATTCATAGGAGTAACATGCCTACTATGCTAAATGGACTGGTAGCCTTATCCTTCCACTGGGAAATGGAGTCACTTGCACTTAGTTTCAGACATAATAAGACCTTTACCATGATAGGACAAGTTGATTTGACCTCCAAACACACAAAATAAGGAACACATACACAAAACAAAACAACAAGACTCACACATGTGTTATCAAACACTCAAGGAACACAACAAACAAGAAAGTAAACTAACTATATACAATTGACCTGAACTTCTCTTCTTAATCATGGGTCAAAGGGGAATATTTTACTATATTTTAATCCATGATATGAAGAATGGCATCAAGCAAACTTCCTTTTGAGCCTTGCTCTTGTTGTTTTCATTTTCTTCTTGAATGCCACTCCTCTTGCTATGTTCTCAAGTGAAACAACAATTATAAACCAATCACCTATGAAGGTGAATTTATCAGCAGATCAAGATCTTTCTCATACTCTTTATTGAATTTTGGGTCCATCTCAAACATGGCCATCTCTTGGCTTATAGGAGTAGTCTTAAACATGGTTCCTTGGAGATTTTTATCTTGTCCTTCAAGAGGGAAAACAACCTCTAGAACATCCCCAATCTATCCAATAGGAGCTATAAACCCTTGAAAAGTCTCAAATTCATTACAAATCTGTTTGAACTTCTACCACATATCATTTTGGTCTATGAAGGTAGCAACAACTTCAACCTATATTGGTTTTTTAAATTCAATCTCTTGATCATCTTCAAGAGTGTCATAGTCATCATAGATTTCTCCATCATGGACTTTAAATTTTTGGTGGTGTTCTTCAAAACATTTTCTCATTAGTAACCTTAGATTCCTCATCAACAACCCAATTTCACTTTCCTAGAGGTGATAACCTCTCAAAACCTTCATATTCTTTAAACATGTGTAAATAGGTTTGCCACATGTCCTTCAAATCTCCTTGAACCTGATCATGAGACTCAACAAACTCATTGAATATGATGTTCCTCTCAAAAGCCTTTTCTTCCATATATTGATCAACCTCTTCATTGGCCATGGTAGCAATCTTGGCATTTTCTTTATGGGCAGCTACAACCTCATTAAAATCATCTCTTTATTCATTCAAGAAGATTGATTTATGTTTGTATTCACTAAGGGAGTACCAATGGTGAATTTCTCATCATATACACTTGAAATGTCTTCTTCACATTCTCTTTGAATCACACTTGTAGCTACAATATCTTCTTTATTTTTTACCCATAGGATAGGTTCCTCTTAAATAAGGGGTGTGGTGGAAGGGTGATGGGAATGTTCATGAGTTGGAGAGGGAGTACGAGGTATGGTGGATGGATCATGAGTGGGATTTAGAATGGAGGGAGTAATTTTAAAACTTGAAACCTTGGGAATGGTTGATTTTTGAAAGAACTCTTAGAGAGATAGAAATTGAGTTGGGCAATGGAAGGGGTATTCTCTTTAACAATAACTTCACTTTTTTCATATCCTTCTCGAGGATCTTCAACAATTACAACTTTATCTTCAACCTTCTCAATTAGATTCTCATTCTTGTTTTGAAAATATTCTTGGATAAACCTCCAAGATGGACAAGATAGAGTTTCTTGGGGAGAGGTCAATGGAACTTGAGTAGGCACGAAGTTTTCCTTGGTTTCAAAATCTTGATTTTGTCTTGATTCAAGTACTTTCATATTCAACTCCAACTCTTTGATTTGCTTATCTATATTCTCTTAGAATAGCTTCTCTTGAAGGTAATTAATAACTTCATGAGGATAAGTGACATAAAAGGGCTAGTATGAGGTACAAAAGGACTCTTGAGGATGTATGAGAGAGAATTGTATGGGTTCAAATTCCTCTTTGACTTGAAATCCCTTATCTATACTTGTCTCACCTTGCTCACTCCATGACTTCACCACTTGATTCCATCTTGGAGTCTTTAAATACTTCTTGGGGGGTTCTTTAGGAAGAGAAATGGAATATTGGTTCTCAACAATGGGATACTCAACAACAATATTTTCCTTCTTTTAAATACTCTCTTAGATTGAATTAAAATAAGGGAAAGTTTGAGGAACACATAAAGAACTTGGAACTCTTATAAGGGTCTAATGGGGAAGAATGGGTGGTATATATGAGAGCTAAGGTGGTATGTATGAAGACACATAAGGTTGATGGAGTTGGACCTACTATTATTCATAGTTACTTAGTTTATCCTTGATGCTTTGAATAAGAACACTTATATCCATCATCTCATTTGAAAATATTTGCCAATTTTATCTCTCAATAGGTGTTGTTCTTCTTTCATTAGCTGTAATGAATTGCTCATGTCATGAATGAGGTGATTAGGGATGTATTGACTGTATCCCCATTATGTATCTAGTTCTATCATGTACCTCTCATAGCCTAAGATAATTTTATTCAAACTTGAAATGGATTGGTTTGAGAAGTGGCTAGGGACATCTTTATCTTCAGAAGGCTGATCACATGATCATGGTCATGTAGAGGGAATGTAGGCTACCATAGAACTAATATGACTCATGACAAGGTGATAAGGATTATAGCAAGGCTAATATGGATGAACATAGGGCTGAGATACTTCATCAACTTACATGAAACTGAAATTCATCTCAAACTTAGCCATAATAACTTCATCAAGATAATAAAATGAAACACAACTTACTTTGAATGAGTGACTGATTACTAGGAGGGTTGGAGCTAAAAGCTTCACCAAGGAGCATACTTTGACAGTTTCGGGTTTACACATATCAAGGCTAATATGGATGAACATGAGGGATGAGATACTTCATCAACTTACATTTTTGAAACTTAAAATTCATCCTCAAACTTAGCCATAATATACTATCAATCAAGTATGAGAGAGAAGCTCTTATAGAATAGAGAGAGACTGCATCTGAGAGAGGTGTGGAAGAAAGAAGTTTCTTCAATTGTACTTTTGTAAAGAGTTTTAATAGAGGGTGGTTTCTTGTATCTCTTGTTTTGTGCTATTTGTCATTCTAGTTACTTATCTATCTGATTTATTTCCGTGGTTTATTGCTTTCATAAGTGTAAAGATCCCCAACAAGAACCCATGAATGAAGTCACCATTGATGTTTTGAATGCCTTAAAAGGTTGATAGGTATTAGAATGAGACCAATAATTCTTCCACAAATTTTGACCTTAGTCCCACCTAGTGTGCCAAAACTATTATCAATCAAATTTTCACCCTTTGGAAGTTAGTTCAAGCCTTCAAAATTTGATGTAACATGAAAACACATCGATGTTTTGGGTACCCTATTGAGGAGGTGAATCTCTAGGTTAAAGGGATAGATACCCTTAATGAATAACTTAGGCTCAAACACTACTCTAACATTTGATATGAAAAGGGAGAGAAACCTACTCTAATGGAGGTGATGCACCAAATATATCCAATCACTACCAACCAATTGCAATTGCACTTCAAACAAAAGACTAACTTGCACATGACACTAATCCAAATCTACCTCTCTACTTCAATGTTTCTCATGAAGGTTTGTGCATTAAGTTATAGTTAGGAGGACTATTCAAGAGGTCATGACATGGAACTCAATAAAATACAACTCACTAAACCCCAACACACTTCATTTCAACACTTCAAGATACTTGAAAAAAGGATTCCAAATTGAACATGAATGTTAAATAAGGAAAAACATGCTAAGGAATCCAGACTATCACTTAGTAAGATTAACTAATCAAGCATGCATTTTTAAAACAATCCATGGAGAAGGTAAAATCGGTTTACTCTTCATTGATAAAAGGCTACAAATGGGCAGGGCTTCACCATAACTAGGTGGAGGATACAAACATAGCCTATCAAGGTTGAATATATAGAAAAAGTGAGAGAGAGGAAGAGAGACAGAGAGAGACATGTGTCTCATGAGTTACAAGCAAGAAGAGAGATATGAAACTACCCCATCAGGTTTTTATAGAAAAGTGTTAATCTCTTAAATATGTTCTTTAGCTCCAAGTGGTGTGGAAGTTTCAAAGATTTATTGACACCTTTCCTTACTCTCCAAAACTACCCTTTGTATTGGCTTAAAAATGGACAAATGGCACTCTTCAACATAATATCACGTGGAGTTACATTTTAGATTGATCTTGACACCTTTAATTAGTTTTATAATCTCTCCCAACTGACATCTCAATGGAAATCATCATTCATCTCCTTAGGTGTCTTGAAACCCGTTCATATCACTAGGCCAATCTTGCATACAAGTGTCAAAAATTGAATTCATCTTCTCTAATGAATTATCTCTCCATGGATGGTTTATTCACATTATATTAGACCTAAAACTCATTTTGAGGTCTCAAACTACCTTCAAGAATCCATTTTGCACCAAAAGCTCCATTTTGGCCTCATTTTTTATAGCCCTAAAATCATGTAAACCTCTTTGTGTAGATAAGTGTAACAATGGTAATAGGAAATTGTAAGCATATTTTAAGAACCAATATGGCTTTACATATCCATGTTAAGTTTCAGGTCCTGAGAATGAGTGGAAGTGTCCTTTTCATCTATTTCTATCTATTAATTAGGTCTCAATTAGGCCTCCCTATTTAAAGATTAAATTTTGGATCTATAGTATTACCATACATGTGAAACCTCATAAAAACATGTGATTTAGTTTTATGACCTCTTGAGGATCCTTCATGTCAATTTTGAGCTTCTAACACCTTATACAGACCTCCTAAGCAGCTAGAAACAACCTTCTTTAGCCCTTTTTTGTACACCTATACCTTCAAAATATAAACCAATGGCATGGGGAGGTGATAATTAGAGTTTTATACATAAGACATGATTTTAATGTATTTTTAAATTCATCTAGATGCATAAAAATCATTTTCTCTCTCATCAGGTTGAAACTTGTTGTTTAGGCAGCCTATGAGTGTCTAAGGTTCTTAACAATGATTCATACTATATGGTCCACAAAGTTAAGAACCAATGACAAAATATGGAAGATGATAAACCTATATATAATTCCCAAACTGCTTTTATCACCATGTACTTTTTCATGGAAGATCCAACTAGAAGATGGTGGCACTCGAGTGGCAGGTTGTGCATTTGTGAGGGTTGAGAGAGACATGAGGCCTGCATATGGAATTTTGAAGTTTGTTATTGATTTGAAAACTTTAGGAATTTTAATGGAAACATAAATTATGTTTTTACATGGTTATCAAACCCTTTATATCTATTCAAACTTGATGTAATCTTCATCAACTCATATTAGAGTTTTTAAGTTAATACTAGTAACCCTAGCTGACTATGTTCACTTCATTTTCCATCTATTGAAATATATGTGACTTCATGGAATTAATTTTTGATACTAATAACACCTCCTTATATGATTTTATGTCCTCAACTCACTTCAACTAACCACTTTCTCATGGTTGCCCTTGTAGGTATGTGTATATTCCTAAACTAGTTAGGCCTGAACAGAGTTTCTAGTATTTGCCTCGCTTTATGTGAATATGAGGGCCTTATGGAGTTTTCCTATTTACATGAAATCATATTAAAATATTTTAATTTCCATCATTCTTTTTAAATACCTTTAAACCTCTCAAACAAGCATATATTTCTCAAAAGTAGGCAGGCCTATAACTTGCATTGACAGAGTAGGCAAAATTTCCATTATTTGAATATTATGTCTGAGAACCAAATGAGATCCTATTGTCTCTATGAAACAATCTTAATTTTTTTTAATTTCCTCAACTTATCATATGTATTCAACTCTTTTCTTACCTCAAACAAAGTCTCTCATGAATCAAACAACCTTGTAGGTTCATAACTGTGTGTGTAGGGTTAGATTTAGCTCTATTTAGTCATCCTATTCATGATTGTTCTTGTAGGTTCATTGAGTTTATAAACCTAAAATGATATATTTATGTGATTATTATCATGTTATCACCCAAATTCCCTTCTCATTCTTATATCATGCATTTAGCTTTCTTTTCAAGTTTGAAGAGTAACTTGAACCATCTAGGCCAGTTGTGTGTATGTATTGGAGTCTTAACTGTAGTCTGAGGTGTTTAGGGTTATTTTTCAATTTATTGTATTATTAAAAAAATATAAATTACTTTTTTATGATAATATAAGCTATAATCCAATGCTCCTTCATGAACTCTTTCTACTTTCCATCATGAAACTAACCTACATTGTGTAGCTGACCTTTAGGTCTCTTGAGCTCCACAACTGAGTTTTATTTTTGACCCTAAAGTACCAAGATAGTTTTATAATGATTTTTATGATCCATTATTTCTTTAATAATTCTAATTTCCACCCACATTACCATTCTCAAACCTCATTGTGCTTTATGTATTATGCCTTCTTTAAAGGTGGTTGTAGGTGTTGATTGGAGAAAGGTTTGAGTATGTGGTTTTGATTTTGGCCTTCTCAAAGCATTATGACACTTTTAATCTATTTAAACCTTATGGAATTTATTTCTCACTAGTATAAAATTATCATTTAATTTTCATATCATTATGACACCCTTTCTCTCTTCTTCAAACTTAGGCATGTGCATGAGTGTTAAGGCCTAAACTCTCTCTTCTTGATCCTTATATGACTCTAAATAGTTTAGTTGTCTTAATGAGTCTATGTAATCTACTTTGATATATTTTATACTTATAACTAACACCATATCACTTCAAATTATATATTTTTTAAATGTAGGCATGTGCATCAGTTAGCTTGTATACAAGGTTTGTGCATAGAGTTTAAGTCGCTTCATCATTCCTATTCCTTGATGGTCTTGAATGGATTTGGTCAATGTAAAATAAGTGTATATGAGTATAAGTTACATTTATCCATTTATAAGACACTTTAAATATGGAACTTAAATCATGAAATCTCACTTACAAGTTTGCAAACCTATGAGTGACTAAAACACCCTCATCTTCTTTGAGAGTGGATGTTGGGATTTACTCTCAATTTATTAGTCCTAAAATGTATTAAATGTGTATTTTTATACTAAAATTAGTATTATTTATGAGATCAAACTCTTATACACCCTCAAACAATGCAAAGCCAAACCTTGTTACTCCATTGTTGTAGGCAGCTTGCACACACAATCATCAAGAAGAGAGGGCATTATGAATTGCTTGGATAAGGTGTTGTTGGAGTAGAAAATGGATACATGATGGTGTTTTATATCATGATAGGAATTAAAAAATTATATTAAACCTTCATTCATCACCTCAAAAATTGAAAACCTTGGATCAAAAAGAAACTAAGATAGTCACTTTTGCAAATGGTGTAAGAGAGTAGCTCTCCTTACCAAATGACTTATCACACGTGCCAAACTTGGTGGATGAACATGTAATATGGTTTTTTTATACCTATATATACATTTTAAAATTGATTTCATTTAGCCAATGAGTTCACACTTACATGGCAATTGCACAAAATGTAGTTTGTGGGGATTTAAGTGTCAAAAAAGCACCTTAGCTCCTTAGATATTTTTCATAAATATAAGGGTATAAATAAAATAAAAATTACACTAATTCGAATCCCATAGGGGTCCTCATATGTGGTCAAAATATTATCCTCCAACTCTACCTATATGGCCTGTACCATGCATTTGAAAATGTCCTTCATAAGTTTGTGAAGAGGGCAATGGGAGAGAGGAAGAGTTTTATGAAATTTTGAGACTTGAAACTTTGTTCCATGATTTATTATGACTTTTGGAATAATAAGGGATGTTTATAAACTATTTTCACTTGGAATATGATTTCACAAGTTTGTACAAGTGCCAAAACTCCTTTCTAAGGCATTGAAATTTAAGATTCTGACATCTTATTGAATTGATGATAGGTGTGGTAGTTATGTAATTTCTCCAAGGTCCTTGAAAAGTGTTTTTTTATAGACTATTTTCATTTTAAATCATTATCATTAATGAAAGTTAGAAAATTCACCCTTTCTTTCTTCATTAGTCTTACCTTAAAATCTACAAATGCACTTTAAAGTTTCTAAATCAACATGAAATGTTATAACAATGTGATTAAGACATAAAATGATATTTAACGACATCTAAGGACATAAAACACTTCTTGACTAACTCTAATCCCTCCATGATAAGACTAGACCACTACAAGACCACTATAAGACATTACCTTAATTTCTCTAAAATTACCTTAAATAATACTAATAAGGTTTTATGAAGAATTTTAGAGACCATATAAGGCATGCTAAGATTTTTAACTATGTTATAAAGACATGGAAAAAATGTTTCACCTATAAGGTTGACATTTTGACATTGGGGGTCAAAATTAGTCAATAATGCCTTAATGTGAAACTTGAAACAATGCCACTAAAATTAGTCATTGTTCATTTTTGAAAGTCAAAAATTTGGAACTTGAAATTTTAAATTTTAAAAGAGAAAGGAAATTATACACCTACAATAATATGTAATATAATTTCCCCGTAACTTAAAAATGGATAAGTGCTTACCCCTTTTTGAGGTATTTGGAAAAATGTTGAAATTTTGGTGAATTGAGAGTGATCAAGTCTCAATTTAGAAACAATTGAAAGCTCTTGATTTGGAAATATTGTATGCTCCAACTCTCATTTTAATATGTAGAGTGCTCTATAAAATAATTTAAGGGGTGAAACAACCAACTGTGGTTCACTACATATAAAAAGTGTAACCATAGATGTTGAGTGTCACTAGACTCTAATGTGGCCCACTTGTAATATTAAGATGAATCACATCGTGATATATGGATTTATATTCTTTTTTAAACTTTGAAATTTTTGAAACTTGAGAAAATTGAAATTTCCATGTAGTAACATGAACATGAATGATGTGCTATACTAAATTAATATTAAATTCTATTTGAATTTGTAACTATTTTAAAACTTATAACTTGTAACTATAAATAATGAGTGCACATGCATGCCATATTCCTACATCATCTAAAAATTTGAAATCGTGTTGTAATTCTGAAAATTGCATGGTGCCATAAATCTAATTTTTTCTCATAAAGACTTTAACTTCTCAAGACAAGCCCATTGTGATGCCCCCCTTTTAAGATGAGATATGTGGCCTACAAGTCACTTATCTCAAAATAAATCACATGTGAAAGATATAAGTATGTATTATCATTTAAATAATTTGAATCAATTAAGTTGTGTTGCATGATAGTATTGAAAATAACATTTATTTGTACATAAAACATGTGTTAGATATATATAACATTGAATCATCTAAGCATATGTGCATGTTATGCATCATGGCACAATAGTAAAAGTAAAATAAGTAATGCATGATAAGAATCATAACATCAAAGTAAAAATTAATGATTAAATAAGAAATGTCAAATAATTTCATGCAAATTGCATAATATGTCATACATAAGACCCAAAGGCCACATACAAGGGACATGTGAATGTCAAAAAAACCCACAAGACCAAGGGCCACACTCAAATGGCATGATGATCCCATAATGGAAATAACATGTATATGTTTCACACACAAGGTGAAAGGCCACACAAAATAAGTAAACAAAGTGTGTCTTATCATTTAATAAAGTAAGAAAGAAGCATAGAGCAAATGTGACAAGTCTACATCCAATGTATGTATCAATATCATTATTAAAAAATAATATATACATGCAACATAATGGAAAGCATGAGTGATTAAAAAATATTTGTATGATATCTAGCTTAACATGGTATAAAGTATGTGGATAGATACACCCTGCTGAAATTTTCATGGAGAATGAAGAGATGCCCCCAACTTGGTAAGGCTATTGGGTAATAAGGGAATCCAAACATCAAATAACCATGAAAAAAGTATGTCATATATCACACTCACATACCTTGTGAAAATCAACATGTATTAAAATATGAAATATGTTATCTACTTATAATAAAATTAATAACATATGTATAAAGTTACCTAGCAATATTTGAAAATGTTTGTAGGTCCTAATTTTGAATTGATTTTATTTGCATTTTTTGGAATATGTGTTTTTTTTTGAATTTGTTAAATATTTAAAAATAAATATATCTATCTAATTATAATAACGATGTAAATTCATGATATTTATGGGATTTTTGACAAGTTTGCCTTCAAGTGTGGCTAAGCGGTAAGGTCACATACCCAACCTTTCATTGATGTGAATAGACCCAATCAATTAGATTTGAATTTTCATTTGTTATCTTTGTCAACATTGGTATTATTTTTATTTTATTTGAGGACAATATCATGAATTTGGAATTCACAACTATAAATTTTATTTCCATATGATTCCCTGATATGTGCTTGATAAAATTTTAGATTTTTGAGAGCATGTATGCATTTATTATTAAGCATTTCCAGTTTACGTAGGAATTTTTATCAATGTTCATTATATTTTATAATTTAATTTGGTGAGACTCATAAAGAGGGTATTTAATTTCATTGGTGTGTGTACACTTTTTCAATATGCCCAATGAGCTTAGATTATTTGATTAGGCCAATCTATTTCATGCTTTGCAACAATCTTGCTTAAGATTTTATTGACTTTTTTTATTAGTTGCTTCTACTTGACCATTTAATTTCAAGTAGTATGGGGTGGATAAATTCTTCTAGATTTTAAACTTAGCACAAAATATTTTGTCAATTTTATTCTTTAAAGATGAACCATTATTTATTACAGTTACAAAATGTAGGAAGAATCACACGATAATATGTGTTAGTATAAAATTACAATATCCTCACTTGCATATTGTATGGGTATGGCTTCCACCCATTTTGATAAATATTCAATATCTATAATGATAAACTTGTGTCCCTCTAAATATTTTGGATTTATTTTTCGATTAGATCAAATACCCAAAGAGAGAATGACCATGTAGAGATAATAGGCTATAGTGTATATGATGGAACATGATTGAGATTGTTAGGCCTTTGACATTGGGAACATAATTTATCATATTCATGACATTAATATTCCATTTTTGGCCAATAATATCCTTGATATAAGATCTTATAAGACATGGTATTACCACTAAAGTATCCTCCACATTTTCTATCATGAACTTCAAGTATAACAGTTTGAGTTTTGACTTGATTTAGACAACGTAATAATTTTCCATAAAAAGAGTTATTAAAGAGGGATCTACTAGTGAATACATAATTCATGTCTTGGTGTTGTAACCAATTTTTATACTCTAATATATAATTTTATATAAAAAATGTATTTGTAGAGATAGTTGTATAGTGATATACCATACCACTTGAGATTGTCTACACTTCTGGCAACTAAGATAAATTCCAATGAATTAAAAAATTTAGTAATAATTGAGGGATTGTGTAATTATTGAATAAAAAATATTTTGTGATCATCATTAATATTTATTGGGACTAAATATGCAACACTATCTATGGCATCAATATGGAAATTATCCTTGTGAGGAATACTCTCAATGGAGAAAGGGGGAAAGTATGATATGGGATGTTGGACCATGTATTTGTATGGGATGATCTTGTATTCCTTATTTTTATATAATTTTATTACTTAATTAATTAAAAACTATGAATCAAAATATATACATGAAGATTTGATGTGTAAATTTTGCGTTCTTAACAAGTTGAGTATTAGAGATTCATATTCCACTATGTTATATCTGTAAGAAAATCATAAATGAAAAGTGAAAGGTGTGTGTTCACCTTGTGGGGTAAAAAACACAATCCCAACACTATCACCCATGGAAATTTTGATCCATCAAAATGAATGGTCTACATATCTATGTCAATATTGTAAGAAGTAAATTCATCTCAAAATTTGGCAATGATGGGTAGTGGGTCATGTAATGGAGAAGTAGCTAATTGATCTGAAATAACTTTCCCTTTAATATATTTATTTGAAATAAATTTTAAATCAAATTTAGTGAGAAACATTACCAACTTTGCTATATGTCTAGACAAATGAGGGTTTGCCATTATATATTTGAGTGGATAAACCTTAGTGATAACATGAGTCTCATTATGAAGTAAATAATATCATAGTTTTTGCATGGCAAAAGTAAGGGATAAAAATAAATTTTTGATGGTAGTATAATTTTGCTCATAATTAATAAGTGTGTGACTAATGTAATAGATGGCACATTTGTGGTGATCTATCATACTACATGATCAAAGTACCCAAAACATGATCGGTGGTAGAAATGTATAATAAGTGGGGTTGATCTAGAGTGGAAGGCAAGAAAAAATGGGTTTAAATCATATTTTTTGATTGCATCAAAATATTTTTGACAAGTATAATCCCATTAGAATTTATTATCTTTCTTGAGTAACCTTGTTAAAGATTGTGTTTTATTTATTAATTGAGCTTTTAAAAACCATATAGCCTGAATGTAACCTTATAAACATTGAAGTTGATTTAAATTAATTAATGGTGGCATATCTAGTATAGATTTGAATTTCTTGGGGTCGACTTCAATTCATCTTTGAGAATGATAAATCGTAAGGTTTTTTAGAAGATACTCCAAAAATATACTTTTTTCAAATTTAAATGTACATTATATTTCCCCATTCTTTCAAGTATTTGTCATAAATAAATAACATTTTCTTGTCGATGCTTGAATTTTTATAATGAATCATAGCATAATATTAAAATATTTTATGTATTTAATCATGAAAAATATGTGTCATGGCTCATTGATAAGTTTCTCCTACATTATTAAATCCAAAAGTCATGATTGTATAGCGAAATTCCCCCCATCGTATGATGAATGATGTCTTTCCATAATTTTTAGGATTAATCTTGATTTGGTTATATCCAAAAAAACCATCCATGAATGATAACATTTGATATCATACTATGGAATCCACAATGATGTTTATGTTTGGTAATGGAAAATCATCTTTAAGATAAGATTTATTTAAGTCATAGTAATCTAAGCAACATAAAATATCTCTATTTAGATTTGTCACTGGTACACTATTAGATACCCATTTAGGGTAATCAAAAGTGTGAATGAATCAAATATCTAAAAGCATTTAAACATCATTTTTTACTAACAAAAATACTTGTGGGTGCATTTTACTTATCTTTTGCTTGATTGGTTTGGCATTTGGGTATGATGCAATATTATTCATGACCATTGTTGGGTCAATTATAGGCATGCCTTTGTATGCCCATGCAAATAATTCAAGATAATCATGTAAATATTGTCGAAGAGATTTAACTTCATAATTTTTAAACATGGATGCTAGGAGGACTGGCACAGATCCTTTTTGGTGCCAAAATATAATTCAACTATTTCTTCATTAAGTAATGTTGATTTATCTTTCACATACGAATATGTAGGAATGGTATTGGGACCATCTAATTATGTTTGAGAATAAAATAATCACTTTCACTAAAATGTTTGATTTTGGAGGAAACCTTTTCTTGTGATGGAAGGAAGATCTTGATATGCACCTAGATATTCCAAAAGATACTCATAATTTGAAAATTCATCCAATGTCAATTTTTCAAGTGAGATCATGTTGTCAATGTGCTTAGGATACACTAATGATAATTGAAAAACATGATTGACTTGATTATTATGCTCAAAGTGCATATGTGTAACACATATAAACTTGGGATGTTGGTTAACTTGATTAAGTCCATGAGAGGTGGACTTATCATTATACCCAACACTTATTTTCCCCTCATTTGCAAAAGTGGTAATAAGATAGGAAATACCTTTAGAATGTTTTCCTGCCCTTGTCCAACATTGTACTTATATTTTTGAAAGTATTTATATCCAAAACCATATTGATTGAAATTTATTGATGAGTCATATGCTTTTGGTTCCATTGAAGGTAAATTGATGGGTGAAGTAAATGGTCATACTTCAATGGAAGAAGGCAACATATATGGAACATAAATATCTGTAGGATGGACAATTTCATAATATTTGAAAGGATATTGGTCTAAAATATAAGTGTATATATATATATATATATATATATATATATATGTATATATATATGTATGTATATATATGTGTATATATATATATATATATGTATATATATGTATATATATATATATATATATATATCCTTGATGACTAAATTTAAGACATACATGTAATGTATAAGGAACGGAATTCATGTCATGAATCTAAGGTCAGCCTAATAAGAGATCATAATTAAGATCATTGGGCATAACTTGAAAAACAATGGCAAAAGTGTATGGGCCCAAAGTGATATTCAATGTAATTTGCCCAAGTACTTAGTGTGGAACATTTTTAAATCTAAAAAAATTCATATTTGAATGAGTTAGATCCTTTGAAGTTATGCAAAGTAAATTTAGGAAAGAGGTTTTACAAATGTTCAATCCTGATCCATTGTCTATAAGTACTCATTTGACCACCTTATTTTATACAAAAACTTAAATATATAAGGGTAAATATTGATTGATAATATATTTTAGGGAAAGATATTCCTTTTTAAAAGAGATATTTTCTTCAATCCATCAAATAGTATTAATAATAAAAGCTACATAAGGTGGTTCAACATTATTAGATATAAATTATATTATGTAATGCCTAATATAGGATATATTTATGCACTGGTGTTATTTATAAAATCTCTAGTAATGAAATCTTGGAATTAATATTCTTTAGTTGATCTAAGATGTCAAATCCCTTATGTTGAGGTACTAACCCTAGTTTAGTAAATGTAGGAACATGAGGGACTTTACATCATCTATTATTAAAAACATGAACACTTTGAGATTTATTAATAATAAAATGTTGCATACATGATTTTTTGATCTTACAAGTTATGAAAATCAATTAGGATGAATGATATAGTATTATTAAGTACAATGTAATTGAGATTGCTCTAAGGTCATCTTAACTATGTACACATTTAATAAATAGCATCTTGGATAGTAAGAGAAGATTTTATAATAAATTACATAAAACTATGTAACATGGGAAATAAATATTCATTCATTAAACCCATTATGAATATAATACCACATGAATCAAACAAAGCTAATTATTATGAATAAAATACAAGCAAAAACCAAGGTATAAGGTTGATCTAACCAAGGGTTGAATGATTATGTGGAATCTCAAATATGTTTGGTTTTTCATTTATTAGTGTCGAACTAATGTTTTAGATAACTAATTATATAATAAAAAACATTATTCTAGCCCACTAACCCTATTTTTGAGGGTACGGTGAGAGTAACTTTCCTATGTGATACACTCCTCTCAAGTAGACCACAAATCAAATGGATAAAACATGATTCCTATGGTATTAAAAAGGAACTATTATAACCAAACATTTCACCCTAGAGATGGTTGTTCAATCCTACTCTAATATTTGGAAAACATTGGATTACCTCTAGGCCTATGGTTTACCTATATCAGAGTTAAACCTCTAGGTTTAAGGGCTAGCTCCCTAGATTTATCTTTGCTTTCTTATCACCGACACTACTTGCTTGCTTGCATGAAAAGGGATAGAAGTAACATGGAAATAAAATACTATAATGAGGTGATAAAATATAAATATCTCCACTATATTACCATTTAATTTCACTAAGAAACATGACTCACAACACTAGCCTCAAAATCCTAAATTACTCTAACATTAGTATTTCAAACACAGAGGTGATATGCATTGAAATACTCAAGGTGAGTGAACCAAAGTTTAGATTACATACACTATAGCTACTCCTTACACTTAAAGATATAAAAATTCACTTGAATACACTTCATGTGACATGTTAGAGTGGAAACTACTTGCATAAAACATGGAAGAGTAAAGAGAAGGCAAGGATAGATGCTTATCACTAGAAACTTCACTACACACCACTTCACACACTTGAAAAGATAGCTTGTGAACCTCAAAACTAGATTTAAAATATTTATTTCAAAGTAAAAATATAATATCAAACCATTAGGGCTTCACCATACCATGTGTGGATTCTCTTACAAAATCCAATATGATATGCATTTATAGAGCATGTGAGAAGAGAGAGAAGAAGGGAAGTGGAAAGGTCATAAGGATAAATGTCAAGGCATGAAAACTAATTAAATTTTAGGAGAATGGATTGGAGGACAAACCATGAAAGTATCCTTGGACAAGTGTCTATTTGAATCATGAAAAACTCCTCAAACTGGCGTAGGATCCTCAAATGGCCTTATTGAAAATTGCCTTCATGATGAGGCACCTCTTGACTGCTAAAAACTGAACTAGGAATACTTGACACATATGAACTATCTTAGGTAGGTTGGAAAAAAGATATAATAGTCATCATATGCATCCCTAATTGATATCCCTCTTCAAGACATTTGTACTCACCATTTGCAGTCATTCATTGTTCTTCTAGGCCTCATTCTTCATATTTATCATCAAGGTGGCCTTCAATTTCTCAAAAAAATCCATGTAATAGGTGTTAATATGAATATAAAAAGTCCCTTTTCCTTATAATCCATCAATTAGGCCTTAAAAAATCTAAAACCAAGCTTCTCATCTTCTCACTCTGCAATCACTTATCATTTTCATTATCTATCTAAGACTGCTTGTGATGAATGGTGTAGAAGAGGACCTTTTGAACTTAATTTAGGTGATAGGTGAGCATAAGGAGTTATAATAATTCCCTACATACCTCATTTAATATTTTTCATCCAATAGGGCTCTTATGTACCTACAAAATAAGTCAAAACCTGTAAAAAAAGCCTGTAATTTAGCTTGTCTATATAAGTAGGGTACAAACCAATTGGGTTTCCAAAAGTTTAAGAGATTATTAAATAATTAAAAATCAATTTCTAGGACATAGTACACCTATTTAATACATCACCTTTCATATTTTCTCCATCAAGACAAAACTAGGGTTTTAGGAGGATTTTATAGGGTTTTGCTTCTTAGGGATGATTCATAAAAACCAGACGTCCAACCCCTAAAAAAATTCCACAATTATTAATTTCATGACCCTAATAAACTATGTATATTTCCTTTAATAACCATGAAATTTGTTCATATAGGTATGAGTGTTTGAAAATGGCATATCGAGCTTCAAAATGCATTTTGTGTACCCTTATGAAGGAATTGGGTGAAAATGACCAACTTGTGTTGTTTTTATTCAAACTAATGGTTTTATATCATCCTAATATTCCTCCTAAAGGTCATAAATGGGGTTATAAGGTTTCCATGGTCTTATAAGTGAATTTAGACCCTTTTAGGGTTTAGGTCTAGTTATAGGCCTAATAGGTCTGATTGTGCCTAATTACCCATGACCACCTCTAAGTGGTTTCCAACATATATGAATTAATCTACACCTTTGGTTACCATCATTCCAACTCAGCACATGTTTATACAATGTTCCAAGACTCTCTATCACACTATCTTACCATCTTCATGCCAAACATGTGGTTTTCATCTTAACTAGGAGTGCCCTTTATTTGAGATAAAATAGAGGGAATCTTGCCTATTTTATAAACCAAAATAAGGATATGAGAGGTTATATTAGGTCATGAGGACATTATACACCAAATTATAGGGTTGGATTACACACATAGACCTCTCAACATCACAAATATCTCAATATTGGCTTCTCAAACCTAGTGAGTGTGCAGGGTCTAGAACCTCA
Source organism: Torreya grandis (assembly GCA_037957365.1). Lineage (NCBI taxonomy): Eukaryota > Viridiplantae > Streptophyta > Pinopsida > Cupressales > Taxaceae > Torreya > Torreya grandis. Next base: position 2,300,002 of record JARHVA010001512.1, read on the forward strand.
GGCTAAGTATGGAGTTAGAATAAGCCTTTGATTTGTTTATATTATTTGAGAGTCTCATAAATTTTACATTAACACTATTAGAGTGGTCTCCAAATGTTCACTATCTTATATCTCTACCAACCTTCTCAACTCACATCTCTCATTTACTAGAGCTAGTCTGCAGTCAGACTGTAGGTGCTTATTTGGGTGGAGTTAGAGGTTTTGTGTAGGTGTATATTCATATTTGTTAGGTTGTGGAGATAAAAGCTTCACTGATGCAGACATTGGAGGAGGTTGCTGAAGTGTCACAAACATCAGCATTGGTCAGGCCAACTGACGTCAGCAGGATTAGACAAGAAGAGCAACCGACATCGGTCATGGATCGGCCGGCGTTGGTCACCTCCAGGCAGACAGGGACCGACATCGGTCACCTGTATGATTTGGAACTGTGAGTGTTATGGATAGTTAGTTAATGAACCGATTGGTTGCATAATGAGAGCTAATTTTAGACTCAAAGCTGCGGATCTAAATATTGTAATTAGGTGTCTAATTATTGTTTGCATGAGATCTATATAATAGACTCATGGGCTGTATTGTAAGTTGTTCTAGTTTGAGTTGAGCAAAGTTAGCTCCTTCTATGTGTGAAGTGAGCAAGGGTGTTCCTCCTAGTTCCACAGTAGTGCCAAGTGTGGGTGCTGGTTTGGAGAATCAAAAGGGTTCTTCATGTATGTATGATCTTTGTCAGCAGGTGTGCATGGCTACGTTAGGAGATCTGTATGGTAAGTAAGATCATTGATCTGCAGGTGTATGTGGGTACAGGATCAAAGTTTGCAAGTGTGTAGAACCAGATTGATTTATAGGTGTGCAAGATCAGGGAGGACAACAACACAACAGGGAGCAGGATCAGGTGGGATCTACTTGGAGTATGGTGGTACTCGGTCTAGAGCCAGAGAGGAAGGCAAGGCAATTCCTTCCATAAGTAAGATCATTTGGGTTGCAAGTTGTTGCAGTTTAGGGGAGATCTACTTGAAGTATGATTGTGTACTTGGAGTGTGTGGAGCACTGGTGTACTGGCAGTAGTGGATACTGACTGGTTAGAGGTGAACACCAACTCTGTGTTTGAGTTGTGTGTTGGGACCGTAAGAGAGAGAGCTTTGAGGAGAGAATTACTATTCACTTGAGGTGTGGGAAGCCTCTAAGAGGTGGTGAAGAAGAAGTGGCATCTTCTTTATTGTATTCTTTTCTGGATGAGTATTAATACAAGTTGTGTATTGTCTCTCATATTCTGTGTTGTTTCTGGTTTTTAGTTACTTGTTACTTTTGGTTAATTCTACATCTTAAGTTGCTTGTATATGGTAATCAATTGTGCTTCCATGGGTTCCTAACAATTGGTATCAGAGCAAGGTTATTGGCTCATATCTTGATACCACTAATAGTTGGTATCAGAGCTAAGGTTGCAGGGAGCAGGTTTTGTGTTTGGTTATAGGTCACTCTCAGGGGTTTCTGATTGATTGGGAGTATAGCAATGGCAGAAGAAAGTAAGATAAGAATGGAGAAACTGAATAGCATGAATGGTCACTTATGGTGTTATGGAAAGAAAGAGCAGGTAAAGAAATATTGTTGGTTGGTATCAGATCAACATGAAGGAACTGAAGAAGTAGATGTTGCAGGTGTTGTTGCACAAGATGCTCTGGGATGTTTCTTGGATAAAGTTGAATCTTGGTTAATAGATTCTGTTGCCTCTTTCCATGTAGCCCCAAGTAGAGGGGTTGGTGAGCCTTGTCATAGTATTGGCAAAGGGGAAGTGTTGCTGAAATTGCAGGTGGCCAACACATGGGTGTTGAAGAAGGTCATGCAGGTCCCAGTCTTGGAGATGTGGCTAATTGCTTCAGGAAAGTTGGGTGATGAGAGATGCACAAGAACTCTCACAGCGGATGCACTTGAATTAGTGGGTGGTAAAAAAGTAGGTATCCTTTGTCTATCTACTTATATTATTGATTCTTTTTCTATTGTGAAGACATGGCTTTGTAGGCTTGGTCACATGAGCAAGAAGGAGATGCATGTTCTTAAGCAGAAGACATATGTGTTTGATAAACTTAAGAACTGGAAAGCCTTGGTGTTCTTGGAGGAGATGACAGATAGAGACTAGTGGATGGGGCTGGATACTTTTGAGCAAGGAAGTTTGGACATGGGTTTTGATTCAAAGGAGCTCACGGGTAAAAAGTCATCACTCACAGGCATACACAGGTACCAGCATCGGTCAAGGGTAACTGATGTCAAACAGATAGGTGCTAATGTCGATCATGTGCAGACCAGAGAAGTTGGCAGTGTCAGGCAGGTGGAGATCAACGTCGGTAGGATAATCGGTGTCGGTGACCTGGACAGTCGCATAGAACTGACGTCAGTCAGATGCAGACTATGTGGTGACTGAGGTCGGTCACTGAGACAGATTTTGGGCAGATAGCAAGCTGTCAAGGAGTCTCAAACGCCCATGGGGAGGACTGAAAGTGGTAAGTAAGCCTCAAATTTATTGTTCCTCTTCTTTATACTAGTTGTTGACTGCAGAGCAGGAAGGTTCCAAGAAACAGTGGGAGCATGGCATGAACAGGTTGCTGAACCGAACGGGAGATTTGGTAGGGTTGCCAGCTGGTATGAAAAGCATTGAGATGAATGGATACCTTGGTTAAAGAATAGAGAGAATGGACATGTGAGATGGAAGGCCAGGTCATATGGTCTTGAGGAAGCTGTAGGACAGTGGTACAGGGCTGACAGGTGGTACCAAGTGGATGAAAAAGTAGGGCTTTAGTCAATGTCAGTTTAACCATTGTGTTTGTCTTACCAGGTGGATGATGGTCGCAACATTATCCTGTTACTGTATGTGGAGGATGAGCTTGGTATAGGTTCAAACATACAGGGTTTTGATGAGCTAAGGGTAAGGTTAGTTCAGTGGCATGTCATGAAGAATTTAGAGCAGCAAAATTCTTTGGCATGAGAGACATGGAAGATCACAGGTTGATTTTGTCTCCAGTGGGAGCTGATGTGAAGGTGTTGGTGAGGTTCAATACACAAGATGCAGAACCAGAGCACACCAAGGGCTAGAATGTTTAGTGTCTAAAATCACATGAGGTCTGGTATAGACCTAAGTTTGCCCAAGCAGTGGGTACTGTCAGAGAGTTAGGAGCCAATTTGGGGAAGTGGGTTCTCAGGTATTTGAGAGGGACCAGCAGTAGATATTCATGTTATGTAGGGTCAGGACTTCACTACATGGGTTTGTAGGTTCGGATGTGGCAGGTTACTCGGATGACAGGAGGTGCACCACAGGTTGTGTGGTGGTTGGTCTTCAAGGTTGAGCTTGAACTGAGGGATACAAGCCAGAAAATAAATTAGACAGGGTACAGGTACAGGTATAGGTATAGTGCAGTTGTTTATCTCCAAATAGGAGATTGTTAGGTTGTGGAGCTAAAAGCTTCACTAATGCAGACATTGGAGGAGGTTGCTAAAGTGTCACAGACACTGGCATCGGTCAGGCCAATCGACATCAGTAGGATTAGACAAGAAGATCAACCAACATTGGTTAGGGATCGGCCGGTGTCAGTCACCTCCAGGCAAATAGGGATTGACGTCGGTCGCCTGTGCGGTTTGGAACTACGAGTGTTACAGACAGTTAGTTAACGAACTAGTTGTTTGCATGATGAGAGCCAATTTTAGACTCAAAGCTGTGGATCTAATTATTGTAATTAGGTGTCTAATTATTATTTGCATGAGATCTATATAATAGACTCATGAGCTATATTGTAAGTTGTTCTAGTTTGAGTTGAGAAAAGTTAGCTCCTTCTGTGTGTGAAGTGAGCAAGGGTGTTCCTCCTAGTTTCACAATAGTGCCAAGCGTGGGTGCTAGTTTGGAGAATCAGAAGGGTTCTTCATGTATGTATGATCTTTGTCAGCAGGTGTGCATGGCTACGTTAGGAGATCTGCATGGTAAGTAAGATCATTGATCTGTAGGTGTATGTGGGTGCGGGATCTAGGTTTATAAGTGTATAGAGCTAGATTGATTTGCAGGTGTGCAAAATTAGGGAGGACAAAAACACCATAGGGAGCAGGATCAGGTGGGATCTACTTGGAGTACGGTGTGTACTCGGTCTAGAGCAAGAGAGGAAGGCAAGGTAGTTCCTTCCATAAGTAAGATCATTTGGGTTATAGGTTGTTGCATTTCAGGGGAGATCTACTTGAAGTACGATTGTGTACTTGGAGTGCATGGAGCACTGGTGTACTGACAGTAGTGGATACTGACTGGTTGGAGGTGAACACCAACTCTGTGTTTGAGTTGTGTAAATAATTCCACACTCTAAGTACTCACAAGTCATGAAGGAACTCAATATGTACGAGTGGTAAGAATCCATGAATTTATCACAAAAATAACTAACACTAGGCTTCATTAGACCATAAGAGAGAGCTTTGAGGAGAGAATTATTGTTCACTTGAGGTGTGGGAAGCCTCTGAGAGGTGGTGAAGAAGTGGCATCTTCTTTATTGTATTCTTTTCTGGATGAGTATTAATACAAGTTGTGTATTGTCTCTCATATTCTGTGTTGTTTTTGGTTTCTAGTTACTTGTTACTTCTGGTTAATTCTGCATCTTAAGTTGCTTGTATATGGTAATCAATTGTGCTTCCACGGGTTCCTAACAATATTTGGATATTGACATTCATGCCCCAGGTTCCTCTTGAAGTCTCTGAGATAATTTCACATTTTTAATAACTCAAATCTTGTCTTAGGGATATGTTCATCACTCAAATTGCCTTTCTCAATATGTTGTGAGTTAGTATGTCTATTGTGGTAGACTGTAGATACTTGTTGGAGTTTGAAGAGCTCCTATAGGTGTTCATTTATGAATTAATAATGTGTTTTATTGAACCATACTCTCCTTATGTTATATTATATCAATTCTTTGAGACCAAGTGCCATTCATCACTACAAGTTGGTTACTTTTGGTCATCTTAGCATAGTATTTACTTAGTGCCTCAGGTCAAAACCTACATGAGTTAAAAACCATTAAAACATCATCATCGATTGATCAAGAAACCATTTTATTTTATCAAGGCATTGCCCTTATACTTTGTCTACACAAGAAAAACCGTAAGACCTATCCATTCCTCAAAACACTCTACTATGGAAGGACCAAGTGTATGAGTAAAATATGATTTAGATAAGTTAAGGTAAAGTGTATCAAATAGAAATTTATTAACTTGTAAACATTGAACTCAAACTTTACTACACAAAGTGGCCTCACCATTGTCACATTGGTCTTATCTATTCTCCTAAACCTTAATGAATGTTTCAAATTATTTCAACCATCTTCACTTGAACACTTTCAGACCTATGTGGATTGAACTCAAACCATTGTTGGAGCCACCTATAAGTGAATATATTCTTTGAACTATATGTGTTGAATTGGTTGTCATAACCAGCTTCTAACCTTTGAAATAGCTCAATATTGTTGTCTTCACCTTGGAAGACTTATAAAAACTTTTAAACCTCCTCTTTTATTCAATATGACTGGTCAAGGCTTATTTTCACCTAACTGTAGGTGACAGTCATAAGGGAAACTGATTGTGTTTATGTTTTGGATCTTTGATCCAACCAATGTTAGTCTTGAGACTAAAAATTTAAAGAATAAAAAATCATTCATGCTCTTATATGTTTAAATTAAACATTTTATCCTTTTCCTAAATCCACTTACATGATAATATCTCTACAATAGGTGAAACACTAGTCTGTAACTTTAATGGTGTCCTCAACTAGCAAAATGAGATAGTCCAGATCATCAGTTCACCTTCACATGTGCAATTAAGACTAAAAACATTATGAAGAGCAAGGTCATGATTATCAATATCATGTACACAAATTTAATTACATATTATAATGCAAATAGAGAATAAACCTAAAGGTCAAGGGGATGAGCAAGAAAAAAAGAGTCGCTAGCACTCTTAACGATGGTTCATGAAGATCAAGTCACTAATCTTATGAATATTGCCATGAAGTTTTAATACATAGTGTATACACATAATATTTTCAAATTTTTACTTATTACTAACACTTTTCATCTTACAAGAACATGTCAAGTCTCAATATCTCTGAGTACATGTCATTAGGGTGCACCGGGAAAGGGCTGGGCAGACCATTGGTGCTTCATAAGATTGTTGTTCCTTTTGCCACTATCTCCTTAAAATGATGAACCCTAGGCTTGTTATTACATTTCCTATCCATTCTAGTCATTATCATGCTTTATTCCTTCATTTCTTGCCTTATTTACCTTTTTACCTATTCAGTACACTAGGTCAACCTAGTGTACTCTGCAGATACTTTAGTTATTTTAACTTGTTTGCATCCCAGCCAACCTAGCACAAACTTTAGGCATTAGCTTGATAATGTAATAGGTTGACCCGATCGACCTAGTACAACTGACATGTTTGAATTATTTTTAGCCAAGATACTACTATATATAAAATTTCATTTACCACCATTTCATAAGAGTCAAAAGAGAGCAAAGAATCATGCGAAGAAGTTCAAACAAACATCTGCTTATTGACCATTCTACTTGAGGAATAAATAATTTATTTTGGATCTCTGATCTTGTCTTCTGGAGAAGTCTTTTAGATGATTAGGTAGGTTGTGTAGCCTAGAGTTGATTTATCTTGGTTATCCTTACAAGCCACAATAATCTCTTGCAAATCACCTTGGCCAAGGGAGAGGTTGAGACTCGGTAGGTTTGTCTACAAAGGAAAGTATTCTTAACTTTATTTATCCTTTGTAAGAGTAGATAAATAATGTAGTATGTATTCTTCTCTTCCATGTATTAGGATTTTGTAGACATTTATGTGAGTATATGTTTCCTATCCATGTTTAGTTTAGTTGTTATTTATTTATTTTTTCTAACCCCCACTTTGTGCCACAAGCTTTGGTGTGTACTAGATTAGTTTACTTTTCTTATTATTAGAATAGTTTACTTTCTTCTTTATTAATATAGGTGAACATAAAATCATATGACTCTTTTAGGGTTGTTATGCGATTGTGTTAGACTATAGGCTTTGAAACCCTCTTAGCATGATGTGTTCTGACAAGTGATACTAGTGATCCCCTAATCAAGTACAAAAGATCCCCATATTGGTCATGCTCCCTCTTAACAAGTGTATACCTAATCAAAAGTGTAGGTGTGCTCTATCTTATCCGATCCAAGATTAATCATTGTGTATTATGCAATATTGATTGCGTATATTTTGGTGAACTTGACATGAATAAAATCCTTGGTGGATTTGTTCACTTTTATTTTCATTTATGGATTATTTTGTCATCATTTCTATCATATATTTTGACATACTAGTTTGATTCTATCGATCCAATTTTCTTCTTCTTTGTGCACAAAAATAGGCAACTGGATCGAGTAACTTGACCTAGTATAGGTTTTTAGCAATTTTTAAAGTACCAGTTTAGCCTATTAGGTCAACCCAATCAACTTAGTGTATTTACAATCACTTTTTAGTAGTTTCTATACAACCTAATCGATCAGTTTGACCTAGTACAGATTCCAATTTCTAGACTTTCAAATCATCCTACTAGGTCAACCAGCTTGACTTAGTACATTTTTAGACTTCCAATCTAACCAACTATGTCAACCAGGTCAACCTAGTGTATTTTTAACACTTTTTAAATAGATTTTTGTATTACTTGGTCGACCAACTCGACCTAGTTTGTATATTTTGGATCAACAATTTGTATCTCTATACCATCAAGGAGAGTTTATGTTCTTCAATATCTCTCTATTTTAGTACTTTTCTTTCAATTTTTTAGCTTTCAAAATTGCCTCTACATAGCCAACACGATCGACCTGGTCAACCTAGTTCTGTGTCTTGTTTGTTGTCTAAAACAACTAGGTTGACCTAGTAGGTTTTCTAGATGTTATTTTCAAAAGTGCTAGCTTGACAATCTCAACCTAGTTCTATTTGTTGTGCATATAGTGTTTCCACTATACATTATTTCAAAGCTAGAATTCACCTTATATGCTAATCACATTTTCCATTTCAGTTGTCTGCATGCTTAGAATAGTTCACATAGTCTAAATTAGGAGGTTTTTAATTAACTATGTATTTGCACTATTTTTATTTTATGCACACATGACCAAATCACTTAACATAAAAATGCACTTTAAACATTTGACTACCCCTGCAAACCTACTTGGATTTCATCACCAAGGGGGGAATTTGACTTGATACTCTAGTCAAGTATAAAGTGTGGTTAATAGTATATTTTGGTTAAACACCCGATACTCTTATCACTATGGTGTGTGAAGTGAGGGGGTAGGTCCCAATACGAAGCCTATATTATTGCCACTACAGTCCCTATCATATTAAACTCACCTTAAACCATCCATAGATTGTTATTTAGTACCTTATTTATAGCCAAATTTCTATCATTTACAATCATTCTTAATAATCTAACATTCTAGCTTGACCAATTAGCCAACTTTACTTTCCAAGTCGTTTGCTTGCTCTTTGCTCAACTGTGTGTGTAAGAACTTGCACTAGCTCATACTGGTGCAAGATTTTTGCTTTGGGTACACAAATTGGATTGAATGAAATTTGTTTAATTGATTTTTTTCTTACTTTCAAAATTTAATTTCTTGTATTAACTACAAATTATTTCACTTTATTTTCACAAATTGATTATCAGCGCTTTCTTTTTTTGTTTACTGTGCTAGGTCAACCGGGTTGACCTAGTATATTTTCTAGCCCCTTTACACTGCATTAAGTCAACCTAGTTGACCTAGTATTATTTTTAGACTTTTTCCTCTTTTTTCCTGTCTTTGTTCCCTGTATTGGGTTGATCCTAAGGAGCTAGTTCAGTTTCACATACCTAGTTTTTGCACTAGGTTGACCTAGTTGACCTAATTTAGTTATAGTCACTTTATGATTTATTGTTATCTAATCTTGCCTTTCCTCCTTCCATCATGGACTATCTATTTGGTGATAAAACTAAAAATCAATTAGCATATAAGATGGAATTCACCAATTGTAATAGGGTCACCCATAGAAAAAGTAGGGTTCCTTTTGAGAATGCTAGTAATGTTCATATTACAACCTGTACAATGAGTTATGGAAATCCTCATAATACCTATTTATAGCATAACCCTCTCTTCTTAGAATATCAATCTTAGTTATAATATACTCCTGAAATTCTTTTCTTTATCATAAAATGCCCTCAACATAGAGGGAAAGACCCTTCTACCATCTATAACCTCATGATTAGCCATCAAGTTAAAGAGTCTCATTCCCCTACTTCCACTTTCTCAACTAGATTTGGGGGTACTGATTTCTTTGCTTCTCAACCTCTCCCTTCAATCTTGACTCCTGCTTATGCTATGACATCTTCTTCATTAACTTTTTCTACCTCCATGCCTAGTATCTCAACTAACATGGTTAGTTATACATCTAGTGGGCCTCTTATAAGATCCACTCTCCTTAATCCATCCATTAGCTCATTGTTTACTACCCAAGGTAATCATGCTTGTAATGCTTATTCATCTCAACCATTTGTTAGTCCATCTTTTTCTTCACAAGCGAATTTTGCCACTAGTGATTCAAATTCTCATAGCTCTTCTCAAACTCATGTCAACACTAATAGTGGTACCCAATCCATTAATACTAACTCAAACACCAAAAATACTTATAATAACACTAATACTAACTCAAACACCAACACTACTTCTAGTAACACTAATACTAACTCAAACACCAACACTAATTCTAATAATACCAATCAAACTCATCAACTATTATTACAAACTCTCAATCAAATGAACACATTTCAATCTCATAACACAAATCAAATGATGATAATGTAAAACCACCTTCTCAATCTTCAAACACAACCATAACCAATGGCTTGGGGCACACATAACCAAAGTGTTCCTCCTCCCCCTCTTTGAGATTATCAAGGTAATCTCATTCCTTAACCTCCATTAGTCAATAAAGTTATAAAGCATTTACAAAATGAATCTCTTACTACTCAAATTGATAACATTGATATCAAAGGTATAATACCTACCATCTCTTATGACATATTAACTGATCCTACCCTTCATCTTAAAACATTTGGAAATATTTATAAGGATTGGGTCAAATTAAACACCTTTGTTGCTACCAAAATTCTTGCCAAAACCCTCACAGGTGATGCCTTAGATAGGTATAATCAACTTAAATCTCATTCCATCACTAGTTTGGAGAATTTAGTGAATGATTTAGTACAAGAATTCCAAACTAGTGATCTTCTTAAAAACACTTTGGCCCATTTCATCAATTGCAAACAACATGAAAATGAAACAACTCAAGCCTTTGTTAAATGATAGAAGACATCGTCAAACAAGTGTAAACATAACATGGAAGATGACAATCTCTTTCATCTCTTTACAAATGCTTTATTTCCTAAATTACAATATCGGGTCCATACCCTTCTCCACGTACCTTAGAGGAGGCCATTAACTAGGCTAAAAAATAATATTTCCTTTTGCATCAATTTGAGCCACCCCAACCTTCCATGAGTCCTCTTTAGTTACTTACAAACAAAAACCATAATATTAACAAAGATGGTTTTATCGATTCATATGATACCATTCACAATGTTCAAGTTGTCATTCCTACCCCTTCTTCAGAACTAATTCCTTCTCAACAATATACTAATCCTCATTTTTCATCACAAAACATCATTAATGTCCATAAACCTCTTTCCTTAGTTGTATTGCTTAAGCATCTACCTAGGCCTCTCCCTCAAGATATTGACCCTAATCATCCTATAAAAACCTGGTATGATCCTAGCAAGTTTTGTTCGTTTCATGCTAGTTGGGGTCACTCTCATGAGACCTGTAGATAACTTTGTAATTTAGCCATGGACTTTCTTCTTAGTCCTAATTTTGATCATGATGTTATCACTCACAAGCATCAACAAGCTTATGAAGTTTCTTTCAAGGACTACACAACTCATGATAAAACCCAAGCCTTGAATCAAGCAAATGCTCATTTAGCTATTTATAAAGATCCTTTACCTATCATCAACCTATTCAAGAAAACCAAGACAAACCCACCTCTTCTACCAATAATTTAGAAAGTCTTGTTGAACCCACTTCTAAACAAAATGTGGTTAGCATGACTAATATTCAAAGGGTGGTGGATTTCATTGATTCCCAACCTATCTACACTCCACCTCCTTCTAAGACATTATGTGTTATCCAAGATTATTCTCCAACTCATTTGAATGAGTTGGGGCAAGAAGATATTATAACCATTGATGATGATCCAATTTATGATTCTCCCTTGGATAACACATCTCATTCTATTTCTACTATTCTTCTATCACCTTCTAATAACAATGATAATCAATCTTCCAATGATAATCAACCTTTTATTAACATTTCTTCTAATTATCAAGATCAATCTAAATGAACTACTTCATCACCAAATGATTTACAACCTTCTAAACCTTCTCATTCTTATCAACACAAATTTTATTTCTCTTTGATTCCTCCTTCCAAATACCTCCTTAACCATTACGTAGCTATGTCTAACAATCTTCTCATGTTTTATGATGAGTGGGATCCCATTACAAAACTCACTAATCTCCCATATCAAATTCCATTTCTTGAGCTGATGAGGACATCTCCCTGAAATCAAAACCATCTTATGCAACTATTATTTGAGATGAATGTCCCTCTTCTTCCCTTAGCAGGATGGGATGTAGCCTTATCTAGTTCTGAGGATAGTATCTTAAAAAAAAGTGAAGAGATGTACATCAATATTGATGAAACTATTGACACTTCTTTTTCTTTGAGATTTCCCATCACATATATGATTCCTAATGAGATTTTATTTCATGTAGATGATCCTCCTTCATTTATTAGTATCCAAATAGGTGATATCCAAGTCAAATGAACATTGATTGATGAAGGTTTTGGCACTTGTGCTACTTCTCTTGATTTCATTAAAACCCTTACATATTCAGAATGAAATATTAAGTCTACCCAAAACACCTGGCAAGGATATGATATAAGGTAAATGCCTCCTCTTGGGGGTGTGTGTCTTCCTATTACTATCCCACCTGTTACCATTCATGTAAATGTGATGATCTTTAATTTCCCTCTTTCTTATAACATCTTATTTGGGAAGCCTAGACTCATCGTATGTGAGCTATCACTTCTTCCACCTACCAATGTGTTGAATTTCCTTATAATGGAGTCATTTATAGGATTCAAGGAGATACTAACCCTTGGAATTTTGATCAATTCTAAGATCATGGTGTTTTTAAGATTATTACTCTTAAGCCTTTACCTAGTATTCCATTTTGTGAATCATAGCTTTTCAAATTTCTTGTCAACTCAACTTGAGGTTACAATGGGCATCCTGGGCTCATTGGTAACATTCCTCCTAACCTTTTAGACTCTAATGATGATGAGCCCAATGAGATTAACTTAAGGATAAAAATTTTTGATCTCATGCCTCATCTCATCTTACAACTTCTGGCTTCATTGCAACCTTATTCTTGTAAACCACCTTGCGATGACATTCCCATAGTCTTATCCAAGATTAGGCATTCTATTCACCATGCTTCTTCTGGTGACAAAGTTATTCTAATTTGTGTCATTGATCTTCATATGCTAGATTATGATGATGGTTATTCTTTAGATGTTCCTTTATTAGGTGGCCTTCTCCAAGCCCATGATGCCAAGATTGTGTATTATCATTCTTCTTTATTTGAGTCTTTTCATGCATCTTTTCATGTTCCAACATATATAGTTCTTGATTCTTGCATTTTTCATCTTTATCATAGAGTAGAAATGGCACCAACACCTCCAGTTTTCAAGGATCCTCGTAGGACTATGCTCATGGATTGTGCTATGATCAGACCTTACCATTTTTCTAGGTTCATTGACTCTCATCATTGGTTCACTTTTGAGGTTAGTACAACCCTCCTTACACCTTCTATTGATCCCACTCCTCCCATAGGGGAATCTATGTTAGAACCAATTATTATTACTTCTACTATTGATGAGCCTACTTTTACTTCTTCCATTAGTACTCCTTCTATTCAGCCTACTTCCATTCATTTTCCCTCACCACCTTCTCTTGGTGATGGATTGCTTCCTTTTCCCAAGATGGATCCTTTTCCCACCAAATGGGCTGATGATACATATGCTTCTTCATCCATGCCTATTACACCTTCTTCTGTGAGTGTTTCTCCTAAGAATACTCATAAGCATATTTATTACTTCCATGGGATAGATAATCACTCTTCTACCCATTGTCATAAGTTACAGTAATATATTGGTACCTTGCATCATTCTTCCCTATCGATAGACATTACAATACCTCCCTCAAATATTCTTCCTGAACATATACCTAAGTATGGTGAGAAGTACTGTCTATGGCACCAATGTAGCACACATCACACTGATCATTACCGTATCCTTTAGCAACATCTTAAGGATCACTTTATAGTTATTCCTGGACCTTCTACCATGCCTTCCATAGGTTATTCTCACAAGAAATCTCCTCTTTATTCTATGATTACACCTCATATGGTCCATTCACCACCTTTTGTGCATCCACTTGTGGGTCCTTCTCTACCCATAGGCCCTCCTTCACCTATAGATTCTTCTCCATCGGTGATTCCAACATTTCTCATGGATAATGTTCCCATGCATTCTCCTGACCATCCTTCACCTAATTCCCCTCATAAGCATGATCTAATGAGTATTCGTACTTTTTTAGAGGAGATTAGAAAAGAGGTATTTGCCTAGTATTCAGCAAAAAATGATGAGACATTAGCAATAGTTCATATCTAGCTTCATAAAGATTTATCTGATGTCTTAGATAATGTGTGTGGATAGATTTAACAATATTTACGAGCAAATGCATGGTGATTTCTCATTTACATTTGGATTAGACATGTGCTTCAATCTTATTTTTATCTATTTTTTGATTTTATCATTTGACACTGTGTTAAATTATTTCTTAGATTATATCATGTTTCTCCTTCTTGTTGTACTATAGTTAGCTTATGTTTTTGGTTTTACATTTTGCATCTACTTGTCTTTTCCTTATCATGGTTATTTTTCACTTATCATTGCTTTCTTTTCCTTTAGATTTTTTCTCAAAACTCTTCCCTTGTATCTTCATGATTGTTTGTTTTCTTATCTTTATTTTTCATAGATAGTTGTCATGGTGATTTGGTTATATCTAACCCATTCCATTTGGTTATTGTCTCCATTTACCATGTGATCAGTTAGCAAACAATATTTATCTTTACTATTTCCTTTCACCCATCCACTTTTAGATATCCTTTTTCCTTCTTCCTTTTCTATAAATTAAGCATATACATGATTGAGACTTGAGATCACATACTTGTTCATTATCAAGCCTAAGTGTCTTAGTCAGTTTTTTGTCTTAGGTTACTTAGCTTCCTTTAGCCTTAGCCTACAACTCATTCATGTGTATCACTATCTCTCTCATGTTTGGGTTTTCCAAATCCATATGGCAGAGGAGTCTTAAAAAGCCTTAAAAAAAAAGTTAAAATCCAAATCATTTAAACAAAAGGAAATGATATCAAAAAGGCAAAAATATTCTCAAAAGTCAAATCACACTAAAAGATGTGATTTAAAGCACATCTCCTTCTTTTGGTCAAAGCTCAAACTCTACAGTTGGCCTCATGATAAAACTGAGGTCCTTTTAGGTGTGGTAGGACTAATATATTGGAAGAGGAGAATTAAAAAAAAATATCTTAGTGTCTACCTAATTTCTCATGCTAGTACCCAATATTCATAGTAGACTGACCAATCTATAAAGGGTCTTGAGGAGTAGGGAACACATCATGGGGAGGTAGGTCCATTTTAATTTTATTTGTACCAATCTACCTTCATGAGTTAATCTTAGTAGTACACTTATCTACTTGCAAATCTTTGTGTCTATAGGGGATAGGT
>JARHVA010001512.1:2317500-2340000 GCA_037957365.1 Torreya grandis
CAGGCATGAGTATCAGTGTTGCTAAATGAGGTAAACCCATATGCCCTAGCACCTATGCCACTAGATGTGTCTCTCTCCACCATGTATAGTGCCCTATCACCTTTCTCCTCTCTAGAACTAGTCTAACTATGTGTTAGCTCTCCCAGATAGTCACTAGCTGCTCATACGGTTACCATACTATGTCAGTATATCTCACCATATATAACACTATCACATCGAGCATGGCTCATGCTACCTAGTCCTCCCTCTATCTCCTCACCTGAGGTGACCTATTATCAACCACATGGGGTAACCTAATTAGATAATACATAGAAAATATCTCATATATCCATGTTATTAATAATATGATTAGTCTCATGGTCTTATGTCCTTTGACCCACATCTCAAATAGATCATGAAAAAGTTAGACCCACATGACAGAGCCCAAATTATATAGCACTCCCTCCTCTAGCATCATCCTATTCAAGGCTATAATGTATAGTGGTAATTTTCCATTTGACTTATGATAAAGAACTTATTGTGTCACAAAGCCTATCACTACCTTCTATAAATCTAAAATTTATGATATATACACATCATCCACACTCACTCTCCACCTTGGCAATAACATCTCTAACCCTGTAGGCCACATGGCCTCTCCTCTATGTTATTTGATATCCCTAAAATCACTAGTGCTCCTACTTTGTGAAGTCTGAGGATGACATGGATATCTTTTAGTGTGATAGCCACCTCTATCACATCCCCATCCACTTCCCATTTGAAGGTTTGTAGCAGTTATTCCTAATAACTAAGGAACATGACCAACACATCTGCACTTAGGGGGATCCCACACATATCCATTATACCTCCTAGACCTATGGCTACAAATCTTGATCTATCTCCATCTATCAACCTCTCTAAAAAATCTGGCAATCATGACACATCTGGTAATCTCCAAAATTGTAGTTGTCTCTACAATCAAGAAATAATAAAGGATGTATTAGTCCCTTCATGTCATGCATAATCACAATACATTATTTATACATTCTATCTTTAATAATAAAACAAGCCTTCTCTATTCATTTTTATCCTATTTTGGTTCCTCTTGCCCTTCTTTGGTCATTTGGAGCCATTCGAACCCTCTTTTGGCTTTTTGCATGCTTTTTTATACTTATTTTGGCTCTTTAGTCAATCTAGTTTGACCAAAATTTCCTTATTTTTGTCTTATTTTATCCTAAATTTCTTAATTTTCCTTTTATCTTCTTCTCCCCACTGTTCAAGTTCCATTTTAGCCCTTACAGACTAACTAGACACCTTTTCACTTAGTTTCAGCTGCCAGAATACACTAGGTCAACCTACACCTACTAGGTTGACCATATGGATTTTCACCCTAATTCAACCTATTAGGTTAACTTGGTTGACCTTGTAGGTTTAGCATGCCAACCAAGTGTATTTTGCTAAAAATTTGTCTTTTTCTTGCTTTTTCCGTATTTCCTTCCAACCCATTTCCCGTATTCCTATCTACTACCCTTATAACCTAATTTTGTTCATTTTTAATATGTATAAATGCTTAAAATAAAATTTTATCAAAAATTCACTTAATTCAATACAAATTTCAAAAACTTGTTTAAGATTCTTGGTTACATACCTGTAGTACACCTACTCTCACTCTTAGGGTTCTCTCTTGCCTAGTATGTCATTCCCTCACCATCCTAGCTTGTTTTCTCTCTAGAGGTCTTTTTCTCCTTTTTTATAAATCAAAATAAAAAAATGATCTCTTTTTCATATTTAAAACCACTTTTTCAAAATTCAAAATTTTTAACTCTTTTCCTTCAAATTCCCTTGTTTTACTCATGTCTTTATTTCTACTTATCCATTTTACAAACCATAAAATACATTAGATTCATGATGATGCAGAGATTATTTTCCACCATCATATGCCTATCTTCCAAAAAACTTGATTTTTGGCTAGTTTTTGCACTAAATTCTATAGGTTCACCTAATGTGCTTTACATTGGATGCCTTCACTTTCTTACAGTCTTCTTTTTTATCTATGACACTCAGGTAAGTTAAAGGTATGTGTTTTTCAATTTAGTCCTTTCATTTATCTTTTTTTCTTCCTATTGCACCATACTTATCATCATCATTATGTGTTATCATGTTCTATCTCCAAATCACCATCCCGTGTTGCACTTATGTGACACATGATGAACTTTGGCTGGGGCATATATACACATAATATTTTCAAAATTTTAATGGTTAATGACACCTTATATCTTAGAAGAACCTATCAAGTCTTAATCTCTCTGAGTGCATGCCTTAAGGGGTGCGCCAAGAAAGGTGTGGGCAAATCATCAATGCTTCATAAGATTGTTGTTCTTTTGCCACTTGATATCTACACACTAGCTCCCTAAAACCATGAACCCCAGGCTTGTTCTTATCTTTCCTATCTATTTTAGACATTATCATGCTTTATTCCTTCATTTCTTACCTTATTTACCTTTTAAAATATTCAATACATGAGGTCAACCTGGTCGACCTAGTGTATTATAGGGACACTTTAGTTATTTTGACTTATTTGCATCTTGACTGACCTAGCATAGACTTTAAGCGTTAGCTCAAAAATGTACTAGGTCAACCTAATCATCCTAGTAATTTGATATGTCTAAATGATTTTTATGAAATATACTACTATATATACAAGTTCATTTATCACCATTTCATAGGATTCGAAAGAGAGTGAATAATCAAGTGAATAAGTGTCAATAAACATCTGCTTATTGACCATTCTACTTGAGGAATAAAGTTTTAGAGTTTAATACTTTATTTTGGAGCTCTGATATTGTCTTATGGAGAAGTATTTTGGATGCTTAGGTAGGTCATGTATCCTAGAGCTGATTTATCTTGGTTATCCTTACAAGCCAAAATAATCTCTTGTAAAGCACCTTGGCCAAGGGAGAGGTTGAGATTTGACAGGTTCATCTACAAAGGAAAGTATTTCTAACTTTATTTCTCCTTTGTAAGAGTAGATAGATAATGCAGTATGTATTCTTCTCTTATATGTATTAGTATATATATATATATATATATATATATATATATATATATATATATATATATATATATATATATATATATATATATATTGACATGAGTATATGTCTCTTATACATTATTATTTTATTTGTTGTTTATTTGTTTTGTTCTAAACCCCACTTTGTGCCACAAGCTTTGGTGTGCACTAGATTAGTTTACTTTTCTTGTTATTAAAATAGTTTAATTTATTATTTATTAATATAAGTGAACACCAAATCATAGGACTCTGTTAGGGTTGTTTTGTGATTGTGTTAGACTGTAGGCTTTGGAACCCTTCCTAGCAGGATGTGTTATGACAAATGATAATAGTGATCCCCTAATCGGGTCTAGAAAATCCCCATAATTGTCATGCTCCTACTTAATAAGTGTATACCCAATTGGAAGTGTAGGTGTGATTTATCTTATTTGATCTAGGATTAATTCATTGTACATCATGAAATTATGATTGCATACACATAGTGAGTACTACCACCCACCAAGTGCACTTGATCTGACTCAACTCCTCCTAGTCATATCAAACTAAAATTGATTGACCATTTTAGCTTGTCCAAGAGAATGATGGGAAAGATAGGATAGTTTTGATCATTTTTAAGTCTATAAAATATACCCAAGAATGAAATTGGACCATATAAATCCAAAAAGACACTCCTAAAGTCACCACACATGCTAAATGTGTTGTACAGGTCGTACAACTACTTAAAACTACCTAATCTTCTTACTTTCAACATTCCACATGTAGTTATCAGTCCAAAACTACCATCTCTAACATGAATTTGACATATAAGATGTTAGATATGATTTTGAAACATTTTTCCTCTATGGGAAACCTATACAAGTTCAATAAATGACCCAAAAGTGACCTTTAGATGACATAAGACTAATTATAAACAAATATGACAAAGATAAACATATGTTAGACCTTATTAAAGACCATAGGAGACATTTTACACCCTAGGGGACTCCTATAACAAGTTTGAATATATATGGGTTTGACCTAATTTGACTTGTGGTCAAATTAGTCAACATTTTGGTAATTTCTTAGGGGTGGCAAGCTAGTTGTACCAAAGACTAGTAGCCTTCTCCTATCTATTGGACTACAAAGTCATATATACACCATATAGACACTTAATTACCTTTGAAACCACACCAAAAAAATAGAAAACAAACACGCAAGAAAACACACCAAAGCAAACACATATGTCTTCTCAAGAAGACTTAAGGAAAGCACACACAACATAAGCAAAGACACACCTATACTAGTATATACAAGACCTCAAACACTTGAGGTGAAAGACAATTCATCATTTCTTCAACTAGGGTCAAATATAGTACCTCTTACATCCTTACTACTCCATGAAAGCAATCCATCATGTGAAACATTCTTATCAATAAACACTTGCTTGTGGTGATGGTCAAATGACTTACCATCCTTAGGTCTTATACTAGTTACAAGTATGTCACTTGGAGATCTCAAAAATGTTCCATACTATCCTCCAAGAATCTTGTTTGGCTTTACAATTTGCTTACCTTCTATCATGTCTATTTAGCACTTCTCAAATTAGAAATTGGGAGTGATCAAAGTTGCTTCAAATTCACACTCTTATTGAACATGATGTACTTGAAATATAGGACCATCAAGTTTCTCTTCTTTCTACTCTATCATAACTGAAAGTGGTACATCCTTAGGTTGACATTTGGACTACTCTTCAAACATAAACATTTTTGCCTTGATCTCATCTGACTACTTCATGATTGTAACCTTCCTAACAGTGACTAGACATTCATCTTCATGCTTAACAAGATAATATCCTTCATGCTTGTTAGGCTCATCAAAAAACTTATTTTTAGATTCATGTTTCTTAGAAAGGGGACTAGACTTACTTAACTACTCAAATTCTTTAATTATGGCATGGAATTAGTGTCATAGGTCATCTTATTCTTCATGGTTATCATGTTCATAGACTCCTCCATCTTGTGAAGGTAGAATGGCATACTTTGTTCATCATCTTGATCTACCATGCTTTTAAAAACATCATCATCATGTAAATTAATAAGTTAATTGCTCTCAACAGCTTGTGAAAAATAATCTTCAATGCTTACCTCAGATTGTCCATCACCTACCTCATGGATGATGTATGTGCTAATATAAGTTTGATCAAATAATGTGTATTTATAATATCCAAAAATTTCATCACCATAATCATCTAGGAAAAGGTCAGAGATACCTTCAAGGTTATAAGATGCTCCATCATCCATAACAGACTCCTTTTGATCAATGATGACATAATTAATATTAGAGCTTGCTTTCACAGAGGGCTCAATATGAAACTTAGCCAATGGTTGAGTTTTAATGGTTACCTTTGTTCCATACCTTGTTTTTCAGGCCAAAAAGGACCAATCAACTAAGAGGTATCCTCTGAGAGGTAAGTAGCAAACTGAGCAAGCAAGTTAACCACTACTATATCTTGAAGGATAGGGAAGCTTAGACAATCATGAAGGAAAACTCTAATTTTTTTGACTAATCACACTAATATAGTCTATGTCCCATCAAGTTGTAGCACTCCCTTATTATATGGTTCATAGTTCAAACCTAATTTATCTACCACAAGCTTGGGCATCACTGAGGTACTAGCTCCACTATCCATAATGCAATTATGAATAAGCTTGTTTCCCACAATGAGAGTGAGATAGAAGGGTGGAGGATATTTAGATTTGGAAGAGGGTTCAATAATGTGTGTGATAGAATTGGTGAGGTCAAAATTACCATGGCTTGATGGTTGAGGACGAAGGTGGATTTGAGATAGATGTTCTTGAAGGAGCTCTTTTTGATTGGTCATGTCGATCACTTCCCAAAGAGAAATAAATATCCTAGAACTATTAAAAGAATATAAAATATTCAAAATAGGATCAAACACCTTTTTTTTCATTCTTTAATACAAAGAAGTGCCTTGAACTTGAAGCATTAGATTACTTTGATTCACCCTTCCAACGTTTTGATTTCAAGGCTATGCAGAAGTTGTAGGGACTATCACACTTGGACTCACACCTTGTTAGCTTGTAGGATGGTTACTTGAACTTGTGTCAAAACCATAATCATCTCCTAAATCCCTCCTCTTGGATTATTATTATATACAACTAAAGCATTTTGATTGATAAAAAAGGTGTCTTTCACTATAAAATTTTCATGGATCACTTTTTGGAGTTACCACCCTTCATTTTCTTGCATGTAATTCTCATCTTCTACTAAAAATTAAGGAGTGAATCCTTATTGGGATACCAAATCCTATTATCTATATTCATTTGCATCAATGAATTATCCTTGTTGTCATTCTTATCTTTGTACCAAGTTACTATGAACTAGGATCATTGCTCTTGTGTTAGAGGTGGAAGTTGGGTTATATGCATTGGGTGGCCTATTGAAGTTAGGTTATCCTTTCCCTCTACCTTGACCATATTTTTAAGTGGAAATATATTTACTCTTTGAGGATAGTGGTAGGGATTTTTATTAAATCCATACTATATATTGAGTTACCTAACTTTAACCTCTAAGGCCTTGGACCTTGCCTCCCAATCAATAGTATCTTCTACCTTCATAAGGGCAGATTTGGACTTGGTATTTTCATTTGGGAATTGAGCAACACTTGGAGTATAAAAAGACATGTTTGGCATAATGTGTATGTAAAATTTTGGAGGTAATTTTCTAGCTTATATTAGGCCATTCTCAACTCTAATGGCTAGGTCATATGCTTCAGGTAAGGTGTAACTACCCATGGACTACAACATGGTGGCTATGTGAGTTATTATAGCCCTTAGATATGTAGGGAAAACAAAACTTGTAGGTGGTCTTATGGGGGGAGGAAACCTATGCCAAGTCCTTTTAAATCTCTCATTAAAGTCATGCATAGTCTCCTTAGGACCCCTTTGAATTATATTGAGATTATGAATGATTGATGTGTGATCACTTTTATCCTCAAACATTGATGTCAATAACTCTATGAAATTATCCCAAGTCGTGATATATCCTCTAGGCAATGTCTTATACCAGTCAAGTGATTTCCCTCTAAGGGACATAGTAAGTAGTCTAATGGTAATATTTACCTTAGTAACATTATGAAATCTAAAAAAGTTAGATATGTCCCTAATATGATCATTAGGGGTAACATGACCTTCCCCATTAAATGTGGGAACACTCTTGGTAGTATTAGGAGGTATATCATCATAGGCATTGAGATGGATTAGATTTTTAGTGTTAAAGGCTGGGAAGGCATGTTACCTAGCCATATTATACTCAAGTTCCTTTTCACTCTCTTGATCTTCTTGGATTTCAAAGTCTTCTTATTCTTCAAAGGTCAAGATAAGCCAAGGATGTTGAACTTCAAGAGGAAGTTTAGGTTGAAAGAGTGGTTTTATGGGGTTGATACTTTTACTAGTAGTTGACCTAGTAAGGACCATGAATTATGAATAAACAACTGATAAAACTTGGTCTATAACTAGATATTACCTTGAATGGAGTTTCCAAATGTTGATTAGAACACCATATGGAGTTGTGATGTTATCAATACCAACAGTTACCTTGAAAAGATATCTTTAAGACAATAGTCCCATCAGGCATGCCAAAATTGTTGTCACCAAATATTTCACCCTAGATATAGTTTTTCAAGCCTACTCTAAGATTTGGGAAACATTGGATTACCTTTAGGCCTGTGGGTTGCCTATAACATAGGTAAACCTCTAGTTTTAAGGGCTAGCTCCCTAGATTTCTCTTTGCTTGATTATCACCTACACTACTTGCTTTCTTGGATGAAAATGGATATAAATAACATGGAAATAAAATAATTTAATGAGGTGATACACTATAAATATCTCCACTATACTACCATATAATTTCATTAAGAAACATGACTCACAACAATAACCTCAAAATCCTAAATTGCTCTAACATTAGTATTTCAAACATGAAGGTGATATGCATTGAAATACTCAAGGTGAGTGAACAAAAGGTCAGATTTTAGACACTAAGGCTACTCTTTACACTTAAATATATACAAATTAACTTGAATACACTTCATGTGACCTATTAGAGTGGAAACTACTTGCATCAAACATGGAAGAGTAAAGAAAAGGCAAGGATAGATGCTTATCACTAAACACTTCACTACACACCATTTCACACACTTAGACCAGATATCTTGTGAACTCAAAACCAAATTTAAAATATTTATTTCAAATGTGAAATATAGTATCAGAATAGCAGGGCTTTTCCATACCAAGTGTGGATTCCCTTACAAAATCCAAAATGGCTT
The DNA here is from genome assembly GCA_037957365.1 of Torreya grandis. Taxonomy (NCBI): domain Eukaryota; kingdom Viridiplantae; phylum Streptophyta; class Pinopsida; order Cupressales; family Taxaceae; genus Torreya; species Torreya grandis. The sequence continues at coordinate 2,325,879 of JARHVA010001512.1, forward strand.
GCATTTATAGATCATGTGAGAGGAGAGAGAAGGGAAGTGGAAAGATCATGAGGATAAATATAGAGACATGAAAACTAGTTACATTGAAATATAATGGAGTTGGGTACATGCCATGAAAGTCTCTTTGGACAAGTGTTTATATAAAGCATGAAAAACTCCTTAAACTGGCATAGGGTCCTCAAATGGCCTTTTTGAAAACTACCTTCATGATGAGACATCTCTTAACTGCTCAAAACTAAACTATGAAGACTTGACACATATGCACTATCTTATGGAGGTTTGAAACAAGATATAACATTCATCATGTGCATCCCTAACTGATATCCCTCTTCATGAAATTTGTACTCATCATCTACAGTCATTTATTGGTCTTCTAGGCCTCATTATTCACATTTGTCATCAAAGTGGCCTTCAATTACTGAACCAAATCCATGTAATAGGTTTTATAAACGTTTAAAATTTCCTTTTTTCTTCTACTCCATGAATTAGGCCTTAAAAAGATCCAAAACCAAAATTCTCATCTTCTCACTAGGCAGTCACTTGTCATTTTCACTATCTATATAAGATTGTCTGTGATGAATAGTGTAGTATAGGACATTTTGAACTTAATTGAGGTGATAGGTTATTATATGGATTTATAATAATTCCCTATATACCTCATTCAATAGTGTTCATCTATAAAAACTAGGGTATAGACCAATTGGGTGTCTAGGAGCCTAAGATAGTCTTAAAAAACTATAAATAAATTTCCAAACCATACTACCCATATTGAATGCATCTCCTTTCATATTTTATCCATTGGGTCAAAACTAAGGTTTTAGAGGGTTTTACTTCTTAGGGATGATTCATAAAAATGAGATGTCCAACCCTTAAAAAAATTCCACAATTCTTAAGCTCATGGCCCTACTCTATTAACCATATCTCCTTGAAGTACCATGTAATGTTCACGTATAGGTATGATTGTTTTCAAATGGCATATCAAACTTTAGAATGCATTTTGTGTACCCCCATGATGGAATTAGGTTAAAATGACCAACTTGTGTTGTTCCTCTACAAACCAATGGTTATATCTCATCCTAAACTTCCTATTTAATTTAATCAATGTTTTTGGAATGGTTCCATGGTTTTATAAGTGAATTTAGACCCTTTTAGGGTTTTGGTCTAGTTCTAGGCCTAATAGGCCTAACTCTGCCTAACTACCCATGACCACCTCTGAGTGGTTTAAAAAATTTATGAATGATTCTACACCTTTTTTTACCCTCATTACAACTCTTCACACCTTTATACAAGGTTCCAAGACTTCCTATCATACTCTCTTACCATCTTCATGCCAAACCTATAATTTTCACCTTAACTAGGAGTACCCACTATTTGAGATAGAACAGAGGACATATCCCTTATTTTCTTATCAAAACTAAGGATATGAGAGGTTATATTAGTTCATGATTACTTTATACACCAAATTTCAAGGTTAGATCACACCCATAGACCTCTCAACATCACAAATATCTCAAGACTAGCTTCTCAAACCTAGTGACTATGTAGGGTCTACAACCTCAGGGTAAGTGTGGAGTTAGAGTAAGTATTTGCTCTATTTATCTTCTCTAAGAGTCTCATGAAGTTAAAATTACTACTTTGGGAGTGGTCTCCACATTTTCACCATCATATATCTCTACCAACCTTCTCAACTCACATCTTTCCTTTGCTAGAGCTAGTCTACAGTTAGACTGTATGTGCTTATTTGGGTGGAGTTAGAGGTTTCCTGTAGGTGTATGTTCATGTTTGGAAATTTAAATTAATAACATAGGTTAATTTTGAAGTACTTGATATAGTTTCATACTTTTTTTAACTCAACTCTTATCTTATGGCTATGTTCATCATTCAAACTACCTTTCTCAATATTCTATGAGTTAGTTTGTCTACTATAGCAGAAGGTAGATACATGTAGACGTGCATTAGGTAGAGTTATAATATATCATATAGGTTCTCATCTATACATTAATACTATGTTTCATTTAACCATCCTCACCTTATGTGAGTTCATATCATGCTTTGAGACCAAGTGCCATTCATCATTGCAAGTTGGTTACTTTTGGTCATCTTAGCATAGAATTTACTAAGTGCCTCAAGTCAAAACCTACTGAGTTATAAACCATTCAAACATCATTATCTATTGATCAATAAACCATTTTATTTTATAAATGCATTTCCCCTATGCTTTGGATACATGATAGAAATCATAAGACATGTCCATTCCTCAAAACACTCTACTATGAAAGGACCAAGTGTATGAGCAAAATGTGATTCAGTGAAATTAAGGTAAAATGTCTCAAATACAACTTTCTAACTTGTAAACATTGATCTCAAACTTGACTACACAAAGTGACCTCACCATTATCATAGTGGTATTCTCTATACTCCTAGACTTCAATGAATGTTTCAAATGAGTTCAACCATCTTCACTTCAATAATCTCACACCTTTGTGGATTGAACTCAGACCATTGTTGGAGCCACCTATAGTTGAAGATATTCTTTGAACTATATGTGTTTAATTTGATGTCATAACTAACTTATAACCCTTGAAATATCTCAATTTTGTTGTCTTCACCTTGGGAAATTTCTCAAAACTTTGAAACATCCTCTCTTTTTCAACATGACTGGTCAAGGCTTCTTTTCACCTGATTGTAGGTGATAGTCATAAGGGAAACTGATTGTGTATATATTTTTGACCTTTCACCCAATCAATGTTATTATTGAGACTAAAAATTAAAATAAAAATTGATTAGGCATGCTCTCATATGTTTAAATCAAACATTCTATCCTTATCCTGAAGCCACTTACATGAGAATAACTCTACAATAGGTGAAACATTGGTCTACAACTTCAATGGTGTCCTCAAATAACAAACTGAGATAGTTTAGCTCATCAGTTCACCTTCACATGTGCAATCAAGATTGAAAACATTGTGAGAATTAAGGTCATGTTTCTCAATATCACGTACACAAATCTAATTACATATAACAATGCAAACAAAGAAGAAACATGAAGGCCATGGGGATGAGCAAGAAAAAAAGAGTTACTATCACTCTTAACAATGTCTCATGAAGCTCAAGTCACCAATCCTATGACTATTTCCATGAATTTTTAGTTCACAGGTATTAATACCACCCATCGAGTGCACTTACTCTAAGTCAACTCCTCATAGCCATACCAAACTAAAACTAATTTACCATTTTAGCTTGTCCAATATATTGATAGGAAAGATAGTGATGCAGGAGCATCTACAATATCACCATGGAGGACTAGTTACAAATGCAAATGAAGTTCTAGTGTGAAAATTCAAATTCTGGTTTTCCCTCCAAATTGTGAGATTTCAAATTTTCACCTTAAAATTAAATGTAATGGTAAAAAGTGAAAAGTGAAAAGGTGAAAAATGATGGTTAGGCTATTGAGGAAATAGGGGGAAATTGTTGAAACTATTTTCAACCTTAGAATATTGTTAAAACTTAAAAACAGTCTTTTGTTTGCCTTAAGCCCAATTTGGGCGTAGAAGTTAGAAGGAAAGTTCTTGAAAAGAGAAAAAAAGAGAGAATTCAGAAGATAGAGAAGAAGAGAGGATGAGAGGGGCGTAGAAGAAAGGAAGGACAGAGAGGAAAAGTCCTCTCATTCAAGGGAAAGAAGATGGAATGAAGAAAAGAGAAGAAAAACAGTGAGGGAGGACCTCACTCAAGAGTTGTTAAAGTTAAAGAGAAGGAGCAAAGAATGTATGAAGGAGAAGAAAAGGCTTTGAAATCCATGGGAAATTGAATCTAGATATTGATATTGACCTGTAAGTCTTCTAGTTGATCAAGAAAGAATGAATGTATTTGTTTCATATATGGTTTCTTAATGAATTTTGGTGACAGGCCTATGTATGTGAATGTGTGTGATGATTTTCTATAAGAATATTGTGAAAGACTGATTATTTTGTATGTTGGGAACAATATAAAAGTGTTATTATGTGATCAAGAGGTTTTAAGGAGTTTGGAAGTGCTTTGAATGTCATAAAAAGCCTAAACAGGGTATTTAGGCCTATATACTACAGCCCACTGTCTTAAGAAAATCCATGTGAAAATGTTTGAATAAGGTTCATTTTGACATAAAGATAAGTCTATAATTAAATTATAAATATAAATGAAGAGGAAACAATCTTATAAACCCCTTTGATATCTCAAAATCTCCACAGTTGAAATTCAGGCTTGTAGGTGGCAATATATAGTCAGTGATAAGACATTGAATGTTTTGCATAGTAGATTGATTGTTAAACTCATCCCTTGATATGAGTATGTGAATGGGGGGGGATCATTTAGATGTTGACATGTTTATATATCACCTTGAAAGGCCTATGGACCATTGTGTTTAAGAAGACAAACATGAACCCTGCTGACTGTCATGAAAATACAGTCAAAGACAACTGAAATGTTAAGCATTAGAAGGTACAGAAGGTTGAAATGACCAAGGTGATTATTGGAGAAGGTGTAGGACACTAATAAATACCCTATAAAAGTGATTGGAATCCTTGAAACAAGCTAGAACACTCCCAGCAAAATTAATAAGCTCTCAGCCTGTGACAGTCATGGGAAAATCCTGAATTAAGATAAAACCCTTAAAATGAGTTTTAATGCTTGAAAACTCTTGAAACTTTTTAATCTGAACCTTGATGATGTTATAAAACTGTTGGAAGTAGTTTCAAGGTGCTAAAGTACGGATAAGTATGGAAAAAGTCAACTGTCAAGTGAGACCTAGGTGCATGTGAAGGGAAGAGTGTAGGCCAATAGAGGAAAAGTGGATTTCTCCAAAGAAGTGCCATAAAAAATGATTGATTCACTTGAAAGAAGATAATGGGTATCTTTAATGATGCTTTGTTTGGTTATAAAGTCCGTACTTTACTCTGGACAAGACGTTTTGCACAAAAGGAGGGCTAATTAGAACAGGGCCTAAAGAAGAAAGTACAATTCCGTAAAAAGTAACCTCAGGAGATTTTTCAGTATGTTATAGAAGGGCTTAATGGGTATCCATAAATTGTTTTACATTCATGATTGAGCTAACCTAAAAGGAGTTATGGCCAATACATAGGGAAAACAGGGCTACAAGGAATGATTAAACTAAATAGGCCTTTCATGAGAAATTAGCTCACAAGTTGATGGTACAGAGCTGTGTAAGATCAGTTTTCATCCGATAGGATGGTTTTGATCATTTTCAAGTCTATCAAATTTTCCCAAGCATTGAATTTGACTATAATTATCCCAAGAGACACTCTTGAAGTCACCACATGTGCCAAATGTGTTGTACATGTTGTACAACTACTTGAAGCTACATAAAATTACCTAATCTTCTTGATTTCAATGTTATACCTATAGTTATCAGTCCAAAACTATCATCTCTAACATGAATCTGACATATAGGATGTTATATATACTTTTGAAACATTTTTCCTCTATGGAAAACATGTACAAGTTCAATAAATGACCCAAAAGTTACCCCCGTATGACATAAGACCAACTATAGACAAATATGACAAATATAAACTTATGTTTGACCTTATTAAAGATAATAGGACACATTTTACACCCTAGGGAACCCTTATAATTTTTTTGACTATATATGGGGTTGACTTAAATTGACATGTGGTCAAATTAGTCAACAGGACCCTAGGAATTTATGATATAATGTGAGATATTAGAAATTAAAATCCATGTTTAGTGTTGTACAATGGCTATGAATATTGGGGTAAATCCCTCACACCACAATGTATGTAAAATATATCACCATTTAACCCATAATAATAGTCACCAAATAGTGTGAAAATTGTTTGAAAATAATTTCTAAAAATAAGATCAAGCAAATATAAAATAAAGAGAAAATAAAATTGAAATATTTTTGTGTATAAATATAAAAAAAAATCAACCCAAGGTCGAAAGAAAGATTTTTTGTTTTGGATTAAATCCAATGTTGAATAATATTGGCTTGTTGTGTGTAAGATTTATATCTAAGGTTGAAGAATTTTGTCTTTCAATGTTAAGAATTTATATAAATTTGAATGAAATCCTAAGACAAAAATCAAGCAAACAAGTAGTATTATGATCACCTCCTCATGTATTTTTATATAAGTTACTTGAATGAAATCTCATCACTCTTTCTCCACTAATGTAAGTGGACATGTCTAGACCAAAATCTATTTTTTGATGGAAATACATGTTGTTATTACCATAGATGTATTGGACATTATACAAATAGTTTTTCAAGATCAAGCATAATATTAAAGATCTTATTGATGAGAATATCATTGATATTGACACGTTTTCTTCAAGAGGCTAAGCCAAAAACAAATGAAAATTCAAATATCAAAATTTACAAAAATCCATTTTCAAATCATGAAGCAAATAACAAGTATAATTTTTAAATACATTATTCATATAATGCACATCTTACTCCTCCTACATATGAGCATCCATTAAACAACACCATTAGTATAGTTACAAGCAAAAAATCATCACATCCTATAATTATATTTGATGATAATGAATTTTTTGATGATAATTTAGATAAACATGAACTCTTTATTTGAGTATATATTGAAAAATATTCCATACATAGTGTTATGATAGGTAATGGATCAAGCAAAAATGTATGCATCATAACATTGTTCTACTCTCTTAGATATACAAAGCAAGATTTACATGATACTTCTAGAGTTGTAAAGCATTTAATGATCATACATAGAATAATATTTGACATATAATAATACATTTATAATTGGGGCCTCTTATAGTGATGAATCCATTCTTATTTTTACTAAGCACACGGGTCTTTAATATGCTACTAAGATGCAATTGATTATAAAACATTAGAGAAGTACCTTATACAGTGCATAAATGTATCAAATATATTTATGATAATCAAGTGGGAAAATTTATATAAATCTAATATTAATATCTTTTGGAACCAATGTTATTTAATTCTTTTGTGAAACAATTTCCTGACATAGTCATTGAGCATCATGGCAATGAAATAGTCTACAAAACTATTTAAGATCATGATTTACACACTCCAAAGCATATTACAGAATCTCCATATACTAATGATTATGTGCACATGATATAATCAATTTATCCATCTACTTATGATCATGATATAACTACACATGAGCCTACTTAGGTAGTTTCAAATATCATGGTACATTATCCTAAGCATAAAGTGACACCTAAAAAGAAGTATTCATATCCTAAGGCACAATAGGTTATTCAAAAAGCTTCACCACAAGTACAATTAGTTACATCTCCTATTTCACATGAGGATACATGTTTACATAGGCATATGAAATAATACACTTGTGACCACTCCTCATGTGCACTTAGCTCATGTCTCATTCCATGGTATTTCGACTGCCATTTCTTTACTCATATTATGGATGACCCATTCTTATAAATAATTAATGATGTAAAAATATCCCTATACAACATCCTAAGCAACCTACAATCACTTTCAGATTGATCCACACTTTTAATTTAGTTTTTATTTCTTTCCAAAAAAGACCACCCTAGTTGGACAATCCCACTCCCTCTTAGTGTCCAATTTTACCAGCTACATCCTCTCACCAAATAATGAATATATGTTCAAATTTAATTAATATAGTGGGTCATCCCATAAATTTAGAAAGCCCCATCAAAAGTATTCCCAAAATATAACTATAAATCCTCATTTCAAACCATTTTACATATAAAAGGCTTATACATGCAAAAATTAGAACATTTAACTGAAAAATGAGATAAAATCATATATTTTCCCTAATTCAAAGTCCACACATCCCAAGTAGTCTGAGCTAAGCTTGCATACACCTCCAAGGTCACAATTTATTATTGAAACACTTAATCATACAATTTTTGCACCAGCATTTATTATTTTGCACCAGTCTTTCATATACACCACCATAGCATAGGAAAACTACAGGGAATTTTATCCCTCTTTAGAGTATTGGTATGTAGGCAATGCTCCACATAGGGGGTGTTGAGGTCAAACACACTTCAACTGCTAGCCCCTTTTTAATTTTATCCATTTATCATTTGTGGTATACTAAGTTAGTGTTACAAGTGGAGAATAAGACATAGAATGGATTTCGTAACATATCCCACATCACAAAACACATAAACATGACCAACATGTGGAAATACACTTATTTAAATTTTCATAGATTGAAAAATCTCCTTTCAAACACTGAAGCTCCCTCAAGACACCAACACACCACACCTCTATCTAATTACAATTCCTTGTCTAGATATATAACATAGCCCCACTTTAGATTCACAATCGATCAACACAATCACATAGTCAAATCTAAATTCCCACACATAATCATGTGTTCCTATATTTCTATTTTATAGATAAGTTATTTCCTTCTTGTATTTTCCATTTTTATCATTTTTAAAAATATAGTAAATTATAAATCAGTGAATGCTTGATTTATGCATGTATTTTACATACTGATTTAGCTCGATCCATTTTATCTAATTAGGATCTAGTATCTCTTATTTCCCAATTTTTGATAAAACATATTGGTGAGCCTTTGTATTAATTGAATATTCCAAAACCCTATCTTCCTTTAGGGTTTTATTCTATTTTTAGCACTTTGATTAGGGTTTTAGATACCCAATTTTATGATTTCCATATCAATCATGATCATAATGACTGAAGTTATCTATTATTTTTTTGTCCAAAGTTTTTTGGTGGTTTTTACATTTTCTTGCCTATGATGTGTAATAATTTCACTTGTATGTAAATCCATGGATGTATAATTTAATGTTCAAAATAACATCCCACACTAATAAAGATATTATTAATGAACACTTATATGATACTTTTTGCTTCATGGCTCAATTTGAATTACCTCTTATTACTACTAGACAATATAGGGATTAGATGGATCCTTTTGTTCCTCCTAATCCTAGACCTCACAACTATATAAGCTCATATCATGCCTCTACTATTTGCCCTAGGCTTATAGTAGATATTTTAGTCTAAATTATTATCACTAGACAAGGTTAGGTGCCTCATCAAGCAAGGTAAGAAGAATAAATTTAGGTGGTTCCTCCTCATCCCTAATCCCATCCAATGGGACTAGTTACACAACCTAAAGGGTATGATTATTGATCACTTGAAGAATGAAACATTTAATATTTCCATGTTATAATTACTTCAAAAAGCTACTAATTTCAAAGACATTTTATATCAAGCATTGAATCAGACACCTATGCCTCATAACACAGAACCTTCATATTTTATATTTGTTATAAATAATTTTAAGGATATCGAGGATGTCGTATCTTTTGGAAATGAAGAATTTTATAAACAATTTACTATTGCTCATAATTTTCCTTTGTTTATACAAGTCCAAAGTAAAATTACATTATTCAAATTGGTTTTAATTGATAATAGTTCAGGATTGAATATTTTCAATCTCACATTTTAAAAAACATTGGGTATTAACATGGATTATCTTGAAAAGGCATATAATAATATCAAATGATTTGATGATGTGCCTCACCAAACTTTGTGTTCGATCACATTGGATATAATAGTAGAGCCTAGGACTATCTACTTAGTTATAAGTTATGCCAAACCATATACACTATAATTTAATATTAGGTAGGCCATGGATACATGTAATGGAAGTTGCAACTTCTAATTTACATAAGTTTATAAAATTTATACCTTATATATATTTATATGCATGCCCTATAGATAATTCACCATTTGTATATTATAATATTATTGAATCTACTACTGAGAATCAATCATAGTTGGGGGCACCTCCATCTACTATAGTGCCACCACTAGAAATTATACTTATAGAATAGATGCATAAATATGAGGTTGGTGAATATAGTATACTGAGTCCACAATTACATTCTAAAAAACCTTCACTTACACCACCTTCACCTGAAAAGGTAGATCAAGAGGAGTATGTAAAGTAATTACCTTTACTAATTAATTCTGAGGATCCAAACTCTATATCTATAAAGGATGTTGATGATTATTATGATGCTAGATGTGATGATGATACAAATACAATACCAATAAGTATTGATGCCTATTTATGTGGTTTAAATTTTATACTAGTTAGCTTAGGGGAATGCATAGATGATTCAAAAGTAATTAGCCTAGTGCATAATAATAAAGTGAAAAACATAACTTTAGATATTGATAAAGGAAATAATATTTGTTGAAATATAAATAATATACATCACACTATTTCAAAAAGTATACCATGGACTTATTTATTTGTCAATTATACTAGTACTAGAGAATAAGAGGCACACTACATAAATCAATGTATTACATGTATTAACAAGTCTCCATTTACATATTCAGTCAATAATGTTGAGCTCATCAATATAAAATTAGTCAATAGAATACAATCTAAAAATGCATAAGATAGGCCACATGTGATGTTATATATGCTACTTTATAGGGAATTAATTGATTTATAAATATTATAGTATAGATCTACTATAATTTTTTCAAACCAAGAGGGAAAACCATAACTTCACTTTCACAAAATTACAAGGCATGCCATAGATACTTGTGCAACATTACAATCGAAAACTTAGAAATATAAGGCTAAAGACACTATTCAAATAATATAGCTCATCCCACAATCCACTAGATATAAAAACAAAAGTCATATATGCAAAAATTATAAGCTTTCCAGAAGGAATCCATTAACTATTTAAGTTTTTGTTTACAATGAATACAAACAACATGTGGAAATAGATGAGGACACATAACTAAATATATACACACTTGCATTTATTCAACACATAAGGCATGATCAAGATAATATGTATAAATATATATAATACCAATATTGAATAGGACACATTACAACACCAACTTCATATGGTCCTAAAGATGTGGATACACTATTTTTTTAATGAACACATGAAATCAAATAAGTGCTACATTGGATCAACAATGGTTGCATAAAATGGAAACTACAGTTGATAAGCTGCAAAAGTATCTTAAATTAAAATTTGAGGACATTAAATTTTGAATTATTCATGATGGTATGGATTAAAATCATAAATTGAGAAATAAGAGACAATATTCAAAGTTAGTTTATCCAAAAATCATGCATGAGGCTTCTTTCACAACAAAGCAACATGTTATACACTTACATAAAATTCAAAAAAATGTACAAGATAAGGATACTTTTATAGGACATTAATGGTATGATGACCATAATGATTATGATCTATGGGAGTTTGATAAATTTTGATATGAAGCTTTTGATGATATTCCACTAGATCCAACTTTTGATTATCCACATCCCTTAGATGTGTTGTTTGATTTTTAGAATAGAATATTGTTTTATATATGTAAAAAATATACAAAAAAACATATATTTTATAAAATTATAAAAATAGAACCTATGCATGTTATGTTAGTTCATTTACATCATCTAATTTGTGCTTAGTTATTAAATAATTATTATTTTAAAATGTTTAAAAAGTGTACATGAATGGATTTAAAACATTCATGTTGTCATTTCTAGATAAAATTGCAGGAGGTGATAATGTCTAAGGACCAAAAATCTTCCATAGAAAAAATCAAATTATTTAGATAGTAACACATTATATTCTTGTTCGATTTCACCATACTTGTCCTAGTGAATAAAGAATCTAATTTTCCAGATTCAAACTAGTCATAAGTTCTCTATAGCTTGTCTATATCACATCAAGTTCATTGGGGGAATCTTCTTACACAAGTTTTATCATTTTATGACTATCCATATTATTTATACTTCAGTACATTACATTGTTTAATTATGTTCACACTAAATTTCACATTGATAAATCATTAGCTACTTGAGTTGATGAATATACTAGTGTTATAAGTTGTTAATGTTGATCAAATTTACTTATTCATGCATGATTTACATGTTTGCTTCTATTGCTTCATGTCTTATGTGTTTTCCTTGTTTGGATTGTGGACATTTGAACATGTCTTTCTGTGTGGCTCAAAGCCTTCATTGTATGTTTCTATGCATGTTAGTGACATCTCAACATATCCATTGTATGTATCATCTTGACCTTATATTTCATGTTTTGTGTGCATTGAATGTACTCTTTGTATGTGTGGTTTATGGCCATGATGCTTGGTTTCTTAGTTTGATCTGATTTTTATGCCATGATGGATATCATGCCTATTCCTAACCTTTTGATTCCATGATGGATATCGTGCATCATCTCTAAGTTTTTATAATTCATTTTCAATTATATTTAGTGTATGATCACTTATCTACATGCAAAATTAATAACATAAATATCGACAATATCACTATGTATGTTTATTTATACATGCATCTTACATCACTATAGTTTACATATGATGATTCCATGCTCCTCCATGTTATCATTATTGCATAAATTTACATCTTTTCATAACATATCTCGCATAACTTTTTATTTTGAGTTAAGTTATTGCACAGGCTTCATAACTCACCTCAAAATAGGGGGCATCCATAGTGTATTGTATTAGATACTAAGATAAAACATTATATAAAATAGTCATAAATTTTTGGGCTTGACAAATTTGATCATGATCCATACCCAAAAATCACCAAAAAAATATATTTAAATAAGAGTGCTCCAATCAAACAAGGGCCAGGCTGGCCATGTATAAAACAATGTGTTTTTGTCCCAATAGGAAAAATAGTAATTTTTAGAAAGTACGAGAATCATAGTCAATACAAAGTAGAATTAAATAGGTACCTGGTCATAATTTTCAAAAAATATTTACAGGTTTGTTCTAAGTTGGGGGCATCATGAGTGACATGTGTTCGAAGATTATTTATACAAGTTGGTTCAGAAAGTTACTTGTTATCACTCAATTTTAAAATTCAATATGCTTAAATATTAGATTTGGGGGATTTGCATTGATATCAATAAAATTTATACCCTTTGGAAGGTAATTCAAGCCTTCCAAATTTTATGTAACATGAAAACACCTCAAGGTTGTGGGTACCTTATTGGAGAGATGAATCTCTAGGTTAAAGGGCTAGCTCCCCTTATTAAATAACTTAGGGTCAAACATTACTCTAACACTTGCTAGGAAAATGGAGAGAAACCTACTCTAATGGAGGTGATGCACTAAATATGATTGATCACTACCAACCAATTACAATTACACTTTAAACAAGAGACTAGCCAGTTGGCCTAGGGTGTAGGAAGCAATAACTTGGAATCTACATTGTGAATATTATTTTTCCACACATAATTTAATCATGTATTATTTTGGAATGAATCTATAAAGAGAGGTGAAAGTATATAAAACTTTCACTGGGTAGTTATACGATAAAACCAATTCCCATGAATCAACTCATTTATTAAAAAATAAACAAAACTAGTTAAAAAAAATACTTTCAGATCATAAAATAATCCAACAAACTCCCCCCTAATCCACAGGGTATATAAAAGATGAATATCTAGATCTATGAATATGAAGTCATCAATGAATCCCAGTTGCATTTGTAAGCTAGCACACTTACATTGTGGTACTAATCAAAATCGATATCACTCTATATAGAAGCCTGCCTAGTTAGTTATGGCATAAAAGGATGATGAACAAAATCAAGGCTTGCTCATCCCTTATGATCATCCTACCATACTATATTAGAACCCAATCAAATCCTATATAACTAAATCAACCAACATAAGGTCCCACATAGAAACTCATCCAAGTGATCCCCTAGTACTCTATATGGCACAACTCTCAGATGCCCAACAAATGCCAACATCACATGTATGCCTTTGTTCAATAATCAAAATGTTAAAAAATCTAATGTTAACTCATATAACCACTGATGACTGATCAAAGTCAACTATGAAATATCTTTCCCCTTATTAGGTGAGAGGTGACAAGTTATGCAACATAAAAATAAATTCAAACTACTCTATTTGCTCTATGTCATGAATATCAAATGTAAAAAGCTAAAAATGGAACTAAAAGTAAAAAAACAAGCCAAAAATTATTATCCTAATAGTTGACCCATACTCTGAGTGAATAACAAACTAGAAAATGGAA